>VWZG01000878.1:123139-176688 GCA_013396735.1 Grallaria varia
TTGTCTCTCTCTTTGTCAATCTTACCATCTGAGGAAATGATGCTTCCCAGATAGCTGACCTGCTGGACTGACTTGAGTTCTGATTCACCTCTGGTGATGTGGGGGTGATGGAAGGCTTCCTGAGGTGCAGGTTGGAAGAGAACATCTGTCTTCTTCAGGCTGACCCTAAATCACCTTGCCCATGAGACGTTTTTTGCTGACGATGATGCCCTCGTTGCTCACACAAAAGCAGCTCTGCAGAGCTTAACATCCTGCTTTGCAGAAGCTGCTGAGCTTTTTGGGCTGGAGGTCAGCTTGAAGAAGACTTTTAATGTTAATACTGCAATAAATACCAGAATGCTGTTTATGGCCATCTAGATATCTCTTTAAAGATTGACTATTCTGCATTTTTTATCAAGCCTTTTCCGTTTGATTATGCAAAAATTAATTCAGATTATTCAAGTTAGAAAGATTTTTTTTTTCTTCTTTCTACAGATAACCTTATCACTTTCTATCATCAGAAATACTGTCTAGTAGAAGAGTCTTGTGTTATTGTATTATAGAGATAGAACATAGGATAGAAAATCATGAAGATATGGAACAAAAATTTTAAAGCCAATTTGTGAAATAGGCCTCAAGGGATTTGTAAACCCTCTTACACATAATTTGCTCAGATCTATTTGTTCTGGGTTGTTTCATCATTTTGCAGTCTTATCAGTGAAACCTCAGTACTGATGTAAGTTCTTGGAACAGTTACACTGTTCTCACTCTGAGTTTACAGCAATTTTCATCTTCAGTGTCAGTCTCAGCGTGATGGACAGTATTTTGCATCATAATGGCTTTCTGAATGAAAAAAAGAGCTGACTGATTTGTATGATAAAACCACTTTGCTTGTTGTATGAACTAATATCTATTCAACAGGCTCAGTCTCAAGCTGATATATTGAGAAATCAACAGAGATACAATCTATAATCTCACTGGGTTTGCACAAACTAAAGGCCTTTATGTTGTGGATGATACACCTGCACCTAGAAATCAGCATGCAGTCAGGGATTTGTTGAATAGACTCTGAAAGTACCTGAGAGGAAGGTTGTCCTCCTGATGGCAAAGTTACTCCAGCCTCCTGGAAGTACTGATTAAGATAAAACAAAATAAATAATGAAATAGAGTGAAACCACTTGAAATGCAAAGTTCAGAAAGCACATATGATGTCACACAAACAAACTCCAAACCTGCAGAATCCTTGACCTCCAAGTTCCAAGAAAGTATTTTGTCTTTTTAGTAACATCAAAACAGGACCCACCAAACTCGGTTTATTGGGGAAAAAAATGACCAAAGAAGCCAATATCACATGGCCTGTTTCAGGACATAGTTCCTGAGTTTCGTTTTGTGATGCATTAAGAAAGGTTCACTGTCAAAATGATTGGCAGAAATTCATCATAAAAAAAAATCAATGTTTTTTTTCACTATAGCAAAATCACATGAAGAGGAGACTTGATCTAACTTTTCTCAAATGCTTCACGTTGTAGTGGGTACATAAACTCATGACAGCTGATCTAACAGTGGAAAGGAATTAAATATCTGTAACAACATAGACGAGGAGTTCTAGCTGTGCGTGGAGAATTTCAAAGTAGGTTCTCCTTGATCATTTTCACAAGACTTAAAGGAACATTACCGCAGAAGATTAAAATACAATGGGGTGGGGGTGGCGATGGGGAAGGGGAACCAAACCAAATCCCCAAAGCCCACAAAACTAAAAAAAAAAAAACCCATTGGACAATGCCAACAAAATTACAACTGGTAAGAAAAACTAATTAACTGCAGAATATGTAAAGATTGTGAGTTTAAAAAACACCACGGTAATATGGATAAAATCGTTTTTGTTCATTTTTACCTCTGAGTTTCCAAAATAGGTGTCTTACTGTGGGGCAAATTACAGGTAGATGTTGCTGTGTGACCTGTGGCTTGCTAATATGACCTGACACAAAAATCAAAACATCAAAACATTGCATGTCAAATCAGAACAAATTATTTCTTTTGACTATTTAAGACCCAGAGTAACATGGGGGTTTACTCTAATAAAAGTATATGTGCTTATTCCTTTCAAAAGTAAAGTGAGCATTCACGTAGCTGTTTTACACCGATAAATGGAATACAGGAACTGAAAACCACCATATTTACTGTTAAAAGGAACTTTTCTGCTTGTCTTGTGCTACACAAATGTGAGCAGAAGAAAATATTCTACATGTATAATTTTGATTTTGTGACATTTGCAGTCTGTAGAATCTCATTCCCTGTCAGGTGGCATCATTGGGCTCTATCTGTCTGTACCCAGTCACCACTCGCTAGGAGAGAGCAGGAGGAGAATTTTGTCATTAGTCTTTCTAGACAGATTTTATCCATGCAATTGGTGGAATGAAAATTCAAGACCTTTCCAAAAGGACTATAGCGGGTGGGACAATAAGAGAAAAGTCTTCTTTGTCTTGGAAAGAAAAATTTAAGATTAACAGTAAGTGTTTATCCTCTCTGCTTGCATTTTCCCCTCGTTTTTAGTAAGGGTAATAAAATCATAAAAGCTTAAAAATGGAGGGCAACTCTTTAAATTTATTCTTCTCTAGAGGCTCCTTACTTCTAAGTTCCATATTCTTAACTAGCTTAATTAAATCCTGGGAAGGTTATATTATTACACATAGCCATCATAGACTGTTAGCTAAATGATACTGTAATTTATATATCCTGGGCTGTTTAGGGACATGCATTGGAAATTAGAACAAAATACGACTACATAGCTTTTATTTGTATGCAAATTTCTGCTATTCTGTGCACAAATACTAGAATATCTAGCCAGACCAATAATAAAAAATAATTAATGTCAAAGTTATAGTAAGGAACAAGGAGTGATCTTGCCTTCATGGAGCTTTATGCAGAAGCTGATAGAATATGGGCCTTTACAAATCACTACTTTTGGAAGTTTACCATATTTATACAGACACATACATATTGGTATCTATTAGGTGCTGTTATTCCACAAACAAACATAAAAATCAAAGACTTATTGTGCCTTTCTTTCAACACTCTGTTTTACATGCAATTTTTCCTAGCCTGAACCAAAATGAAAATGCAGATGTAATTGTTAACTTAGTACAAATTATGAACTTTGCACACGACTTTTCCATTCTAATACCTGACAGCACATCTTTGTTAAAGAAAAGCTATATTTGAGGCCGAATAGCCTCAAAAAAGTCCAAAGAGCTTTAAAGAAAATGTTCTTTAGTATTCCAAATTAAAACTTGGACTCCTGTGCTCTACCATGTGAATGTTCCTTGCAGTTCTTAACAGAAATATCTATTGCATATTGCAGAAATATCTAAACCGGAGCTATTGAGCACGTAACAATTCTAAAAAAGCTGTTGCAGCCAAGTTAGAAGCATGAAGCATTAAATTAACACAAATAGGGACATTAAATAAAGCTATGAGTTAATGTATATTTCTGAGTATTAAGAACTTGGCTGGATTAGTATAAAAAAGATACATTAAATGATCTTGAAAAAAGTTATTTTAAAATTTCTGTATTAACACAGGGTTTAAAATTGCTCTAACTTTAACAAACATCTTTCTCTTTATTGACATGGCTTCAAAATAACAGTAGAGTGGTTGGTTCTGACTGCCCAAAGTCAGTCAAGTCAAAAATGCTGCATCTTCCAAAGTCTTTGTTACTCAAATTCTGCCCAGAGCTCTTAGGGGATGTTATGCCTTTTAATGCAGGGAATCTGGAGTGCATTACCCAAAATGTAGTGATATGATAAGATTCCTGTAAACTAATTTGTAATCCCGCTTGGAAATAGGGTTTAGGGGCAAACAGAAGAGTCTCCTTTGGGTTTGGATTGTAGCCACAGGAACTGCCTATATTCTCTTTAGAAAGCCCAGGACAGCCTCGTGTCGTGCAGGCTAAAGGCAGGTGGTCCACTCAGCCAGTGTGATGGGAATGTTTCCAAGCAGTAGGGGGGTTGCAGTCCTGGAAACCTGAGTACGACAAGTTTGCACCAACGAGATGTAATTACCCTCCTTGATGAATTATATGTTTGTATTTGATTGGCCCTGAAAAGTGGGTATTTGAAATGGCATGTACGATGTCTACAGAATGGCCTAATAAAATATTGCGAGGGAAACTTATGGACACCACGAACGGACCAAGATGATCAAGGTAATGCCGTTTATTGTTGTGAAAACACCCCTTAAATAACCCAGATAGCTCACACACTGCAAACCACCCTGTGACTGGTTAATACGAATAACACACAACTCTATTGGTGTAAAATAAAGTCCTTGTGACTTCTCCCTGTGCCGATGTTTTTCAACCTTCTGCTGCAGCTTCTCTAAGTTTACATTCTTCTCCCTGTTGGTCTCCGCAGAGGCTTCTTACAAGCAGCTTCTCACTGCAGTCTTAAAGGCCTGGCAGCATAACTGCATCTAAAGCACTGAGGTTGCTCATATGTCCATTTTCTGCAAGAAGTTTCCCAACAATAAAACTTGCAAATTTCCTAGATAGAAAGCACAAGTTTGGTAAAAATGTGTCTTTAGATCCTGTCAGCAGTTCAGAATGATTCTGCTATATACATATATATATATTTATATATATGTATATGGAATAAACAAGTGAAAGTGTTTTAGCTTTTGAGTTTGGAGAGATTTGTTGTGAGTGAGGGAAATTGTCCTCTCCCTCTTCTTCCTCATTGAGTTGGGGAATACTTCTAAGCTGTTATAATTTCTAGATCTGTCTTAATATTCATTCGAAATCCAGGGAAAAAATTGATAAATTTTATGCCACTGGGTTAATAATATGCCAAGTAAAGGGCTGTATAAGTAGAAAAGGGATACCAGAGTGGGGTCTGAGGTAAAATGCCATCAGAGACACTACTCGATGATCCTGGAGGTCTTTTCCAATGTTATTGAATCCATGATACTTCAGTCATACAGAGCTTTACTCAGTCATTACAGGCGCAGTTATATCCATGCATATGAGACACTTTGGCAAATCTGTGTGACACATAAACTATATGAAGATCCCAAGGTTTCGTATCACAGACTACAGCAGGTAGGTAGCTTTGTAGGTATGAAACTTCATGGTCAGAATATATACAGATATCTTGTTGATCTCTAGATGTCTAAAAGTCTTATTTTAAGCCTTCATCTGCTTTTTTTTTTTTTTAAGTCCAAAATTAAATACTGAGTAAATTGCAGTAGCTGCCTTTGTTATTTGCAAACTCCTTTTCAAATAGATTAATTAAAATAATATAACTTAAAATATTATCTAGAAGTTGATTTAATTATAAGATTTCATGTCCCTTTTAAAAACAAGCTGTATATGATTTAATGCAATTATCATATCTATTTGCCTGTAGGCATTTCATTTCGAATTAATCTTTAAACCTGATGGTTACTATTTCCCCTGTTGTTTCAGAAAACCTGAAAAATATGAACTAGTCTATTTTATTGAATTTTTTTGTTATTCCATCTGGCTTTCAAGCTCCCCGAAGCACTAATGAAGGTCAAGGAGTTTTAGAGTGAAATGCAGTCCCTTCACCTGGAGTACAGTACCTTATAGCACAATAATAATAGAAAATATAACTTTCTTTCTAGAGAATGTTGGATTGTTTCATAGATGAAGATCAGAACAAGGATGTTGAAAAATAGAAATGCCTCTTTGAGTAGGTACTGGTACTTGAGATTCTAGTGGCTGGTACCTGATGGCTAAAGCTTATTGTTATTTTACTCAAGAGAAACAAAATGATCGGAGCAATGGTTAAAAGTTGACAGTAAAAATAAAAATAGTTAAACGTCTTTCTCTTGCGGTCCAACTCCAGCACAAGGAGCTTAAAACTACCTCTGGTATAATAAAAACCAGACGTAACACGAATTCAAGATGAGTATTTATGCACATCCTAACTTTAGGCTTATAAAAGTATTCAGTGCAATTGCTCAAGTGTCGGAAGGACAGCAATGTGTTTGCTTGAACAATCTGCTGGAGCAAAGCAGCACCACCACCTCTTTTGAAGGATTCATTCTGGCAGCTCTGCCCAGCAGCTCACTGGTTGTAACTGTGCAGGGCAGGCTGTGGTTAGTTCTGCAGTTTCCTGCACATAGGAAAAAAATTTCTGAGCGATACGTCTACCTATTCAATTGTCTTTCAGATTTACAGTAATAAATATCAGTTCAATTTCTTTGCAAGAAAACTTGTCACAGATGAGATGAAGTTCTTTAAAGCAGGAGTTTTTTACTTATTTTTCTATTTTCATTGGACCGGACTGGTCATGAAGACACCCTCAAATTTAGACTATTGTTACATCAGGGTTCATATTTGTCCTGTTTATTTTGTTCATTACTTCCACTGGCTGCAGTTGATTCACAGCTCAATAATGCTTTCCATCAGGGGGAGCACATATGTATAAGTAAAGGAGGAATAAAGAAAAATACATTTTGGTCAAATGATAATTATTTAGGGAAAAGAAGAATGAAATACAAGAAGCCTCAGAGGTCTACCTCATATCAGGGCTCAAATTCTTATCATGCCTAGATAATAAAATGCTTTATTTTGGTGTTTATTTACTCTATGTTTTGCTGCCCTGCACAGTGCTCATCACTATTGGCCTTACCCATGTTTTACCGTCATGATGTTCCTTTCAGGTATGAAATGGAATCTCCATCAGGGAGATGGAATGCTTTACCCATGCTTTGAAATGCAGGTTTCTCATAGTAAAGAGAAAGGACTGATAAACTTCAGAGTGAAGTAAGTGCCTGAGTCCTTGTCTGTCCAGGTGCTGCACAGAGGGCTGTGCATACATGGTTTGCTGGCTAAGGACACGTCTCTCTGTGCTTGGCAAAACCTGCCCCAAGTCCTCCAAAAGCTGAAGTTGTATGATATGCAGATGCTGTTACACTACTTCAGGAGGAAACTTACAGTCTTTATACGGATACTGGAGATCCTCTAAATTGTGTAGAACTACACAAGAATTTTAAGTGTATTTGTGTTGCACTGAGTTACTATTCTATCAAATTCACTTATAGGAAAATACCTGAAAAACAGGAAATAGGGGGTTTGAGCAGCATGATTATAAGAAATGTTATTCTGTTCCCATGACTTTCATGAGTTCTTTTTCTCTTTGTGGCACTTGTTCAGCACATCCCAGGAACAAGAGACAGGTCGGATGGTGTCAGTACAAAGATCCATGGAGCTCAATACGGTGTTTTCTCACACTCTTCAGTGACAGATGCCAGAGGAAAGGCAGAAGCTGGAGACGAGCAGTGCAGCTCTGTGGGAGGAACTGCTGTGCTCTGGCCTACAGCACACCATGGCTCAGGGGTTTCCTGCACTAATGGTTAGCTCTTTAAAATTTCATAGTGTTTAATGGGAGGTACGTGCCTGACTCTTTGGGGTATCCTGGTGCTCATGGTTGTTATGAGAAGCACTTTATCAATAGTATAAGCTCTTGTACCATTACATGCAGTAGAAATTCACATCCAGACTGTATCACTTCAGTGGGGTTTAATTCAGATCTTTCAGAGGATGAAAAGTAAACTGTGTCATGCTGTTAGGATCCAGCTAGTGGAATTTGCACAATTTGTTGCCTTTTGCTGTTTTTCAGCATCTTGCCGTGTTTTGTCCCGGCCCTGTGCCCCCCCTACCTCTTTATTTACTCCCTCTGCTTCCCTATTCCCCTGGTTTTTTGAAATTGTTACAGTATTTTAGGATGTGTCCATATCCTTGGATGTTTATCTTTGGATCTTCTTACTTTAAGCCATGAAATTATTCCCTGGCACCTCATCTTGATGAAATCTCCTGTCCCGGGGAAGAGGGCCAGGGGGAAGGCTGTGAAAAATGAAGCCCTTATATCCCCACTGAGTGCTTATAAAGAGAGTGGATAGGATCTTAATAGCTTTTTAAATACTGGCCATCTTGTACACAGCCTTTGCCTTTACCTTCAGAGCTGGAGAACTGCTGGCAAGAAATATAGTTCTGATTTACTATATTTAATACAGCAAAAGTTATGAAGAAGTTTGCAGAGGGTAAAGCAGTTGCAGAAAGCTACAGCTTCAGAAGTGTGGGTGCTTATCTATACTAATTTGATACATAAATAGAGGTGTAAATCTGAAGGGATCGGATTTGTTCCAGTGCTGTATTGCCCATTTCCATCCAACCCAGAAATTTCACTTATACATTTTCCTCAGGCAAATTTTCTACCCTGAGCACACTCATATAATGCAATAAACTCTAGATAACCCTCTCTGATACTGGATTCAAAATGAAAGAGGAGGAATTTAGGTTGGATATATGGAAGAGAAGTCGTGGATGTCCTCTCCCTGGAAGTGTCCAAGGCCAGGTTGGATGGGGCTAGGAGGAATCTGGTCTAGTGGAAGGTGTCCCTGCCCGTGGCAGGGAGGTGGAAGGAGATGCTCTTTAAGGGTCCTTCCAATCCAAACCATTCTGTGATTCTAATGAGGTGTGATTTGAATGTCATGTGTAAAATTAAATGAAATCACCTTTGTTTCAGAAAGACCTACATCTGTATATTGGTGCTTGTATCCTCAAAACTAAAATATAGAAAAACATTTAAAAAAAGATATTTTCCATATATACTATGAAAAACCTAAAATTATCATTGAACTTACTTACCAGAGCATAAATTTTGAGGTCTTAGTCAGATCAAAAACATATTTTTAAGGGCTGAAGAATTTTGAATTCTAATTACTCTGTCTATTTTTGCAGAAATGTAAGATTGGCTTCCCACTCCTTTCTTGCCTGTGTTTTTATTCACACAAACACTACAGCTTTTAATGTTTTTGTGGAATTTCATGAAATGTGTAAGTTCTACACACTGGAGGAAAAGACAATGCAGGGATCATCACAGAGCTTAGTGAAAGAATTTCACTCTTTGCATACACTTCAGTTCTGCTCTTGACAGTTTTCAGAAGAATCCAGTTTAAATTATTTCTATTCTTAATGATGTTTCAGTACTGATGGTCTAATTCCAGTATCAGGATTTATTTTTCTAACAAGGTGGGTCTTGCAGCTCCCATTAGACCCATGACAGCATTCCCACACTGAAGTGCTTCAGTTTGGGGCTGGGGGGAGATGGAGAGAGGAATCCCAGAATTTTTCTTGGAGAGGAGAAAGCTGCTCAAAACGTTTGGTCAAGAAACCCAAATAATTACTTAGATATATTTATGTGTTTTGGGGACTTGATAAATGAATTTAATCAACTCTGTTTCAGGTGACAAAATGAATATCCTGCTGTTCTCAGCACGCTCCAGTAGGGCTGAGTGTCCAATTTACCTGCCTTAGGTGATGAGCAGAACCTGCTTACTGAAAGGAGCAGCGCAGTAAACCTTGAGGCCCTGGAACTGTTCGTAAAAAGGTAACCCACAGTTTCACCACAGAGTTTATGTCTCAAAATGTTGGGATTTTCTGGATAGTTTTTTTGCTTGAGGTTTTTGTTTGTTTAAGGAAAAGGTTTATGATTAAGTAGAACCAAAAGCCCAGTAAGTTGTGATTTGTAATTTTTTTTTCTATATATGCTTTTCCCAAATCAATATTTAAATGCCAGCTGCTACACGTTCCTTGAGTATATCTTCTAGAATAGAAGTTGCATGCTATGAAGGAATTTCAATTTTCCAGAGGCTGTTTGAGTGGTCCTTGTAGTGGCCAAAAAAAAAAATCCATCCACATTCCCTTTCCCCAGAAGAAGACAACTGCATTTCAATGTTTGGATTATTGGATAACAGCATAGAAAAGTTGTACAGATTCTAAACAGACAGAAAAGCTGTGTATTTAAAAAAATTGCCTCTCTGAATTTTATGATATTTCTCAAGTAACTTCTCAGAAGCTGATCCGTAACATAATAAAAGAAGAATTTCCATAGGGCAGCTTTGGTACCCTGATGTTACCATGCATTTGGCTGTAGTTTCACTGGAAATGGCCTGTCGGTCTGTCCTTGTCCCTAAATCAAATGGCAGAGCTAAAATGGGTGGAAGGAGAGTCACAGCAGTGTGACACTGGCAAAGGCATCAGCTGCCTCTCCTAAAGTACAGGAGATTTGTGTATTGCTCACCAGGATTCGAGTGCCATCTTTTTTAAAGTTAAAATTCCTATCTAAATTTGTGCAGGACAATAAAAAGAAATAACAGTAAACAAATAAATACTAAGTAAATAGTACCCTAAACAACACACAGCATTGTACAAAACATCTCAATCCTCGTAATAGCTTTAGAATACCCCTATTAATCTCATAATTGCAAATGACTTCTACTTGATCTCATTATAAAACTATCAAAAAGCTAGTGAAATAAACAAGCAGATGTGCTTGAAAGTCTCAAAATCCTAATGAGATGAGAAGCTCCTAAACCAAGCTTTGGGAGGCTGCCCACGCCCTCTGACCCAGCAGTTCCCACTGATCACACCAGGCTCTGGAGGTCACTGGTGTAGATTGGAGCCACCTTGCAACAGTTCTCATTCACCCTGCCAGCAGCACAGACTGCTCTGGGATTGAGGGGGCACAAAAAGAGTATTTTTGGTGCCACCTGGGAATAAACATTTCTTCACTGGTGCTTTGGATCTCAGCTATCACCTTCAGTTTGAAACTTGGGGTAAGTTACACTGGCTGCTGTGGTGGTGGGGCTATTTGCTAGAGAGCTGCTCTAAGTATGCATGAGGCTGGTCTGTTAACTGGAAGTAAATGGCTGATTTGGTTATTTTATCTAGTCAAAGGGAAGAAAAACAAACTAAAAGCCTTCTTTTTTTTGCTAGAAAGGGTTGTTCTGTGCCATGGCTGTGGACTTTTTCTGTGATCTTTCACATATGACGTGAGGAAATGTACCAGTTACTTGCTGCCAGTGCTCCTCTTATCTGCTCCTGGAGCCACCTGGAAGGCAAAAGGCTCCCTTGAATGATTCAAAGCAGGTCAGTCATAGCTGCACTTGGAAAGTCTCCTGCAAACCCCGTGCGTTGACTGTGAGTCTCACTTGGGGCGAGGCAGTTGGTTCATGGAGCAGGTGGAAGGTAAGGATGGATTCACTCCATCTTTCCCTCCGGAGAACCTCTCTGCTCAGCGATGGAGATGAACAGGTCTGTTGCACCCTGGCCTGGTGGCAGAGTGCTTGTGCAAAACACAGCTTAGGGGGGATATCTGGGGATGTTTCTTAGACTGCAGAGCTGCATCCGGTGGAAATTCCCTCCATCCTTCTTGCTCAATGTGTGTACTTTCAGGAATGCAACATCTGTGAGATTAAAAAAGGAGCAAGCAAGAAAGCATCTGTTTTGTAGCTTAACTGATAGACAGTACTCGTCAAAGAAAGGTGGAAGCTTTGGGAAATTTCTCTTGTTAATATGGTTTTATTCCACTGGGTGGAATGGCTTTGTATACATCGGACTACTCGTCTTTTAGGCTTATTGGGCTTTTTATCCTCAAATAAAATGAAAATATTGATATTGTGAATCATTGTGATCTTCAGCCTTGTCTCACAAATCATTGGTCAAGGTGTGAATTTCAGTGTTACTCTTGGATTTATTTGGGCAAGTGCAATTCTCAGTTCTGCAGTCCTTATTAGAGCAGGGGTTTAAGCATTAGGTGCTTCTCAGGTGAGACACCTGTGATGGTGTGAATATCTGTTGGATACGCCAGTAAAAGCTTCCTAAATAAATGTGCCTCAGGCAATGTGGTGTAAGCTTTAACCTTTCCTGCTTCAGTGTACCAGCAGCAAATAGTAACAGATGTTTTTGGTGCCTTTTAGTAGTTTTCCAAAGAATAAATGAAATGCTTAATTTCTGTGGTTAAATTAGGACTGAGAGAAAGACACAGAAGTTCTTGATTCCTTCATTATCTTTATGTGTTTGATATTAAAGTGCTTTGTTTGGAAAATCTTTTTTTATTAACGTATAGTTTCAAACAACTTAGAAACTGAAACATTTTTCTCCCTCTGAGAAAATTATTCTCATTGACATTATTCTCTTATTGTAAGAATAATGGGAAGTACTTTTAGAAAAAGAAAGCAGAGAAAAATATACATTCCAGAAAGCACTTTGAAAAAGACCATTGTCTTTTCAGATCTAAGTATTTAATATTACTGTTGTGATTTCAACTCTGTACCCTGAATTTATCCCTTTCTGCCTCTTCTCCAAGGACTTGGTTTTCTTCAGTGAACAGAATGGATGTTTCTGAGGCTGGCAAACCTTTTTTTCTCAAAAAACTACATATATGTCTACTTTCTCTAATTATGAAAGTGGGGTTTAATATTTAAACATTTTAATATAAAAATGTCAACGTCACTACTTAAAAAATTAAGGAATAATGAATAAAGTAATAGCTGCGGGAGAACCTCTAAAAAGGTTAGAGGAGCCAGCGTTAAACTCCCAGGGTGTCTGGAATTCTCTCGTGCAGTTGTGTGCAGGTGTTTAAAGTGCAGAGGTATTTAAAGTAGTGACATCAAGCTCTCAGTTATGGAATCAGGTAACACAATTAATATTATCCACAGATTACTTTTATATGCAGGAAATCACCTGTAAGAGCATTTTTGCTGCAGTGTATCATTTGATGTTTAAAATACTATGAAATTAAAGGATGGGACTTACAGATTATACCTATAAATGACATCTGTAGATGTCCTTCACAGGCAGTTCTGTCTCCATGCAGAAATAGGAGCACATTTAAAAAAATCAGAAATGCTGAATTTCCTTACCTTTTATTGTTTTAAATGAAGAAAACTATAATTGTGCTTGCAGTTCATGCTTTTGTTTTTCTTGATTCTTTGAGAGTGGCATGAAGAGGAAAGAGAAAATACAAGCATCCTACCTTTTCATAAACATGTCAAAGGAAAGATTAACCTAAAATGGTGTTTTACAATCATAACAATCTGCAATAACTGCAAATAAACGTTGTATCTCTCACTGAAAATGCAGAGAATGATTATCCTAAAACAGCAGTTGCTGATAGATTGCCATTGGCATTGGGTAGCTTAATGAAGGAAAAGAAAACAGAGGAGTTTGAGCTGCTGGAACACTCCATTGTATCTTTCTTGCTGGCTGGAACTGGAGGCAAGGATCAGTTTCTAAGTCCTCTTTTTGACACCTGATCATGCTGCTCCAGGACTGGAGTGGCTGCGGGGGGAGGACAGACTCTGTTGGAGGCTGCAATGCTAAGCTGGGCTTTCCTCCTCTCCCTCAGTAAAGCCCTGCTCCACCCAGCAAGGGGGGCATGGTGCTGGTGGGTCAGCTCTGTGCGTGCCTCGCAGGCTGGGTGTGCTAACGGGGGCTCCTACGATGACACCTGAGCCCTGGAGATGCTGTCCTGGTTTGTCACAAGAATAACTAAGAGCAAAAGGTAGTTTTGGGGCTCCTTTTAAGCAAACAGGATCATTTCAGGTTCAATAGTCCTGAGAAATAACTCATCCAAAGTACCTCTTCGTCACATTTAGAACAAGATTTTGGGTTGCTACTGTGATGGTCATCCAGGAAGGCCTCTTCTTTTTCACCTGCTAGGAATGAACCACCCTGTTGCAGTCATTGCTTGCCCACTATAACTGAAGAGCCACGTTTGCTGCGGGACTGTTCTTTGTTTTAGTTTCTTTGTTTCAGTGGTCGTGTTGTGAAATTTAGAAAGGTGTTCAAACAAAGTGTCTGCTTCCAAATACTGAGGATTGCTCCATTTTGTAACACCATTACATTGGGAACAAGGGTTCCAAACAGGGTCAAGATGTAATCTGCAATGTAAAAATTTTTCTAAGCCTCTAGCGAATCAGAATTAATTCCCATAAAGCACGAGAATTGTGAGGTACCTGTGTCAGCATCCTCAGCCCTCTCTTACCTTCTCTTACTGTAGAGTCTTGCCTTGCTACAAATTGCTTTAAAGTTTTGGTAATTGCTGTCCCTGAGGGGACAGGGCAGTCCTTTTCTAAAAGGTGTTAATTTCTAAAAGCCTCTTACTATAAACATTACAATGAGAAAATACATTTTGTGATAGAAAAACCATGATTAACGAATAATTTCCCCACTTCAGCTGCTTGTTGGCTCCTCCCCTTGCTTTTCCTTGTAGTGATGCTCATCAGCCTTCTAGCTGTGTAACAGCAATACAGAGATTTAGGGTTTATTCCATCTCTTTCCTTTCCTTCTGTTTCTCCAGAGACACTTGGGAAGAACATGTCAGCAGTGTTGGGCTGAACCTTGCTGTCATTTTATCTTCAGTCAGACCACTGGGGCAAGGGAGTGGAGGGGAGTGACCCCCTGCCCAGGGCGTGTTCTCTGCAGGTGGGTTTTACAGCTGGCATAAGTCTTTTGGCAAGAGAGCCTTGAAAAGTATAAGTAAGGAACAACCAGCTACTGCAGCAATAAATTTTTAGGCCAGGTGGCTTTGTAAATATGTCTGGAGTCAAGGCAGTGCAGCAATGCTGAGTGCCTGCTTTGGAGGAGCTGTGTGAGCTGAACAGAAATACAACCCTGAAGCTTGGATCTAATGAGGTCAGCAGAGCTGGGAAGCAGAGATTTAAGTAGGAGACACACGTGTGTCAGTGTTTGAACCCCAAGGAGAACAGCAAAGCCAAAGCTAGTGGGGACAATTGGGTGGAAAAAAGCACAGGAACCAGGACACCACAATGTCCTCACTCAACGGTTGATTTGTTCCAGGGTAAAGGTGGAGTAATCTGGCAATAAGGCAGAAGAGGTGCTGTGTCTGAGTTGGAACGCTTCTGTTTGGAAAGCTGTGCAGGCAGCAGGGACAGTGCTGGTCACAGGTGACAGAGGAGCAAATTCAGGGGCACAGCTCAGGATGATAAGAAGAGGTAGTGCGAGCACTCCTGTGCGTTAAGGACCAGATTTTGGGAGAAGCAGGATGGCTATTAGAGCAGGGAAGGCGCACAAATGGGGTTTTTCTGTTTATTTCCTTGCAATGAATTGATGAACTGCACTGAGGGATCCGATCCAGTAGGGCACTGCACTGGTAGCAACATTTGTGCTAATGGATTGACTGTAGTTTAGATTGGGCAAAATGACTTGGGTCCTGTGAAGCTTCTGCTATTGAGCATCATTAAGACACTCTTGACAAAGTTCCAGGATATCCTTAAATACACGGGTGTGTCACCTGCCTTGGAAGAAGCCAAGAAGGTGGCAAACCTTTTGAAATGCTTGAGAGTCTTAAGTCTCCAAGATTTTCTAAGAAGTCTTCCAGGGATGGGACTTCTGATGAGCATCTCAGTATCTTCTGCTTCTAGTTGTGCCAGAAATACTCCGATCTGTCCCTCTCTGCAACCTTATACCTCCCATAGCTCCAATCCTCATCAGAGATGAAATGCAGAAGTGTGTGTGTTAATGCATGAGAATTCAATGTACACATTCAACAAACAACTCAAAGTCTTATAAAGACTATGAAATCTATTTAGAATAATGAAAATTTCTCTTATTTTTCTTTTTCACAGCTGAACGTGTAGCACAAAATTATTTTTTAATATATAAACTGGAACCTTACAAGTTTACTGAGTTATCTAGTGAACAGTCCAATATTTAAATTCCATTTGTCTTTTAACTTCTGTTTATAATGTTTTTAAAGAAAAAAATGCAGAATTACTTCAGGAGTGCAGTTTTTACATTGAGGAATGTAAACTTTAATTCTAATTTTAAACTTGAAAATTTGCTAATATTTTGCATATTTTTGATCCAGTTAATTACTTGCTGATAATATATATTCCATTAAGATATTAAAAGCATAAATGTTAAAGGAAAATATCATTGGGACAGAATTAAGACGTTGAAGTTAAAAATTAAATAATTGGCAGTTATCAAGTTCTATCTTTAATTTAAAAAGTTACTTTATTTTCTTATTTCTGAGATGTTAAAACATCCAATGAACTTTCTATTTTTAATGTGGAAGCTCATAGTTGTATTATGGAATTTAGGGAGGTTTTATAGAGGTCAGCTGATAAAAATAAAAGCATTACATTAATTTTCTTATGAATGATTATTATTCATTTGGTTAAAATGATTTTTTTTCCCCTGAAATTTTTAATGTGCAATACCTTTGATTTAGGACATAGATTCAAAATCAGAGTGTTTTTTAAGACAAGTACACATTGAAATTAATTTTGTTCAAGTGCATTGCATTTTATTGTGATATATTTTTAGCTGATAACTCCTTAAAAGTATGACTAGAATAGTTCTAGTCCTGCACTTTACAAGCTTAGCAGGTATTTTTTAACATTTCATATACTATGATTTCCTGCAAAGCCAAATATAAGTCTGACAGTCCTCACTTATCTGCACTTCAGTGTTTTGCACAAGAACATCAGTTGATCTTTTATCTTTGTGTTTTCTCATAAGAACTTAAAAAGGAAGTCGATGCAAATATGACAGCGACATGAAAATGCTGTAGAAATCTCTCGTGCTTGCTTAGTGATATCTGAAAATTTAATGTGTCTCGGTAGCTCATTTTCTCCCCCCTTTGTTGAGATAACATGACATACGCTGGGACTGTGATTTTCTGTTTGTACATACCTGGCACTCATCACATTGGTTTTTGATTGGTTCTTCTTGTTGCTTGCGTTGGGGTTTTTTTGGGTGGATTTTTTGCTTGTTGGCTTGGTTGTATTGCTACAGTTAAAAATGTAACATAAAGGAAATGGAGCTACTGACAATGATATTGTTTGTTTGGTTTTTTTTTTTTTTTTTTTTTCTGGGGAAAAGGATCTCATCTCGTTTATTCAGATTTTCACTTCTGCAGCGAAGAGTTTTTTTAAATTTTGTTTTATTATGGCAACTATATAAGACTGTATTAGAGCTCCCATTAGTTAGCAATGCTATATGTATATCATTTCAGTAAGAAATACTCCATCGCAGAAGCATTTCCGTTCTGCTTCTTTATTTATATGAGCCATATCTCTTAGTCTTTAAGGAAACTTCCACTTTGAGCCGAATTCCACAATAAGCAGACAGGGAATATTCTTTCTCTCAGGTGTTCATCCTCCACTGGCACTTCTGAAAGCCTCCAAGAAATGGTGTAAATTACATGACTTGGTCTCTGTCCTGAGTTTCTGTAGCCGAATTTCTTTTTTTTTGTAGTGGGGGCAGGGGGTGGTGATGCTGTGGAGGTGGCTTCTGTTAGAAGCTGCTAGAAGCTTCCCCTGTCCCAAGGGAGCCAATGACACTTGGCCCCAGGAGGGACATCTGGCTCCTGGTCTGGGCCGAGCCAATTAGAGATCACAGTAACGCCTCTGTGGTAACATATTTAAGAAGTGGAGGTTGTTGCACAGAAGAAATTCCAGAGAGCGAGAACATGGAATAACAGGTAGACATCAAGGTCGCTGCAGAGGTGGGGGAGGAGGCACCTCATGGAGCAGGGGAAGGACTCAGAGCTAAAACCCCTGCAGCCCATGGAGGACCATTGCGGCGCAGAGACCCCCCTGCAGCCCATGGTGGAGCCCGTGCTGGAGCAGTGGATGGTTGAAAGGAGGCTGTGACCCTGTGGGAGGCTCAGAGTGGAGCAGAATCCTGCAGGAGACCTGTGGACCCATGGAGAGGCAGACCCACACTGGAGCAGGTTTTACCCAAGGGGGAGCTGTGGCCCTATGGGGGGCCCACATCGGTACATCTCATCCATGAAGGACTGTACCACTATGGAGAAGTGACCCTTGGGACAGCAGATGTGGAAGAACTGCTGCCCGAGGGGTGGACTCACGTTGGAGAAATCTAATAAAGACTGTCTCCTGTGGGAGGGACACCATGGAGCAGGGGATGGACTCAGCTGTTGTCCCCTGTAAACTGTGGTGAAGACCGTGGTGAAGCAGGATGTCCCCCTGCAACCCACAGAGGCCCATTGAGGTGCAGAGACTCAACTTTTACTGCACCCCATGGATGAGTGACCCCAAGGGGTGGGGGAATTCGCGTTGCAAGCGGCAACAACCGCAACCAACTGCAACCCCCCATGGACAGAAGGAGGGGTGGGGGGGAAGTGTGTGTGTGTCGTGTGCATTTTAAGACTTTTATTTCTCACTATTTAGCTTAGCTTTTATCCTGTTAATAATAAATTTGGGTATTATCTCACTTTGAGTCTGTTTTTGCCCATAAAGGTGGTAAGTGGGTGACCCCTCTGCCTTCTGCCTGGTTGCAGAAGGATTTAGTGACTCCTGGAATCCAGCCAGGGTCAACCCCCCCCCAGTTTTGTTCTTTCTCCCTTTGAACTGGTGGGACTTGCTCAACAAGGCACCGTGTAGCATCAGTGCCTGAGGGAACCTGGAGTGACTTCCATCCAGAGCATGCCTGGAATGGGCTCCTAGGGGATTTAGACCCAAGTGAGGCTTTGGTGGTCCCCGTTTCCAATGGTCTGCTTCTTTGGTGGTATTTCCTTTCCCTGAAGCAGGTCCTGCGTTCGAGGTACAACTGCTGTCCGGGCATCATCTCTTACTTCCATGGCACTTATGCCAGGAGTTGGAATGTTTCACTAGACCAGAGCTGTGCAAAAATGTACCAGCTGCTGGGTGCACAGAAGTTGTCCCCTGGTGAATATTGCCCCTTGGCTTGCATGGACACATGGGCTGCTGAGTTTCCTGTGAAACACTTTTGGATGGGTGACCTTGCTCCTGAGGCGAGGGAGTACAGCAGCAATAATTACTGCAGGACCGAGGGCAGTGGGTTGCTCAAAGGTGATCAGCACCCAAAAGGCTGCACACTTTTATACACAGGCACTGGATGAGCAGAAAATGGGACAAAAAGCATCTATCCATAAAGTAAGGGTTAAGAAGAGGTGCCCTTGAAAATACTACACTTGACGCATTCCTTGGAGTCTGTTTGTCTTCTAACTAAGACTGCTTCTCTTGACTTTTCCTTGAGTTTAGCCAGCTGTTTTTCTTTCTGGCACTAATTTCGGCTGGATGTTCAGATGCCTAGTAAATTTGCCATTTCAAATATTCGTCCCTGTACCACTTGTGTTTCATCTCATGCTGTGTAAAAAGCTTTCAGAATGGCTTCCTACAGGTGTTGAATAATTTCGCTGAAAAATGAAACTTGCTGAATGCCACAATCAGTTTTAAGTATATAGAAGAGTTGCTGATAAGAATGACCTTTCAGAGAAGGACTTTTCAGGGAGGTTCTCTTCATCCCTGCAGCTTGTTAGAGGACTTCATTATCCCTTTAAAATTAATAATAAACAGTATCCTATTGATGCAGTAGTAATAAGTCTTTATAAAAATTGATAATGTTATTAACAAAAAAATTAATAAAACAATGAACACCTGATCATAAAAATAAAGACATTTTTAAAAATAGTTACTTTGGACACTAGCACAACTAGGTTTCTGAAGTGGTCCTCAAGTCCGTCTTATGATTTGGCAACTCAGTTAAATAAAGCTGTAGTGTATGCTGCAGAAAAATCATCATGTCCTGTGTGTTTCAGGAGATTTATGATACTCAATGGGAAAAATTCACTGTGAGTGGAAGGCACAGTTTCTCTCTTCCAGTTATTAAAATATTACTTTCAAGGTGGGGCAAATAATCTCTTAAAATACAATTTATAAAGTGTGAAATGGCCATTTTATTATGTTTTGAAAGTTGAACCAAATATGAATTGAAAACAGCCTTCACTAAAAAAAAAACCAAAACTCAAGTGCACGAATATAAGTCCAAAACTTGACATAATTGCTGCTGTTGTTTTGATTTGAAAAGGAGGGGTGTTGCTCACATGTTTTTAATTGCATATAGTACTTATTCTTCATAAATGTTCCTGATGCATTGCAAGGTTTGGTTTTTTTACATCTCACCTACCCATATTTAGAAAGCAGACTTATAGTTCCTCCAGAGTGGTGCATGACAACAATACTCATTTTAGAAACATCTACTTCTAACTCCCTTTTGTATAAAGCTTTCTGCTCCATGCTTTACTTTCAGAATAAAACAGAAATTAATCTGAAGGAGAAGATATTCATTGTGAACATCAGCTTCAACAGTATCTTACGGATTTTAAAGAGGTATTTTGAGTTACATTATAAAACAAAAAATACATTTCTTCTGAAGGAAGGCAAAGAAAAAAAATGTTCCTTAAACAGTGCTGTGTTGTCACGAAGTATGTGCTTACTCTCAAACAAATCCACTGAAGTTTAATAACACCCATGTTCTTGTAATGTGCTGCCTTGATGAAACTTGTCTGCAGTTGTTGAAGCTCCTGTGAGATGCAGAGGTCTGTGCTGATGGATGGCATTGTGAGGCCAGGGCTAAATTCACCAGGTTTATCTGCCAGACTCCCACTGAATCCACACACTGTGGTGAAAAGGGCATCTGGAAAATCCCCTATTCTCTTTCATCTCTGGTGAAATGTGGGTAGAGCATCATGTTTCCAACTCATCCTTTAAACTGTTGAATGGATCAGTTCCCTGCCTGGGCAACAGCTTTTCTGTTGGATAGAACCGGATAAAAATATCAGTGAAGCTCTTCCTTGTCGATGCTTTGGGTCTAGGGATGAAAATTAGAGCTGGAGGGTGTTGAGACATCCTTCTGTATGTGCGGATACTGTAACAACATCCCATGTGGGGATGCACGGATTTTGCATTCACCAGCATCCATGGAAAGCAAATATGCTTAACTGGACCACTGGACATGCTCTCTTTAATGCAGGGCAGCCACCTGTGCGGGGACAGCGGGGACAGCGGGGACAGGGAGCGTTTACCCCCCCACAGCCATAAGGTGGCTTTGAGGAGCAAACAGCTTTCCTTCTCCCAAAGCTGAGATACAGCCATGTGAGGGGATAGGGAAGGCAGGTGGTGCCAGCGGGGAGACATGAGCTTGCTTTTAAATTAACATCAAATTAAAGGCGGTGTGAAATCAGTGAACTGACCCCTGAGTCAGGAAAGGGAATAGAAGAGCAGATGTGTTTGTTGCCTTATTGCAGAGAAGGAAGTTGTTGTAAATACAAGTATAATTCTTGGTGATTAAATTTTTCCTTTCTGCCTCCTTTCTTTTTTTTTTTTTTTTCCCTGGAACTTTTTATTTTAATGCCTTTTGATTTAGGACTGAACACAGCAAATAGTAACATCTGGAGTCAAGCGCTTTAGATGGCGGAGCTGAGGAGAGGGCAGGAGTGGCCTTGGCTGAGGGCACCACTGAGGGCTGGATGCGGGTTAAATATTGCTAGGCCGTTTTGATAATGTCTTATCTTCATCTATCAATATAAGGGATGTCTAAATGGCCTTGTTGGCTTCATTCTCCTGGGTCACCTTATTTTATTTTATAGTGACTTGTGACAAAGAGGTGTGAGATGGAGAGAGGGTGTCCTGCTTGTAGCTGTGCTCTTATCCCGGCAGATGCTCGGAGAGCTCAGGGATAGCAGTGCCAGCCACGCTGGGAAGGGATCTTCACTCAAGCACCACAGTGCATGTGCAGATCTCATTTGCCAGAGCTGTTCTGGATTATTAATTGAGTAATTAATTAGTCGGTATGTATTTTCCCCTCTCATTTGCAACCAGAGCTCTTTTCAATAAGGAATAGTGGCATTACCCCATGGCTCAGGCCTGAGCAGGCTGTTTGTAACCACTGGAGTAAATTAGTACCTGCAGCCAAAACAAACTAAATCTCTCTTCTGACGCTACACATGTAGTGATATTTCCATGTGCAGTGCATTCAGGGAGGAAAATGACTTGTTGAAAAGTAAGAATGGAATATTTCTTATGATTTTTGAAGGCTTTAAGGGCCTTTTGTATTGGCAGTTGTGTGATCAATATGAATACAGTCCTGCAACTCAGTTGCAAACAGTAATAATGTCCTGGGTTCAGCTGGGATAGAGTTAATTTTCTTCCTGGTAGCCAGTGCAGCTTGGGATTTAGGAGGAGAATAATGCTGATAACAGGGGGCTGTTGTAGTTGTTGCTGAGCAGTGCTTACGCTGAGTGAAGGATTTTTCCCACCTTACTAGAGAGGAGGCTGGAGGGTACAAGAAGCTGGGAGGGCACAATCCCAGGAGAGATGACCCCAGCTGACCCACACCATATGGAATTATGGTCAGCATATAAATTAGTGGGAAAGCTTGGCTGGGAACTGCTGCTTGAGGTCTGGCTGGGTATCAGTTTATGGGCGAGGAGCAGTGGTTTTTATTTGCATCACTCATCTTTCTTGGATTTTCTTTCTCTTTTTTTTTTAATTTTTCTTCTAATTGCAATTATTATTATTTTTAATAATAATTTAATATAAATTATTAAACTGTTCTTATCTCAGCCCACAAGTTTTCTTTCCTTTACCTTTCCCAGTCTCCTTCCAGCTCAATGAGGGAAGTGAACTAATGGGTCTTAGTTGCCAGCTGGGGTTAACCACGACAAGTGGTAACACTGGCCAGAAAGTGTAGAAAGGGGTTTAATTTGCACTGAAGACCAGTGAGATTCTTTGGGACACGGACACACTCCTCATGACTACCAGAGATACAGACATTGATCCTCTTGAACACCTTCCTCTGAGTTGTGGGCAGCAAATCCTCACCTGCCAGGTACTGCTCTTGCTCAAAGTCAAGGGAGGTGCTGGAATAATTAATGGAACTGTGGTGTGTTTGTGCTCCTGATGATGTCCAACTGGCTCACGGGGGAAGCCACCAGGTGTGGATACATGTTTGGGCTGTAGGCAGCACAAAGCTAGATTAGGAAGAAGAGGTGGAATATAAGGAAAAAGTCCTTGGAACTCCCAGCTCAAGGGACACTCCTGCTACCTTTGACTGCAGTGTGGCATGTGGACACCTGTGTGTTGCTTGGGGACGCTCAGGTGTGGTGTCAGCCGGCAGTACTTGTCTCCATTTGAATCTGGCTGGAAGGACAAGCGCTCTTCCTTCCAGGGTGGAGCCTGCTGTCATTACTGGGTGCTTGCGTTGTCGTTGGACCCTACTGTGGTGATAGAGGATGTGGGTCAGAGGGTTCGTGCAGAAGGCACATGGCTTGGGAATTCATTCCAACACGGCTGAATCCCTTTTTTGAAATCAAGAGTTATCTCTGGGAACAGAGATCTAAAGTCTGGATGTGGCTGACTGCCGTGTGAGAGCATTTGAGAAGTAAAAGGTTTCTTGGTGTTTCCTTTTGCAGAAACTTCCCCTGCAGCAGTTTCTCCCCTTTGAGCACTCGCTGAGCTGAAGCCCAGTCCCTCTCCACCCTGACTTTCCTTGTGAGCCTGGAGCTAAAGCTCTGGAGACCCCCGTGTGGCTGCATGACAGG
The DNA here is from genome assembly GCA_013396735.1 of Grallaria varia. Classification (NCBI taxonomy): domain Eukaryota; kingdom Metazoa; phylum Chordata; class Aves; order Passeriformes; family Formicariidae; genus Grallaria; species Grallaria varia. Next base: position 146,323 of record VWZG01000878.1, read on the forward strand.
AAGTTCTCTTTCTCTCTTATCTTAAATGGTCACAAGGTCAAACTCAATCCGGTACTAAAGAGGTGATGTCAAATAAATTCAGGCAAATATTTAAAGACAGTGCCTTTGTCCATGTGCCTGCTATTTTTGTTGCTTCCTTTACCATACCAGAAGAAGCAAGCAACTGAAGAATCTATTGCTTGTATTTTAGCTCTAAGACTTCAGCTCTAAAATATCTAATAGAAATATTACAACACAATTGAAAAAAGATTCAGTTCTCTTAATAAGAATTTTAGAGGCAGTTGCATCTCTAACGTGTCTGTCTTTCAACTGCTGCTTAATATCTTATAAATCACGTAGCATTATGACAGTGATAGTAATATCATGGGAGGGACTATGTGCCCAAATTGTTAGCATAGAGTATTAGGGATAGATTAATCTGATTAAATTTTAATATAAAATAAATTGCATTTGCAATTTATTAAGATTCTCTTCCTGGGCTGATACTGTTCATCTGTAGGATCCTTCATAAATGATCTTTATGCACAGCTTTATTTAATCAACAATGTAGCCAACCGGAATAAAACAAATGGAAAAATATCCATGACTGTAACAGTATATCTCTGAATATTATTTTCATAGAGTTACTTGCTTCCTTTTTTGTTCTTAGATCTCATGCCCTTGACCTCCTGAATTCACAGTTTTCACAATACATTTGATCTTTGAATCATTGATGCCAGTAACAGAGCATCACCTTGAGCAAGGAAAATGCAAATCAAGTAGAAAAGCATCAGGTAGTCCCAGTCTGGCCTGCTGCCGTGCACATTGTCCCACACTAATGGTTTTGTAGACATGATGCGTTTTAGTAGCAGCTTTTCTACCAAAACTCCAAAAGACTGGCAATGACAGTTTCAGTAAAAGGAGCTTCCCAAATGATGCTCAGATGAAGACTCTTAATCTGGAAATGGCTGCGAGTTATTTACAACCTGTGATCCTTTTGAGAGAGGGTCCTGCCATCTACAAAAAGCCTAAGCTTAATGGAAGCTCAGTGAAATACAAGTTTTAAGGCAGACAAAAGCCAGGCATTTTCAACACAGTGTGTGGCTAAAGCCCAAACACACCTCCTGTGCCCACACGGATGCTCTGCTTCTTGCCTTGAGTAATGCAGTTCCTTGCTAATTTGCAGGGCCACGTAACCAGATTCTCGTGCTGACTCTGATCCATGCAATGGAAAATGTTACCATGTCAGCAACACTGACAGAAGTGGTAGAAGTGAACCAGGCACCCCTTCTTTTCCTTGTTGCTTTTAGAAAGACTTTGCACTGGGAGGAAGCAGAGTTTATCTGTTAGGAAAAATTCCAGGCAATTCTGACTATTTGAAAAATGTACTTTTGACTTTTTGTTATGTACTGTACAGAGGAAACATCAGTAGGAACGGCTGGATTCAAAGAGTTCCAGTTAGAGCTAAATCTAATTATAAATATTGAAACTCTGTTTCAATATCAGTAAATTAGTTTAGGCAGTAAACCTAAAATCTATCAATACTTTTTTTTTTTTTTTTTGAAAAGCCGACTTTGAAGGTTTGTATTGGATAATATACTTTACTTTTTTTCATGAACGTAGTGTTTTTTCCAGATGCCTCTTTTGTCAGCTCCATCACACCCTGTTTATTTTAACTTATCATATCTCAGATTAAACCTACCACATCAGCTGCAGTGATCACAAACCACAGTGCCTGAAGCCAGTTACAAATTCTACTGTAGCAAAGCTGTCACCACTGCTTATTCAGGATGGGGTGGGGGGACGCTTTCTTGAGATGTGCAGCTCAGACAGTCCAAATTGTCAGTTGGAGTAAGTCAGGGTAATTGTTTTTTTAGCTTTAATCTGCTTAATTTTTCACAGTAAAAATATACAGTATGTATCAGCTCATATCTGAGTAGAAAAAATACCTGAGTGTATGTGTTTTCACTCTATTAAAATAAATGTATGAAGTACAGCAGCTGAATATCAATGTGTAAGATCTGTTACGGTTTTCATGAACTTTAGGTAACAATTTATGTTCAAGACAAACCAAAACCTCATGGCTGCTTATGTCATCCATCTAACACTGAAATTTCAAATCTACAGTATTGTTTTGTTGAGTTTAAAAAAACCCTTAATGATAAAAGTGTAACAGCTGCTAAAATTGCCTCCCTGATGTGACTGAAAAATCACTGCGTGTCTACCACTGGATCATCCACCCATCACCCAGTGCCAGTAAAATTTCACATGGATATACGCTCTGCCTGTTACTTCAGGGCATTTCACTTGGGGTGGTGGAGGGCAGTAGTGCTGGAGTGCCAGCAACCACATCTGCTTTACTTTGCTCAAATCGGAAAACAGGAAAAGAAAGAGTTCAGTAACCAAGCCATTTGGAGAAACCTCAATATTGTCTTCAAACACATTACTGGTTGATGACTTCTTACTTTCTTGGTTTCTCCACAGTTTTGTTTGTTTTATTTTTGGTTGTTTTTTTTGGTGGTGGTGGGGTTTTTTTGTTTGTTTGTTTTGTTTGTTTGGGTTTTTTTTGTTTAAATAGGAATTACCTTCTAGAATGAAAGTTGCCTGGCATAAAAATGTGTGCCCTGCTTTAATACCAGAAAGACCTGTTTTGGCCTGGTGCTTAACACCTTTTTATTAAAAAAAAAAAAAAAAAAGAAATCCCCAAAGAACAATAACAAAAAAGATTCTCCAGGTTTACTTGCAGTAAACAGAACAGCCTGACTTGACAACAAGATAATCTGCCTTTCTTCCTAAAACCAGTGATCAAATTTTGGGTACAGCTATAAATGTTTGACAGTGCAGCACCAATATCTGCTTTTGGCAGTTCACATTTCAATTTAATTTGCTTATGCAAGATAAAAATATCAACTGACAATGTATTTTGTTATATTAGCACCCATACAAACACAATATAAGCATACAGTACTTTGTCCAGAGTTTAGCAGAGGAAAGTTCTCCTTGGAAGGGAAACCTACAGCTTATTCTTTGAGAGATGAAAACTGCTCTGACCTGCTAAAGCAACCAATTGAACAGACATAGAAATGGTCCAGATCATTCTCCTATCCCTCTTCCCACCTAAATACAAGTGCTTGCACTGTTAGTTTCTACACGTGAAACTATCCAAGATTGTGTTCCTACTGAAATGTGAAGCAAATTACTTATTTTCACAATGTGATTTATCTTATGTCTAATAGGCTGAAAAAGTTTCTTCTTTCTTTGATGTGTCTTGTAGAAATATTCAGCTGAAGAGCCTTTTCTCCCTCTTTTTAATTTCTTTACACCACACATCTCAGTGCAACTCTGTGCCTTTGTTATTCCTGCATAACACAACTTAAGTGACTTGCATTTCACTTCTGGTGACTAATGTTTTCTATTACTAGCTGCTTCTATTTGTCCCTTATTTCTTTCCTGATGTAATTATTAATTCACTCCTGTCTGAAATGTCTTCTTGTACTATAAACTAAGCTCTTTTGAGAAAGTGACGGATGGGAGTGACAGAGAGTACATCTTCCATGGTCTGAATTCCCAAGTCTGGTTGCCTTTGCCAACTAAGGTAACTAGTTAAAAACCGACTTTCCTTTTAATGTAGCATTCTGAGCCTTAGTTGTCCCTTTGCCCTGACAAAAAGGTGCTGGCACTGGGTCCCTCACCAGCTGGTCTGGGGGCCTTACACCTGGTTTCAGTTGCAGTGCACCAAACTGAATCAGTTGCAGTAGAAATAATTAGTTTACATAAGATACTGTGTGATATGGTTATGTTTTTCCTGCTCCCAGACTGATAAGACCACATGTGGATTTTATTGTGTCGGAGTTTAGGACACTCTCTGCACCACTTCTTAGTACACAGAAATATTTAAAGAAAAAGTGTAGCTATTTAAAATCCTGTTGGTATTTAATTTTTATTGTAAGTCTCTCTAACAAAGACACTTACTGCTTCTTCAATTGGAAACAGCCATGAATTTGTCTGAGGGATCAGTGCAGATCCATCCAGTGCAGCCTGTAACTGTAGCAGAAAACCAGCACTGAGAGCATGAATGCTCAAATAAGAATAGGAAGTCTGGGGGGAAGGATCAGTAAAATATTGATTTAATTAGTGCTACTTATTTCTTAAACAAGTGTGCAAACTTTTTAATGAAAAGATGTGCAGCTTTTCAGACTGCTCTTGTTGTAATCTGAATAAGACCAAGCTACTGGAATTCCAAGCCTTATTATTTACCTGCAGAACACATGAACTGATGCTTTGAAAGCAAACAAAGTGTTGGGTACTACAGAAAAAAGAGAACTCTGAAGATGAGCTTTGCAAAGTCAAAAAACTAAGGAATTTTCCCCAAGCCCATTAATTATAAATTATGAAATGTGTTTTCAAGAAATGCCTTACTGTATTTGGTGATGCTGTGGTTATTGAAAGCATTGGTAATGCAATTAGGCAGCCAGTGATGCGCTGAAACAGAGCAACACAATCAAGCAAAGTCACATTAAAAACCAGGATAAACAGTCCACATGGTTTTTACCTGTGGTGTATTCTGGGGATTATGATAATTTTAAGCAAATGTGGGTCATTACTGGGGAGCTGAAGAAATAATGGTCCAGCTTTAAGTTTACAGTTCAGCTCCGTTATTACAGAGAAACCAGTAGCGGGTCTTACCCCCTGCTGAAGCTGAAAGGGTAACGTGAATCCCTGGTAGGGATAAAAGTAGGAATGTATTGAAGTTGGTTGACAGGTTTAGCTTTGTCCTGCCCTACATGCACTGATTTGGTAGTTTAGGTTGTTCCCATGTTATTGTTAATACTTTCATTGATCAGGTTTCTTGCATTCAAAGTTAATGTATACTTTTTGTGAGTTTATTGTAATGTGACCCAAGAAAATGAATGTGGAAAATAAACATGACTCAGGGTAAATTTATTTTGAAACTTGAATGAATACTCTCCTCCCCTTCTGTACATTCCCTTTTAAAATGATTTTGGTCAATTCCTCAGCTATTTTCATGCATCGCTCATAGTAACCAAAGAATTTTTTATTGCACAAGCCCATGCAAACTATGTGAAAAATACAACACTCCATCCATTTTACTGTTACATTACACAGGTGTACCTCAGCTACTAAGATTTTATTTTGCTAGCCTTCTTGATTTGCTTGTTTTTGTAGGTTATTTTGTGAGTAAGAAAAAGGATATTGTCATCTGAAAAATTCAACTCACTTTATTTGTTTACAGTCCATCACATTAGATAAAAGACTTTCTATTTAAAAAATGACCCAAGATAATTAGGAACAGAGAAAGATTTATTTTTTTCCAGGCAATAAAAGTTTGGCATTTTTTAGTGTTATATCTTGAAAACAACCTGCTCTACCTGTATAGCTGTGTTCTTCCATTTAGCTATAGTTGATGTGTTGTCATTTATTTTTCAAAGTTTGCAAATATCAAGCAGTCTCCTTGAAGTCTCTGGCTTCTTTTCTGGCTTAGTGGAGACAGAGAGATATTTATCACCTGACACGACACATTAAAAACCCCTTGGAAGTAGATTGACTGAGGCTGCTTTGCAAAGTAGCTTGCTAGCTCTTCTGTTGAAAGCACAGGAAGAAGGAGATAATATCAAGTTGTTCAGCAGAATAACTCATTAATAAAATATGTTTAAAATGAAATGAGCCCTTAGGCGTCTTTGTAAAGGAAGAATTGTAACTATTTGAGAGAGGGATGTGAAAATATTAATGTTGCTTCTAAGGTAAGGAAAGACCCAAACTACTTTTCTGTCGAGCCTCTTTTCTGCCAGGATGTTGACAATTCTAATTTATTCCTGTTCTCTGGAGCATATTCCTTTAGCCCCCAAGACAGGCAGGTGAAGCTCTGTTTCCTGCAGGATGAACTATTACTTTAAAACATTTTGATTCTTTGTCACTTGTCATCCATATATTGCATTCTGCAGATGTATGTGAACAAACTAGGGAAGAATTAGGCAATCCTTCATCATTTACAAGCAACGCAACGCTGCTCGTTGCTGGAAGTGCTGGCAGAGAACTGACAGCTCTGAATTGGAGTACTACCTGGGGAGACCCAGTGCTCTCCTCACTGTTATTAAAACAAGAATATCCAATGCAGTCCTTGATTTCCTGACCTTGAGGGGTTTGGGGATGCTGGGCTTTGACAGGCAGTGATGGGACAGTAGCTCTTGATCTTCCAGGCTGCTGCAGAAGTGGCGTTCCAGAGGCACAGTGCTTAGGATGGTCTTAATTCATGGACACAGCCTGAATATTTAATGCATTCACCAGAATTGATGGGTATCACTTGTCTCAGAGTGCAAAATAAGCATTTATACATGCAAAATTTGTCAGGAGGTGTTGTCCTTGGCTGAGCTGTTTAGACGAGACTGTTGTCTCAGTGGCAGGGCAATCTTTTCCCTTGTTTTCCTTTTTCCTGTTCTATGTTCCTCAGTCTTAGCTCAAGGGGAAGATGGGACAAAAAGGCAGTTTCTGCGTATTGAGGAAGTGGTTTTTTTCCATTCCACATTACTAGAATTTTCTTCTGCTGAAGCCGATAGTTACTCCCATGCTGAGCACCTTTCCCATGCGTCTTCCTGCCATCTATATCACCTAAGTAAGAAAAAAGAAAACATTCATATTTCTCTTCAGAGTGTTTTACTGCCCGTCTTTTTTCTGGTTTATTTCTTTTAATGTTCCCACTTTAAACCTTTATTAGGTGAGTGGTATGACCTTAGTTTTTCAGTGAATTTAAACGATGTGATCCCATTAGATTTTGTGATGGTAATTTGAATTTTTATTTTACAGTGTAGATAATATAAATGTTAAAGGTGGTGTGGATTTTTTTTTTTTTAAAGCAGGAATGTAGAAGGATTCAAACTGAAGGATTTTCCTTAATGAGAAGGTCTGCCTAAGTGCAAAAACAGATAAATATATAAATGCAAGAAGTCTGAAGTCTATTATGGAGAATGTCAAAGTGATTAAAGTAATCTTGAAGTTATTAGCAAAATCATTGTTACAAATAAGATATTTTAATTCTAATCTGACCCATTTAAGTCTTGCATTAAAAAAGGTTACACAATGCAAAAATAGGCAAGATGTGTCTGTCTGTATGTTGTGCTTATTGCCTTCCGCCTTTAAATTTTTCTTCTTCACCAAAACTGTCTGATAAAGAAACAAAGCAATTCAGATAATCATTCTCTGTTTTGCTGATTTTTGCAAAGCGCAGAGAATAGACACCCTCTTCTGTTGGTATCAGAAACTGTTGGGTGTTTCTGGTGCACAGAGCAAACACTGACATTACAGCAGAATTCTGAAAAGCACTGCAAATTGTGCCCTCATGGATAATGCAAAAAGTGCTGCCACTCTGTTGGCATCAGCTGGTCTGAAACATTGGAATTGTCACCAAGAACGTTTTCCCTGTTTCTGCTCACATTTTCCTTTTGAAATCCTGATTATTAAAGGCCCTGGAGACACGCATGGTGTATATAATTTTGGATACCTGTTTCCAAGCCAGGGGAAACAAAATAGCAAAGTATTGAGCAAAAAGCCAGTGAGTGATTTTTACACGAACGTACAGGAAAAAGAACGTGGGGATGTGACTGAGAGGCGGGAATTGCTAATCTTATGCTGCTACAACCCCTATGTACTCTGTTAAAAATTCACCCTGCTTGTTAGCAGAGACAGAGAAGGTCTGGAGAATGCTCTGTCACAGGTACATTGCCCAAACAACTGTGGTAGTGTAAGAGTGGATGCTGTGCACAGGGCTTCACCCTGCCAACAGCTGGAGAAGCGGCTGGAGAGGCTGCGAAATGTGCAGAGCTGGCTGTTGAGTAAGGAAAAGTGAGGGGTAAGCCAGGGAGTGTGAAGGAGTGTTACCTTTGGGAGGAGCTGGATTGTAAAGCATCCTATTTGTAAAATTCAAGCTACTTAGATTCTCAATGGAGTGCAGTATTGTAGATAAATGTGAAACTTTCCTTGGCATAAATTTTAATTTTCTAGGGTGCTGGGATACTACAAAGGAGACCTTTCACATCTGGAAATGCAGTGACATTTAACTCTGCAGGGGATGGGGAAGGTGAACAAATGAGGGGCACCTAATGTTTTGGGTAATGGGGATTAAATACCTTTGTAAATCAGTAGTAGCTGTTTGGGGTATTTTTTGTATAAAAATTATTTGGGTGGGTTTTCATCAGGAGTGTGAGATTTCATAAGGTTATTGAATGGAATATTTCACAATAAGGAATTACTCCCTTTGTTGACCAGTGCATTGATATCACACCACCACAATAAAGCTTCCCGCTGTAGGAACTACTTCTGTTATCACTGTAACAATGGTGCCTAATGTTACTCACCCTTTATATCAGGATTCAAAACACTGAATAAGCTACGAGAAAAAGAATTCAAATATAGATTTTTTTCAGTACAGAAGCAAAGGAGAAGGATGCCCATGAACCGTTCTCAGGGAAAGTGATAAGGATGACAGCTATAATTACCAGCGCAATTGAATTTGCATCAGTATAGGCTGATGCTGGATTTCCTCCTCCCTTGAATCTGACAGAGGAAGAAGCTAGGAAGTGCTCAGTACTGTACTAAAGATTCCTGGCAAAGCAACAACAGCCAGCAGTCTTATGGGATATAAAACTGCTCCAGCCACAGTGGCTTTAACTCTTATAGTCTATCCTGAGCATTCATCCTGTTTTCTGAAGTGAAGGATAAGGAAATACTTCCATAAAATCATCCTGTTCTCAATACCAGCACTACGGAGCCAGAGTGCCCAAAGCCTTTTGGAAACAAGCCCTCTGTTCCCTTCAAAAAGGGACAGATGCTGGAAAGGGTGCTCTGGAGCAGAGGCGGGCCTTGGGTTTGGTCACATTTTCAGACCTCTCCATGGGAGACTGTTTCATGCTGGGGGTCTACTATGCCTCTGCTCTCTGTCCTCTGTTTAGATTTTAAGATGATAATACTGGGTAAACTATGGTGTCCCTCCTCTGCTTCAGCTGCCACTTGGAGAACTGACTCCAAAGTGCCCTGCAGATCTTGACTCTCATCCTCAAACCTGGGCACTGAGGCTGAGAATTGATTACTTGGCTCTTTTTAATTGCTCTGTGACAGTATTGGATAGTCCAAGTCAGGTTGAATGTGTCCTTATGAAGTGGTTCATAAGATGATGGAAATCTCAGGTTCCTTGACCTTGTTTTAGCCTGTGTGAAAACATAATGACAGATGCTGGGTGGTCCCAGATGTTGGTGCAGCTCTGGTGATGACAAATTTGCAGGGACAGGAAGAAACTGATTCTCATTTAATTTCTGTGGTATTGGTGCAGGAACCTTGGGGCAATGTGCTGACGGGAGTCACTTCCACCACATGGAACCACATCAAATGGATGTTTTATTACTCCACTCAAGGGGGAAATGCTCATCATTGGGATACAGTTTGTACTCTATGGCTTCTACCACTTTTCCCCCCTGCGTTATCTGTGGGTTTGTATCTTGAGTCAGAATTCATGGAAGGCTGTTCCCACATACTATGTAAATATTTCCAAAATTTCAGAGACAATCATTACATTTTTATCCAAATTTCTTCAAGAATTTAGCTGAATTTAATCTACTATTTTCTTGTTACTGTGCTTGTGCTAATAAAAATAGAAATCTACTCTCACTGCTGAAAAAATTACCTGTTGTATATAGTCACAAGCAGCTCCCTCTAGACACAGACTGACTGCTGCAATTTCTGTGATCTTGCCTACATATACGTTTGCTGAAGTACAAAATTTTTGAAGCAGATACATGCATCTATCCCCAGAGAAGGAATTTACTTAACGATTTTGTTGCTGAAGTTTAAACCATGAGGTAATTTTGTTTGAGTCTCTAGAGAAAATGGATTTACAGTAATGTGAGAAAGAGAAAGTTAATTTGGTTATCAGGCAGAAGATCAAAAGACTTTTACTGAGAGGAAAGTCACTGACTGCTTAGAAAAGTCTTGGAGTAGAAAACTGGGAGAAAAAATATTAGACCAAAAGAAAAATTCTGAAAATGCCTGTGAATAATATAGTTTTAATTATTGTTTTTTAAAATTTCCTAAAACACTCTTGCAAATGTTAAAAATCCATAAAACACCCATGTGAAGAAGAAGGTTGTGTAATGCATTGAGTTATTCCTGATTTTATTTTTCCATTTCTAAAGTCTATAGGCACAGGCAGGACTCTGTCCGTGGGAATAACAAGAGGGCAAGAGGTTTAAGTAATTTCACATCCTAAACCTGAGGAGATGCCTTGTCTAGCCTGTGTGCTGGAGTCAGGTGAGATTACCCTGCTCCTAGAGCATTCCAGAGAGAAGGCTGTCTTCTCCTGTTTAGAAATCTAATTGAAGTGATTATTCCACAACCTCGGAGTAACCTCTTTCAGGGTATATCAATGGATTCAAAGGGGTTCCCATCACACAGCACACGTTTTCTTTAGTGTAGAGGCACATCTGTTATTTTCTGATCTTCCCTGAATTAAAAAGTTGTAAGCATTTAGATACTCTTTCTCCCTCGTATCTTACACACTCAGTGTGTGTCATTGTCTCATACTTGTTGTTGGCAGTAACAAAGTTGCCATGGGAATATTGACTGGAAAAATTTAGCACTTCCCTTTGGTGATAGAAATATCTGGATGTTAACATTTCTGTGCTTATCTTACGCTATGAAATTTAAATGTCTCCAGTAATTAATTCAATTTATCAGTTAAAAAATGTGATAGCTGTTATTACAGCTCAGCGTTGCTTTCTCTGGCTAGGAAATGCTGCAGAGAAGTTAATTGATTAAGTATTTTACAGTCTGATCACTTAACACTCATTAAATATGGCATCGGTGGAGAAAATTTTGATATATGCATCTTTGAAGAAAGCATTAAGGTTTTCCTCTACATCATCTCAAGTCTGACTATAGTTTTGCCTTTGCCTGAGCCTTATCTACATCTACAGCAACTCTACTTGCATTGCTTTCCCCAAATATTCCATGTCTTTTCATTTTTTACATTGTACCAGTCCTTGTTTTCTTCCTGGATTTAATGACAAGCCTCATTTATAGAACACAGTAATAAAATGGCAGCATCTGTCTTCTCCCAGGCTTGTGGAGCATTTGTGCTGGCAGCATTCGAGTTGCCTTAGAGCAGTCGCTTGTTTGGGCTGCCGAGGCTGCCCAGACCACCATGGCAATCTGCACTCTTCATTTTCAGTGTCATATTCATTAAAGGTCTTTCAAATGGGTAATAGAAAAAGGGAAATTAATCACTTTGAAGATGGAGGGGCAAAAAAACTTCAGACCTTAAAAAGTATAATGATAAAATGTGACACTCTCTGTTATATGAAGAATTCTTGAGAAAGGGCTGGAAGAAAGGGAAGTATTTAATTCTTGAGTCTGTTTGAAATCAGACCTGTTTGAAAACACCACCTCTTTTGAGGAATGGGTGAAACCCAGGGGAATATTCAGGGAAGAGGTACATTTTGTTCCTTGCATTCTTTCTTAAATCTGTACTGGTGTCTGTGATAGAGAGCTATTTTGTTTTCTGATTCCCAAACTTTACTGAAAAGAAAAAATTTATTTGTTTAAAACAAGCTGTCTATACACATATTAAAAATCCAGCTGTGGAGCATTTTTGCTGCTGATGACTAAAGAAATCTTTCAGGAACCTCTGAGAGCAGTTTGTCACTTCAGTCCACAAATAGTTTCTCGCTGCTTACATGGCTTGCTCCAAATGCTTGGGCTACAGGATCTCCAGTGGAAATCCTCAGTGGTGCATACTGCCATTTGGCTGTGACCAGTACTGAGGCTTAATTGCTTTAATTAAAGGCTACTCCAGAGTAAGCTGCCATTAGTACCCATTACTTCAAGATTAAAGTTTGTTTATTAAATTGTGATTGATGGAACTAAGCCGACTGATTGGGAGCAATTCAGAACTGAAGCAACTGTCGTGGAGAGAATGAAACCATTTACTGGTATATCAGAAAATGTATGGATTGAAATTTAACTAAAAGTGGGCAGCAAAGATCTATTGTAAAGCTCAAACTTTTAATTTGATAAGCTCTCACAGCCCCGTGGATGGACAGCTGTTCTGGGTAGGGTCAACTGTGGCCATGGAAGGCTCCAGCATCTTACCAGCTCTACTGATGCATTGGGGATCATTTCGGGATCAGCTGTGAGAGGCACTTTTCAGGCCAGTTCCTTTGCACCACAATCATAGAGGAGGACATTGTGGAGTCCCGCAAGGTGCTATAGCAAATGCCAGACTTTAGACCATACATGCCAGCTGAAACCCCGAACTGGCCCGGGGTGGGGGGTGCAGGATATGCTTTTCCTCAGATGGAAAATGCCATAGGATAAAAAGGAGATGCGAGGAGAATGAAGTCTGGCCATGGTGCCAGCACCACCCCAGCGAAAAGAATGACTTTAACTGGCCTGTTGTCCAGTCTGGTCTCTGTTCCTGCTTCTCACTGCGCCATCTGAGGAGACAAAAAGAAAGAAATCAGCCTTTTTTTCTTTAAATGTTCTTCCTTATTCTTCAGAGAGGCCTCTTGTGGTCTACCTGCAGGTGATCTGTAATTAAAATGTCATATTCCACACATTTTATAAGCCATCTGGCTGTGTCTCCAGGAGGGTGGAAGATGGCACTGGGGTGGGGGATGAGGGTGACATGTTGCATGAAAGGCTGTTTTCTGCCTGCGCCTAAATCAGGATGTTGGTTACCTCTGTGATGCAGGAATGCTGTGTCCTTACAAAGGTTTCTGAAAAGCCTTTGCTGGTTCTGACTGCACTGTGCTGTCTGTGGTAAACAGGCCTTCTGGTATGCTTTAGAAAGATAAAATGAAAAAAAAACACCCCAAGAAGTATACTTTCTTTTTAACGTTCACGGTGATTAATGTGAGTGGCTTTTCACAATCCATTTCCAATTAATTTTAGTGAAGGGAGCTGTGCTGGCCCTGTATATGAACTAAACTTCATATTAAAAGATTATTGAAGGGATTGCAGGCTAAGGATTGAACCACAGGTCTTAAGCTCCAAACTAGCCATCATGTGAGTCACCAAAAACCACAGTTCTCCCTCAGTATGAGTCATCCTAATGACAGAGTGGAGCCAATGAATCTCAGAGCCTAATCCCCTCTGCCACCAGCCTCAGCTGTGCCTGAAAGCAGACAAGGAGAGGTCACAGCGTGTAACACACCTTCAGCTCCCAGGTGATGTAGCTGGAAGGGAAATAAATGGGTATTGCAATGCTTTCCATTTCAGGGTCGGGACTGGGTGAACAGCAGTCATGCTGCAACCCACTCTGATCCCCTAAAATCTGAGGCGCCTTTTGTCTTTTTAAGAGAGAGAAGAAACATTTTGCTCCCCTTTTCTTTAAGCTCCTTTGGATACCTACAGTGCAACTTTATCTCCTCCTTAGTAGGGAAAATAAAACTGTTAGTGCTTATGAGAATGCTGTGTTTTGCTGTCCTTGTTGTTGCAGATTTATTATTTTCCCTCTTCCTTGAGCTATAACGTCCTCTACAAATACAGTTGATGTTGAAGAGCAAGAAAACATTTTTTAGAATTGCATTTTGATAATTATATCATCGTAAACCCGATGGATGCTGGGATTTGACAGAACGGCAGTTGACAGACAAGCCTTTGTAAGCTTAACTGAGAAGCAGAAAAAGAAGGGATGCATTAATCAACACTGTCTCCTGTAGATTTGTTCTGCTAATGGCCAAGATATGCTATAACTCTAAAAGAGCTGATTCATTCTTTCCCTTTTATTCTTGGGATGTGCCAAGAACTGCAGAATGTGATGCCAAGTGTGGGCTGCTCCCTGTCCCGGAGTTGGAGTGGCTGTGAGGAGCTATTGGGATGGTGCTGACTTTAATCCAGAATGCAATGGCAGAAGGGGAAAACCATAAAATTTTGGCTTCTGAGGGTGTGAGTGGGCATATGTGGGAGACAAAACCCTTGGGATGGAGACGATCTGATCTGAGAAAGGATTTCAGTCGGTTGGTTGGTTTTTTTCTTTAACTTAAGTGTAGCTTTGAGTCACTTAGTCTCTTCTCCTTAGTGCCTTACCCTGGTAAGTGGTGATGGGTCCTTCTTCAATCCTACATTACCCATATCACATTTGAGAGTGATGTAGGGAGGAGACAATAGGGTAAAAGACTGGGAAAACACTATTAGTTGCATACAAGTTATATTTGTCTGAGGAAAAACAGATGCTGTTGTTATTTGTTCTGGAGCAGCTGGTACCACTTTATTTTCATGATTTGTGAGAGACAGGAGGAGAACAGGTTGTACTTTCATGGCCCTCTGACACAGCTCAGTGGGAGAGAAAGCACACTTGGATCTGCTGGCTGTAGGGGTTTACAGATGATTTGTTATGATCCATTCACTGAACAGAGGGAAAACTGTTACATTCAACACAAAATATTCTATATGTGCTTTTGATGCAAATAAAATGCAGAAGTTATTGATCATTGCTGAAAAGCCCGATATTTTCCATTGGGGTTGAATCTTGCAGTGCTTTGCAGCAGGGCAGCCTCTCCAGTTGCATCAGGTATTAGCAGTTACTGTGAGCACCTGCATTAATTGAAGTCTTCTTTGGGCAGGCAAAGAGTGAAAAAGTAAAGGGATACTTCCTGTATAATGTAGAGAATCTGTGAGAGCAGTAGAAATAAGATCTCACAGAGCCTGAGCAACAGCAAGTCTCAAATGTTGGAGAATACTCTTTCCTGAGAATTTTTCTCTTGTCCCTGATAATTCTGCGGGTCAATTTGCCTTTTGTAAAGCATGTAAATTTGGACTTATATAGTGAGAAGAAAGGGAATAGAAAGAGGAAATTGTTGTAACTTCTGATGTTAGAGATTGTACAGCCAAAGCGATCACTTTATAAGCCTCGCTTTGTTGGTTATTACTGAATATTATTCTATTGGAAGTCAAGGAGAGGATGTCTGTATTAGCAAAGACAGCCCTGATCAGATGGAGAAAATACAGATACAGACAAAGGGTAACTACATGAAATATACAATCCTGTGAGGAGAAAAGTTGGGTTCACAGAAATTCGCCAGTCAGTCAGGTAATAGCTGCTCTGCGGGCCTGGGACAATATGAGCTGAGGAGTTGCACTATGAGTTGTTGAAGAGTTTAGGCTCAGTCTGCCAATCTTGAGTCTGTCTTGTTAGGAGAGATAAAAATTGCCATTCACCAATTAGTCCCAAGAAGTATACACAGGGCTTACTGTATATGGGCCCGTATAGCAGCTTTCTGTATGCCAACCCCTTGACATGGTGTGTCAGCCTGTTCAGGCTTCATGCTCAAGGGAAAGGCTGCAAATCAGTGTATCACAAAGGTGATGCAAATGTTGGAACATGTTTGCATTTATAACTCTATTTGCAATGGCAATTATTGGAATAACACTGAGGGCTGTGAATGAAGAGTCATGTTTACTCCATTCTCCATTAAGTCTAACTATGTACTATTAGCAGACTTTCTATCCTTGAACATCAGGAGATGATCTTGGAGGGGTTTTCTTTGTTTCTCTGCAGGAGAGCAGGGCAAGTAGTCAAAGCTAAGCGTGGACCATAGCAGAATCCAGATGGATCCCTTGCTCTTCACAGCTGAAGTTATCCAGCTACTTTTAAGTACTGACTAGCCAGCTGGTTTAATTTTAAATGGAAAATAGCCTTGTGATGGCTAAGAAGGTCCTTCATTAAAATAACAGGGTAAGTGGTAGTTAGAAACAGCTTTTTCACAGGGTGTAAAAGACCAGGAACATTTACCAGTAGGCAAAAGGTAGCCCTGAGCAAGTTGTGAACAATGAACTGTCAAGAAGTGAATGGAAAAGGAACAGTGAATTTGACTCATTAAATTTCCTTTCAGATGTATTTGCAATCTATTTGCCTTTCTTTTTCCCTTTCATTTGATTTCAACAGTGTATACAGGAGACTTCTGCCACTCAGAGCTATTGTTTCAGAATTTTGAGGGGTTTAAGTTGATACAGCATTAACTTCTGTCATTAAGGCTGCACCAGGACTCCCAGCCTGGCACTATTTGCCATTAAAAACACATTTTGTCATCAGTAATTGCTTTTCTTTAAGAGTTGGGTTGCTGAGTAGCTTCTCCTGCTCTTTGGCAATGCGACTTAAGCTCTGTCGTGGTCCTGATGATATTGCTGTTTGACTCATTTTGTCAGCTGAATTCAAAGATTTATTTTCTAGGCAGTGTACCAGCTTGCATGATTCTGTTTTACTCCTACTTGTGAAAATCAATCATGGGGAACATCACAGAGGAAGTTACCAGCATGAGCAGGGAGTTCCTTGAGCAGCAGCTTATCCCCATGCCAATCAAAAGGACTTTGCTCTTTTCCTGCCTACACTTGCAGGAGTCCATGTATTATTTTGGATCTGTTGTGTGGTATAAAATGAGAGCTTGTCCATTAGAGGGAATGACTATGCATTTTATATGCCTCAGATTTTCTTGTCTATAACTTGATAGTATGATAATCATAATAAGATCCTTTACAAAATTATACATTGCAATCCAATGATACATTATAAAAGTATTAATATTTTATGCATTCTCTGGAGGTAAAAGTTCTGCAGTAGATATAGATATCTATATATCTATTGCATATGAATAAAATATATGTGTGTGCATCTCTATGTTTCTCAGCTGAGAAACGGTAGCTCTCTTCTTATGTAAACCTGCTGCAGTCCTAAATAACTCCAAGAGCAGGAGGAGGAGGCAACAAACAAGTTGCAGTGTGCTTGTCCAAGAGATGTTTTTGTTTTGGTTTTTTTTGTGGATTTGTAGGATGCCAGCACAAACCATAAGAAATAATATGTCATTATGCGTAGCCTATAAGAATGTCAGTACTGGAAGGAGGTTGACTAGCAGGGGTGGTGCTTTCAAGCTTGTCAACTGCTTGAATGGAGCTTTTAACATCTAAGCTCTCTTGTCAGAGAGATGTAAGGCTGCTGGATGCCCTGTTTCAGAGCCATGGATCAGTCCTTATTTTAAGTGCTTGGAGGAATGCTGTAGTAATTAAGCTGAAATCTTTAGTGAAGTTTGCAACTGTTGTGGTACTGTTGGCAGATAGCTCAGTTCTGAAAATACAGCGGAGGGAGTTGTTTTTGTTGTTGTGGGCAGCAGGCACGACTGCATCCCTAAATAACTGATGCCTGTGCTTAGCTTTCTGCCCACTACAGTGTATTTCCTAATCTTTGCTGGTTCATTTTTCTTGCCCAACAGTGACACTGCTTGCTTGCTATTTAAACACTGTTATTGGTCAATGGCTGATACTGACTGTAGTTTAAATAAAAAAAATGCTAAGGCCTCTGATTTAATTGCTTTCTGATGTACCGCACTTTGTCAATGAAGCAGGTAGCCTTGTTCTTAGACAACCTCTGATTTAATCTTGATTTTAAAGCAGTCAGCAAAGCCATTCGGCTCTCCAGTTTCTGATTCTGTTTATTATCAATAGATTTGCATTTATATATCTTGGTTTCAGCAAACTCCTTTTTGAGGTTTTAAGGCTTACTTTCCTCAATTGGTGTAGACTGGTGCTCTCGTTGACTTCATTAGTGCCACTCATTGTGCATTTAAGGACATGAGTGTCCTTTCTTTAAGTGTGGCCTCAACATCTTTATGGATCACTAAATTGCAGTGTCGTTGAAGGCAAAACTGGCAACAACAAAAGTGTTCCTAGTGAAATATGCAACATGTTGTGGAGCTTTAAAAGAAATGCGAAAAAATGGTTTCTGTTCGACCTTATAGGCTAGAACCAACCAAAAAAATAAACCATTTATATCTGGGAACTTCTTCAAAATTATGGTAAAATTAAATTGGCAGAGGGAAAGTAAAGGCTGTAGCCAAAATACTGTATGTTTACCCAGTTGCAGTGGAAAGATGCCTTGTTGCCAAGTTGCATCTTATGCGTTGGATGGTGATACAGGATACTGCTGGACATCAATAAATGCTGCATACTGCTTACATAAGGTTTTAAATACTATTTAAAGAAGTTCAGAGAATACATGGCTACTGAATGGAAGATGATTATTCACTGATAGGATTTGAAAATGGATTTTGAATCCGTAAAAAAATAAGCATATATGCTTTTTATGCTTTGTTTTCTACACTGGTTGTGAGGACATGCTCCTGCAAAGCTGTATAAGGACCTAACTATATAAGCTAGGGGTTAAATAACTTTCTTACTGTTAATTTAACTTCTGTTTGAACTTAAGCACTTTCACCTGCCCACTCCGAGGGGGAATGAAATATATTTACCATAATTGAACTGTAGCTTAATTTCTTTAGGTACACAGTAAGCCAATGATCTCTGGAGAATGTGTTTCTGTTCTAAGAGGCTTATGAACAGAGGAAAGCATTAAATAATTACACAAATTCCAGATATTTATGACTGCAGTGAGATCGCCTGACATTTGAGGCTTTTTTTTTTTTTTTAATCTGAAATTGAATTAATTCAGGGTCTTTGGTGGTTTTTAGTGTTTAAAGTATACCACAATTTTTTAAAATATCTGTTATCTCTTCTCAGCTTGTAGCAAAAGGACTTAAATAGTGCTGTACCAAGTAAAAGCTATTAGCAAAACACCTAAAGGCATTGATCATACAACAATTACGGTTTTAGAAATGCATAAATTGAAGTATGAATTTGATTTCTGCTGGTATTTTTACTAACTTACAGCCAGACCAAACTTTTTCTGAGGGTCTGCTCTCAAGGTATGAGATTCAGTAGTGTCAAATGGAACTGCTGCTGGTCAAGAGCTAGTGTTATATCTGATTGGAATTCGAATGCATTTTTGATTGTTTAAATGGTCCCTTGATCTCACTTATGGATTAGCTTATGGAGCTCTTGCATATTCATTGATCCGAGTTCCTGGGGGCTCAGTGCAGGTGGCAATTTCCAGCTGCATCCATGCTTGGTCCCCCATAGCCTGTATTGAGTGTAACCATGTGCTGGGAGCGTTGTCACAATTGATGTCCCGTATGCACGTGCCAGAGCCTGTTCCTGAATGTTCTCCATGTGCAGCCCCAAACACTGTGTCCCGCACTGGCCATGCTCGCAGACAGCAGTTGCACAGGTCCTTTCATCAGCAGAATGGCTTCAGTGCATCCATGACCTGTGGAGACAGGATATGTCATCAAAAAGGAGGAAAGAAAGCATAGCAAGTGCATCTTTGCATACCTGCCTCATTTTCCACAGCAACAAAAAGCAGAATTTTGCTTTGTGTGCTTCTACCCTGAATTGTGGATTGTGGCTGCAGCTTCACCCCATGAAGCATCATATCTGAGTGATATCTCAGTGGACACCAAATATGTGATTTTCTAGACCTGCTAGGATTTTGGAAAGTAAAGGATTTTACAGAACACATACTACAATTTTTTTTTATTGTACCTACATCAGCATAAATTACTGTCTTCTGCATATAAATGCACATCTGCCTCTCCCTGATGTTGTTACTGATGGTCCTGATGCTCACTGCTTTTAGCATGTTTATATGTAGAAGGCAGACAAGAGCTTTGGTGGGCTGAGATATCCTGTGACTGCTGTCAGGCTACGGCAGCCACAGAGGAGCCAGCTGGGACCCAAGGGCAGCGCAGGCACCTGTGTATGGCTTTTCAGCTGGACCTCGAGGAGCAGGACAGACTGCCTTGGTTGCACGTTGGAGATGCTTGTGTTGTTCACTTGCTGGAACCTGCTCTCAGGGATGTTGCTTCTCTTGCCACTCAGAAAGGGCTGGAAACACCAGCATCTCCTGCAGGCTTCCCAATTGGTTTTCCTGAACTTGGGCAACTCTTCACCTGTGAGAGGGGGGAAAAGTGGTCCTATATATCCTGCACATGTAATAATCTGTTTTCTCATGACATCACTCCTGTGACATCACACCTTGGTGTGATGCCATAGAGTGCCTACGATTTTGCCTCATCAGAGGATCCTTTTGAGCTTGTGGTCTGGCAGAGGCTTTATCAGTGCAGAGAGATGTAGGTGTTAAGGCCAGGAGCTGGAGTACCTGGAGTGGAGGAAGCTCGAGCTCAGCCAGTCATACTTGTGGAGTTTCTCGGCCTTGTGCTTTGTGATGTGAAGGTGATGGGAGTCATATCATCCTACTGAAGGTCTGTGCAGAGCATGTTTGCTCTCAGTACTGCTGGAGGGATTGCACAAAACAGGGTGTCACCTTGTCTGTATCAACACGTCCTGCAGAGAAATGTAGGGTCAAGACAGCACCATCCTACCTTACAGCCCAGAATTTCCCCTGCTGTGTAGGGCTGTGCTCCAGAGACTTCTTCAGATGCATCAGATGCATGGTCATGCCATGTAAACACGACCCAGACAAGCAAAAACTGGGCTTGCTGCTCATTAAGCATCTTTATTACCACATGTCTGAGTATTGATAAAACCAAGCGCTCTGTACAGGACTATATGTCAAAATAAGGACTGTATGAAGAAAGACAACACACAGGATGTTTTTGAATTTTGGTCATCTTAAAAGCCAAATAATTAAGGTAATGAAGAAGATTGTTTTTATTGTCCACTTTCAGACAAAGGAAAAAGGAGAAAATATATATAATATACCCCAAAAGCAAGGAAGACTAAATATAAAGTTGTTTAGTTATAATTTTCACAAAACCTTTTCTGGAAAGGTTTCTGCAAAACCTTTTCCAGGGGGAAAAAATCACAGCTATATTCATAGCCTGGATTTTATTTAGTTCCTCTATTTTCCAGCATGACTATAGTTCTGGCTGCTCTTAGGAAAGTTAGGAAATGAGTTAGCTTCAATATTAATGTAGTGAGTTACATTTGCAAAGGCAATCAAGAGCTTTACACGGTGTTCCGAGATACCGGAATTCAATTCACAGGGTTTGCCAAAGCTCTATTTTTATTTTGTCTTCATCTGATGTTATCAAGGTTGTTCATGTTCCAAAAATGGATGAGTTTAGCAATAGTTAGCAGTTGGTAATAGGAATCAAGAAGAACAAGGCTTTTAACACATTCAGAATGTTTAATTTCCCCTCCATCTGATGATAATAACTTAACATGTAAAAAGAAAATAACACAAAATTATGTGGATTTAAAAAAGCCTCCCACTCACCTTATGGAATTAAAATACTGTGTGGGCCTGGAACCACCAGTACGTTCACTGAGTATGAACTCCAGAAGCATGCTATATTTGAGAAAAAAATTAAATGAAAAATTAATCGTTCCTGTTTTATCTAAACACTTCACTTTCCTAACATTTTGCTATGCCCATTAGGTAATCATGCCATTTATGTTTAACTAAAAATTATCCTTAGGGTGATATCTGTAAAATTTAAATATTTGCTTATTCACTTGGGGAGTTTCTATTATTGGAACATAGTGTTGCAGTAAGTCTTGAAGTACGTCCAAGGAAAGGTCAGGTTTTGCTGAAGTTTTCTTATCTGAAGCTTTTTCACACCAAAATGTTTTTAACAGTATAGTCAGCTGTGTATTTCTGTAAGGTTGGATGATTTTTGGTTGTGGTATGAAGAGCTGGTTGGAAGTCTGGCTTCCCAGGCAGTCTTGGCACAGAACCAAGATGTATATTATGCTTTGCAGAGTCACAGAACAGGCTGACGCAGAAGACATACTGGAGATAAGGGTGGGAAATCCTATCTGCTTCATCATCCCAAAAGATGCAGAGAGGGGGGAAAAATGCCAAATGCTTCCCTGAGATGTTTTCAGGAAGCGATGTCATGAATATATACTATAAGTGCTCTTTGTGAACTTTTTTTTTTTAGTAGGAGGGACAAGACTAAGAAATCGTTAAAACAAGATAAGATAGACATAGCCTTAGTGTGTTCAGGAGTACGCATGTTACTGCATTTTATTAATAATTAGGCTTTTTTTAGTTTACCTAACAAAAATACAAAAATGCCAGAGAAAACTACTCCTTCAAAAGATACTAGTAGTGCTTAAAACGAGACCAGCACATGTTGGGGTGTAGTACAGCCACAGCAGTAAATAATCACATTCTGACTGTTGTAATGAGTATTTTAGATTCCTAGAACTAGATTAGGTTAGAAACACTAGGAGGTGAAACTGCAAAACCTGCAGAGCAGAAAAAAAAGATGAAGCTGAGGGAGGGAGCCCCCGTTTCCTACAGCCACTCATCTTAAAATGCTGCCCATTACCCAGCAGAGCAAGTACTCACAAATTTGGAGCACTGCCTGTCTCTGCTATTCCCAGAGGCCGTACATGGATGCTGAACATGCCTCTGCATCATTTGTAAAAGCTCTTTGTAGTGTCTCTGCAGTAAACACAGCACAATATGAAAAGTATAAAATTTGTGTTAAAATTTACTAATTTTCTTGATCAAAAGGACAACATTGCTCACAGTGAACCCTTTAGAATTCAAAGTTTATCTGAAAATAACACTGTAGTTGATAGAGCTTAGAAATAGAATAGTATGTGGGAGATTTAGTAAATATAGGATATAAGAGTTAGTAAGGGCATGCAGGATGACGTGGCAAAGACGCGCATACAAAATACAAATATAAACCAGATTTTTCACATAGTGGTGGTGGCTTGTAGTATAGATCCTACAGTTATCAATTAAACTCCAAAGAAATTTAACAACCATATTTTTGTACTATGTATACTTTGACAGGCTTCATTCATAAACCTCATGCACTAAGAGCATTTTATGAGGATCATTACAGAAACACTAAAAAGACACAGTAACTGTGAGCAGGTTTTCGCCAGAAAACATTTCCTGCAGAAGACAGTCATGCACAGCAAACCAGAAATATGCTATTTTTAAAGGGATTTGTATATAGAAAGCATTTTCAGGAAGAAGAGATGGAATGTTATCTTCCTTAGGTATATGTCTGTTAAGATATTTTTATCGTGTGCTGCAATCTAATGTTAGATCATGTAAGAGGAGGTTTGCACATTCCTTTCTCATTTCTGTTAGGAAATTAAATCCTGATAAGGTTCTATGTCTCTTATCACTCTGTAGAGTAGCAATTTAAAGACTAGAAACACATATGGTTTTTCATCTTTATGATCCAATTTTGACCACTGGAGTTTGTTTCCTGCTTCTGTTTTCGTGAGGGCAGAAAATGCTTTGTCCAAAATTGACTTACGTTGCTGCTGGCCTTCAGTTTGAGGAATATTCTGTTAAATCCAAAATACATGGTTGCAATACTGAGCAAAAATTGGCTTCCTGGTAGTAAATTAATACAAATAGTATTTGGTTTTCTTTTGACTTTCTCATTAGTTCCTCATATGAAGGATGAGTAAACCGCAGATGAGAAATGATAAGAAAACATATTTTGCAGAATGAAGCATCAGTTACAGAGTCAAAGAATTGACTGTACGGAAAATTAAGCAATGTGAAAAGCAAATTGTGGATGCGAGCAGTTTGTGGTACTGCTAAGAAAGATAAGATGGGCCTGCCAGCCACGGAAGGAGAGCGCAAGGACATCCTGGAGTGCCCACGTCAGCCTGCACCAGAGAACCTCGACAAGTGTAAAGCAGGAAGATGATGAAGGAAATTATCAAGGAGCAGTGGTGTAGAGGCAGACATGTGCCCTGCATCTTTATATTCAATCTCATTTTGCAGCGGCATTCCCTGAACATTATTTTTATTCTCCAAGTCCCTCGATGAGACAGTTTTGTTACAGCCCCAGCTTTTCAACCTTTATGGTGTTATTACAAAACTAATCCATGTTTTGCTTTCTGAAAATAATGTGGATGACATAATGGAGATGAATATCCCGTCAAGAAACTTAAATTGCTGTCTTTAGGAGTTGATCTTTAAATATAATCTGCCGGCAAGTGGATTACACTTTTGGTCATTTGGATATAAATATACTTTCATAAGAGAATTATTTGTTCTGGAAAGTGAGCAGAGGGAATTTAGAGAAGATGCACAAAAATAACCAGGAACCTCAAGGAAACAATTTATGTTCAAGCATTAAGGTAATGACAATAAAGCTTTACCAGCAGAAGCTACGGGGGCTTCAGTGTCTTGCAGTAATGCACAAGTATTTGCAAAGAGGAAGAGAAAAGATTGAAGATAATTTTATTTCAATGTTAGATCACATAACTGGTGGGGATTTCCAGCTGACAGAAGTGTAGCAGCAAAGACATTTAAAAGGGGCAAGTTTAGACATCATGAGGGAGCAAGGGACGGTCCTGGCAGTGGCGAGTCTACCAGGCTCAGGCTTAATAAATGTAAGGTACAAATACCAAGATCTCCTTCAAAACAAGTATGGTTGAGGTTCTTCATTGTTTGGGGGGGGTTGGTTGGTTGGGGATTTTGGTTTTGTTTTATTGTTTTCAAACTAACTCAAGATCAGCAAGTTTAAATACAATCTTATTTCTTCCAGAGTGGTGAGAATTTGAGTAGAGATTTTTTCTTTTCTTTCTGCATGTTTTGTTTGGTTTCGATATTTTTGTTTTGTAGTAAATGCATTTTCCTGTAAAGACTGCAGCACATGGGTTCCTAGTGAATAGCTGAGTTTTGTTTTGACTTTTAAACATTTTATACTTCCTTTTCCTCTGAACTTCATGCATTTCAAATGCATTAGGATCATTGGTTCTAGTGGGAACGCCAATATTAAGGTTAGTTCAAGGGTAATTTAATATATTGAGGTGTCAGTATTGAAATTCTGTAAAATCAAATATGCATTATTTTGAGTGTAGATCTAGACAACATATATCTTGTATTAAATTCAGTTTTGTGTGGAGAAAATGTAATATGCATTTACTGAAATATGTCAAGTGACATTAGATTGTACATAGCAATAATGAAAGTAAAAAATTAGGCTCCTAACTAACTATACATATACTATATGTATATATATATGTATATGATTATATATATATGTATATATATGTATATATACATATACTATGCATGCATACGTTGTGTCACAATTATGCACAGAAAAAGTGGATGAGGTCTTTTAAAACTGGAGAAGGTTTATTTTTGATGACCCCATCCATGTAATTATCACAAGGACCATGTGAACATACCTGTAGAGCAGAAAAATCTTGGAACCAACTTTTTCCAATCTAATAATAAATAAATTAGGTCAGAATTTTAATGAAATTAATGTGTAGTCATTAATAGTACTTCATCCTCCCATCTTGGAAACAAAGACTCAATACAAATTCAAGGCAACTCAAAAACTGGATGAAGGAACACCTGCTTATGTTGCTGCTTGGGCATGGATTTGTAGCTTCCCCATGGAGGCTGTCTTGATATTGCTATTAATAGTAGTTTGTCCTGTCTTCTGCTTACACAGGTTTTGCAGATATTCAAGGAAATGTACATTTGGTAAAACTTAGCAAGATTTATGTAGCCTGAGTTAATGAGTAAGTTTTTACTTAATTAAATGAATTATGTAGACATCTTTTAATTGTCAAAATGCCAAAACAGATACACTGGGCTTTGTAAATCCTCCCTATTTTTAGAGCAATACTGACTTTGTTTCTTACAATGATTTGTTTTCAGCCTAGTAATCTATAATGTGCTCAAGGCTATTTTGATATGGTTATCTTTAATTAAGCACGTAAGTTATTAATAATTTGAAAGTTGGATTAAATTCTTTTGATAGCATTTTGACATGCCTATTTGTAATTATATTCTTCTGCTACGGCAGACAGATTGGTAATTAAGGAAAAAAAATCATTGTTCTAATGAATAAACAGGGCCTTGCAGACGGTGATAGTGCAAGCATCATTCAGGACCATAATAAGTACTTCAAGACTATTACTGTACTACATGTATCTACTGGTATTTAAATCATAAGTCATAAAAACTGCGTGGTTTTAAAGTTATTATTGTGTACTCACATATAGTTCCACAAGGAGTTCTACAGCTATTTTAAGGTGTACTGCAAAAAAGCTAAATTGACCATAGAATCCTATTGGGATAAAATCAGGAGGCAAAACTTTGGTGCAGAACAGTGAACCAATGTAAACAAAAGGCTCTGACACTCTCTGCAACATGTTTTGTTTTCCCAAGTAAATCTTGCAGTGTTATTGACAACACGTGTTGTGTGCTCCAACACCTGGGAGGTGTAAAGCTGGCACTGCCTGAATTATCACAGAATACCCTGAGTTGGAAGGGACACACTGGGATCATCAAAGTCCAACTCCTGTCCCTGCACATGACATTGCCATGAATCTCACCATGTGCCTGAGAGCATTGTCCAAATGCTTCTTGAGCTCTATCAGCCTTGGTGCTGTGACCACTTCCCAGGGGAGTCTGTTCCAGTACCCAATTGCCTTCTGGGTGAAGAACCTTTTCCTAATCCAACCTGAACCTCCCCTGATACAGCTCCATGCCATTTGCTCAGGTCCTGTCCCTGGTCACCAGTCACTATCATCACCATCTCACTGCTGCTGAAGGTTTGAACAAAGCCAGTGATCATACACACATTTGACTATTACCTGCTCCTATATAAGCTGCAGTGCAAAAGTGGTACTGTCTAAACTGTACATGGCAATGTGTTATGTTATACAACGTTGGAAACATCCTTCCCCAGCATGTGCTTTATATTCTACTGTGTTTTGGTACCGTTAGAGTAAGTGCCCTGTGAAAGTGAACCAGTTAATGTCTGATATGATTTATGGCGTCTTAAATTGAGAGGTCGTAACCATAAATATTGTAAAGGGGGTTAATTTTCAGATGATGCCAAATGTTCCTATTCTAAAAAATGGATCTCACTGAAATGTGTAACATTGGAAAAGCAAACATATCGTTTTTAATTTAATTTCCATTCTTTTCTGTGACTATAAGAGATCACACAAAAAAGGAAGCCATTGCAGCATGTCATATATTGAACTCAATGAAATGTATTAAAATATTAATCACTGGAGGATTTTTTTTCTCCAGTGGGTTTCTAATTTATATTTGCTCATTCAGGAATAAATAGTGGTATTTTCTGACTTGTCATCTGTCTCATCCCAACTCTCCTCAGCTTTTATATGGAGGAAGTTATGTTGTTGAACTGAAAGCTAAAGCATCAAACGGTGTTTAAGATTAATTTTAGACTCCATCCCTTAAAAAAAAAAAAAAAAAGGTGGTTTTTTTTTTTCATCCCCTGAAAGATTTTTAGAAACTGTTCTATTCATCCTTTCCTTAAGGTGACCCTAGATTTCCACTGTGGCATATGTACACATAGGGTGGATATACATGATCCCACACATACACAAACAAGTATGTGCATAGAGGGAGAGACAGAATGAATCAGTACATGAATGAGCTGATACTGGTGGTGTTCTGAGTTCTGCCACCAGTTCTCCTGAACTTCTTGATCTCATTACCACCACCCAGTGGAAAAGCTTGGAGCTAATGCCAAGTCCTGGTATGAACTTCGGGACTTCTTCCTATGGAAACACCTCCCGCTTCAGTAGATGAGCCCCAGCTCACTGAAGGTGACGTGTCGTATTGACTGTGGAAGACTTTTGATCAGTTCCCTAGACTTCAGACCTTTTAACTGTGGAAAAAGTTTTGTAGATATTGGCAAAAAACCCAAATCTATTTCTGATAAATGGACACAACTCATCTGCTATCATAAATCTCAAAATGTACTGTTTTCCTACTTATTCATGAATTTGCTTTTGTTCATCAGGTTTTCTCTTACAGCCTCATTTACTTTCCTTAGAAGCCTTTCATTTCTTAAGTATCTTTGAGTGTTGTATTCTTTAACAAAGCAAGTTTTGATGGGATAAAGTTAAGTAAAAATAATTAATTGGTAAAAATGAAAAGTTGGTGCTCATTATGTAGTCAGCTCCCTTTACAGAAAAGAATCAGACACTGAATGGCAGCTTGA
Source organism: Grallaria varia (assembly GCA_013396735.1). Classification (NCBI taxonomy): domain Eukaryota; kingdom Metazoa; phylum Chordata; class Aves; order Passeriformes; family Formicariidae; genus Grallaria; species Grallaria varia. Next base: position 174,147 of record VWZG01000878.1, read on the forward strand.
AATCTCTTTGAACATTGTTTATGGAGTTAATGTGTTGTTGGCTTTAATGCAGTGCTAGCTCTGTAACTTGTCTCTGGGATTTTAGGGAGTTTTAGCTGTTGGCTCTGCAGAAGTGCATCCATTCTGTGGTCTTTCTGCTTGTGCTTTTTGATTTGTGAAAGGGTGAATTATTTTTTTTTTACTGAATTTTTTTGTGTTGTCACTGTAAGATTATTCCTTGCACTGTTTTGCTACCTTGTTAGAAAAGTGAAGCCGAGGAGGATTTCGATAGCAGTCAGTTGTGAAAAATCGTGGAATGGTTTGGGTTAGAAGGGACCTTAAAGACCACCTAAAGAAGACCATTTAAAGATGCCCTCAAGGGCAAGGACACTTTCCACTTGAGATGGAGGCATTGCCTTTGATGAGATCATAAGATCCCTTTTTTTTTTCTTTTTTTTTTCATGATTTCATATCATTTATTCTGTTTGGTTTTGACTTGGATGTTTGGCTTGAATGGATATTGGAAAACTGTAATTCCATCACAGATTGTTCTTGCGATTCACTTACCAGTTGCTGGTTCCATTTTCTTTCCATGGAGAACCACTGTGTGTGACAGAGGATTCACTTCTGAGGCAGCGTTTAATGTAGCAGAATGAATGCATTTTCAAGGTTTGAAAGAGGCAAGAGCTGTCTTTGCAAAGCGTTCTTTTGCCTTGGCTGAACCATCAGGTGTTTTCTGGTCTTTCTAAGTCTCCTGCTATTTAATGCTTTGTGGTACATCAGTTACTTGTTGGTGTCACCTCAAATTCAGTGTGTTATTTGTGAATTTATTTTAAATATTTGTTTGTTTTAGTTTTTTGTTAGTAAGGGATTAGGCAACAAAAAAAGACGTAGCAACCACGAGCTACCGGGGAAAGTATGCAGCATAAACATTAAGAAGGGTAGGTACAGAGAATGGTGTATTTGATTCAATAACAACAGAAGGTTTTCCCAATAGTATCCTCAATCAGGCAGTGGTAGTATTGGTCATCTGGAAGAGAAGTGGCAGAAAAGTGTTTGTGTTTCTTAACACAGGAATGTGGTGCTAGATACACATGCTCCGTGGATATGTGAAAAACGAGAGGGGGGTAATTCTTGCTGGACAGTTTCTTCCTGGATCTGTTCTGAACAAGCTGTGGTATAACATTATGTTTTTGGAAGGCTTAATAAGCAAAGCTAAGAAAAAAAATAGAGCATGTTTTAAAAAATCCTTGTTGTTACTTTTGAGATCGAGCAGAAATACTAGTTTAAGCCTTCACAGTCTTCTTTCTGTGACAAAATTTTGAGGGCTGCAGGCTACAGCCCACGATTTGACTGAATGCTGCAGGGCTTTAAGTCACTCTTGCCTTGCCTTAGCACTGAGATACCAGCGCTCCACTTAGCTCAAGTGTTGAAAAAGGGAACCCACTCTGATACTCTTCACGTACAATGAGGGATGTGCTGAGGAACTAGGCTACCAGGCTGTCCCAGTTTCCTCTTTTCCGAGCTGAACCACCCCCATAGCTGATGAATGAATGCAGTTGTAATACAGTGTATAATGTGTATTACACCACAGCGGCCTTTAAAAGGTACACAGGATACTCCCGATTTTCCTTCTGCTTAATGCAAGGATGATAGACATCTGAAACAGGGAAAAATGTCTAAAGCTGAGTGAAAGGCAGAAAAAAAGAAAAAAGAGAAATAGAAGATTAAAAGGAGAGAAGATGGCATAAAGGTGTGTTTCAGACAGCAGATTACTTACAGGGAGATATTCTTAGGTTAAACTGAATTTTGTTGAATTCAATAAGAATTGCTATGGGAGCTTAATTGAGTTTCTTGTGACTTGCAGCACAGATATTTCTTTCTATCCTTGATGGAAATGTTTCAGTAGAGTGTGAATGATTTCTCAGGATACGTTTGCTTGGTAACACATACTCTGTGCCATGCTTTAAAGACTGTTAAGCAAAAGGGGAATGATAATATGGTTAAATTTTTTTTTTCTGTATTTCTTGAATGATTAAATACTAGAATGCAGAATACTGAGTTTTGTCAGAGGCACAAAAATTGTACAATATATGTAAATTAGTGTAACTTGTTCAGCAGCTTCTAGTTCACAAGTTTTCCAGAAAGTCTCTCGAATCCATAGCCTGTTTCTTGAGTCAGTATTTGTAGTTTTATGTAGGAACAACTCCTGGGATATTTCTTCCAAATAGGAAGAGAATAAGAGAATGAGTAAATAAGCAGCACTGGTTATTATTATTGTTATATGTCAGAGATTTGAATAAATAGTAATACACACAGCTGAAACGCCAGATATTTCCCAGGGGAACAGGACAGAGACTGAAACAGGTAAGAGTGATGGTATGTAGGAGTCATGGGGGTACAGATTGATGAAATTAGCAATTTATTACAAATAAAATATTTGGGAAGGAAGCAGCATCTTGAGCCTGTGTGATCATAATAGAGAAACAGAATGAGGTAGAAAAGCTCCAGTGAAGGATTAAGATAACATAGTATCAGAGAGGATCAGCCAAAAAAAAAAAAA
>VWZG01000878.1:176712-291140 GCA_013396735.1 Grallaria varia
CAATCACAATAAGTAGGAGTAAAAAATGTATATTTTGTATGTTAGGTGCTATTTAGTACTACTTGTCATTTTCTTATGAGTGCTTTGGAGGAATCAAGTTGTTTAGTTGTTTGGGTTTTTTCCTTCCTTAATAGAGGAGGACAATAAACGCCATCAGCAGAAGCTGTAACAGCTTTTACACCTGTTTCAGTCACTCCTGTTTGTTACAAAGCAGGCTGAGCTTTCAAAACTTGAGCTACTGGAGTAGATAATTTCTCTGTTGCTACAATAAGATGTTTCGAAGTCCTTTGACTCTAAAAAGAGTGTGCAAGCAATGCCTGCACATCTCTGAAAGGCCAGAAAGATGTACAACCCTGAAAGAGCCCAGGTATGGCTGTAGCAGGTGTGATGAAATGTGTCAGCAATGTGCAGGACAAAGATTTCAAAGAAAAAGGTTCTGATTCTTTGAAATTGTAGATATATGGAGTTTCACTCCTGGCAGAAGTGCCCTCACGTACCAGTAACATATTTAGAAGGTGGAAAAAATTGTTCTAGTCCAAGCTGGAATATGTTTGTTCCCAGAAAAGAGTTGCCTAATTTTATTTCTTGCATAATAATTTCATGTCTTTTCATTACTCTATGCTACCTTAAATTCTGACATCCTTTTGAGGGAGAACCACACCTACGATTCTGTCTGAAATAGGAACCAGGACTTAAGTGTGCTGTGTTGTTAAATTTATCAGATATTTATAATATTGACTTATTCTTTACATGGTAATGAACTTGCTGGCTATTTCTAGATGTACCCATACACCCTCATAACCAGAAAAATAGTGTTACTCTGTGCGTACATCATCATATTCTTTTTTTGGCTGTAACAAGAAGCAGCAAATTCTGATCTCTCACCTGTGTCTCAGCTGTCAAAACTTTCCACTTTTGCCATTTACGTAATTCCTTCCTAAATACTGAAAATGCTGAAGGGCAAGTGACAGCTGTCAAAATTTACTATTCACTGTGTACAAAGGGAAGTAATGATAGAAAATGCTTATCAGAAGAAAGCATCCCTCAACACTGGGTCTTCCTTCATCAAGGATACGAACCACAGAGAAAGTAATTTCTGCTAGGAAAGTGTTCGTGTGTGTTCCCTGTCTTGAATTTTCTGGCAGCCATTCCTTTACTTTGGAGGGCAAAATGATAGGATGGTGGTACTATGTTGCCAGGAGTAAATGCTGACTAAAAGACATTTTCAGATGTTATATCACGGTTCTGGGCTTCTTTTCTAAGGTGTTCTCTCTTTTGGCACTGGAATTTCACCCCGTCAATCTTGATTTTTACAATCCAGAATAAAGGTAAAGCACGGTGGAACACGAGCCAGCTATGAGAGTGTTTCACGCCTTACATGATAAAGCTGCAAATCATGTCTATCTTATGGGGGAAAAAACCCCAAACAACAAACACCAAAACCAACAAACCACGCTGGAGCATCTTTCTTTCTTGAGCACGTCTTATACCGTGACAAATTCTCATCCTGGCAGCGAGCTCCGATTTGTGAGCTGCAAAAAGAAAGAAACACTCATGCTGGTGAAGGAGCACGGGCATGCTACAGCTGCCTCAGGCTGATGCACCTAATGGGCTTTAATCCACAGTTTGCTGGGGGCTTTAGAGAACGCAGCGAGTACATGACACGGGCGTTGAGGCTGAGGGTGAGGATCGCGGAGGCAGCGCCAGAGCCCGCAAGAAACCACGGCGGGTGTCCTTGTCCCTGCAGCCGCCCAGGCCCTGCGAGGCCGGGCGGGCAGAGCCGCCTCCGCCGGCGGCCCCGGGCCGGGAGAGCCGTGAGTAACCGCGGGGGAGGATGCGGGAGCCCCAGGGGGGACGAGACACCCCAGGAGGAGGGATGAGGACGCCCCGGGAAAGGGGGACGCGGTCCCAGCGCTTCCCGATGCCGTGACCCAGAAGTTTGGCCAGCCCGCTCCTGAGCCTGCGGCTTCGTGGGGCGGGATGCGGTGGGGATGGGCTGCGGCGGCCGCAGCGCGGCGAAGGACGGGATGGAGCTCACCCGAACCGAGCGGGGACAAGAAATGACCGATTGCACTCAGTTACGCCGTCACGGGCCGGCGGAGCCGAGAGCGGCAGGCGATCCACCCCGGGGAACGAGGGGGCTGCTCCGCCCCGGGCAGGTGGAGGTGCCTGTGAGTTAGGCGTTAGAGAAACGCGGAATACACAAAAGAAAAGGGCGCGGGGAGCGCTCGGAGGAGGCGGGAGAGGAGGGGCGGGAACATCAGGCTGGGGGCGTCGCACCCCGGGCATCCCTCCATGTCCCCCCCTCCTCCCCAATCCCGGAGGAAAACCGCACTCGTCGTCGTCCCCACCCCCGGAAAAAGGAGGGCACCACCCCACCTGCGGGGCTCGCCGGGTTGGGGTGCTGGCTCTGCCCTCTCGCCCCGCCCGTCCCCCTTTACCTGCGGCCGGCCGGTCGGCGGCGGGGGCAGCGGGGCGTGGGGCGGTGGGTGGCGGTGGAGGCGGCGTGTGACAGATGTCCTCCTCTGACAGCGCTCGGTACCAGCCCAGTGGCTCCCTGCCATTGGCTCAGTGCAGCCGACCGGCAAGGCTGCNCCGCCGCCGGCCCCGGCCCTGCCCGCCCAGCCCGGCCGAGCCCGGCCCGAGGAGGCGGCCCCGGCCCCATGGAGTGCTACTACATTGTCATCAGCTCCGCGCACCTCAGCAACGGGCACTTTCGCAACATCAAGGGAGTTTTCCGCGGCCCCCTCAGCAAGAACGGGAACAAAACTCTGGTAATGGCCTTCTTCCCTTGCCTCCCCCCTTCCCTCCTCCTCCCTCCTCCTCCGAGCTCGGGCTGGCGGGAGCGGGGGCCGCCCGCCCCCCGTGCGGCCGCGGGGACGCGGTGCCGCCGCTGCCGGGGCTGGGTGTCCCCGCAGAGCTGTCGGGGTGGCGGCCACCCGCGGGGACAGCCCGGGGACCCTGCTGGGCGGGGAGCGGCGGGGCCGGGGCTCCGCAGCCCGGGGCAGGTCGGCCAGAGACGGCGGCGGCTCGGGGAGAGCATCCCTCGGCGGGGAGCGACCCCTGCCCGGTGGCCGGTGGCCGGTGCCCGGTGGCCGGTGCCCGGTGGCCGGTGCCCGGTGCGGGCACGACGGGAGGTGCTGCCCGAGGAAGTGCAGGAGGCGCCCGAAACTTGTTTACTTGCTTGACCGAGCCCTTTGGGCAGAGAGATGCGTTTGTTCGAGCGCAGCTTCAGAAACGACACGGGTTTGGGTTTGTTGGCTGCCAAGTTTTTTTAAAGGCGAGCCTGCGGGTTTGACAGGACTTGGTGGGTTTAGGCAGTTCGGCTGGGTGCCCCGGAAAGTGTGCCCAGGCTGTTCGAACTGTTTCTGTGTTCACCCCCCATACTTTAGATATCTTTACATCTATTGGGTTTCCTATGGTTTTGCTGACTTGCTTGGACTCGCTTCGTGCTGTTACTGAACTTTAATGGAAGAGTGACGACGCAGTAGCACGGGCAATACATGTGCTCTCCTGCCTGCTCAGATAAAAGGGATGTAGGAGAACAGCAGGCTGGGCGAGCTGCATCACGTAACATCTCAATCACGGCACAACAAAGTGTGGACAGATGTCTGGGGAGGAGGATGGAGCTGAAAGAGGGGCTTAGCCACGTTGTTTATCTCTCTCTCCCGTCACCGCCTTAGTCTGAAATCCCCTTTGGAGGAGATGGAGCAGAACTTACTCACCACATCCTTGTTCCCTCGAATGCATGACCTATATTGATGGGGAATTTACTAAAGTACTTAACATTTGCTAGAGTTGGCAAGCTTGCAATTTCTCCCTAAATAAAGAGATTAAAGCAAGTCTGAGCCAAGTCATAAAAATAGTAACTACTACGAGAGAATCTCAGGCAGATTTTTGGACTGTTTCAAATGTGAAGTTCTTCCTTTCACATTGTAAATCTTGATGATTTTACTTGCTGTGCATTCTGCATATTTTTTCTGTTAGGGCTTGCGTTATTGGAATTTTAAACAAGTATTTGTAGTATCCATGAGATGGCAATATGTGTGTAATATTTCACTGTTACAGTTGCGAAACTGAGACCTCCTGCAGAAATACTTGGTACACTTCAAATAATGGCATGATACATCACCCTCTTTCTACTGAACAATTTCAGTAAAGATGCATTTGGCAGGACTGCGAATACTCTGATGTAACTTTTGGATTGTGTGTTATCTTGCAGGTCATAATGGATTCTGCTTCAGCAGCATTTTATTATTTTTAATTTTTTTATTTTCCCCATGGCAAAAAACCCCCAGCCCTGTATTCTCAACATTCCTGATCAATTTATTTACTGGTTAAAACATTAGTGACCAAAAAATTTATGTGTGGGCAGTGAGTAGTGTCATTGACAAAGTTTCTCATGAGTTGAAAAGAAAGAGTTCTTGATATTGGCTTTATGGACAACAAAATGAAGTCCTTCACTATGAAACAAATAGTATAGATGCAGACATCAAGACCTTTATTTCTGTTTGGGCTATTTTTAATTTATAGGAGGTAAAGGTACTGCTGGATTGTGATATAGGGTGATTGCATAATTCAGATTAATAGTTCTGAGGCACTGGAGTACATGTCGGCTTCAATGGGAAAATCAGTTGTCACATTGTTTCAGAAGACTGATAAACTTTCAGACTTAAAAGGATGAAAATATTTATTAATACAAAGTAGAGTGTGACTTTAGAAGTTCCAATAAAAACACAGCCTTTTAAAATGCTCTTGATGTCTTCCATCCTAGGACAAGACTGGGAAAAAAAAACCTATTTGGAAAGCTAAAAACCAGAAATTTTGAGGTGCTCTGACTCAGACATATTTTCCTATTTGGCTTTAAAGTATTCATTGTTTCTTCATCTGTGCTCCAAACTTTCTAAAATCACTGCTTCCTTGTAAACTGAGAACCTGAAAACAGCCTCTCCTTGTACAAGGTAGAATTGCTTCAATTTGAAAACTTTTATTTGTTAAGCTTTGATTCTCTTTTAGAGTTCTGCCACCACACTGTGTAAGAAATAAAGATATGTGCTACAAAAGAATTTCACAGCAAGCAGGAAAGTGCTGGTTCTAGTCAAATGATGAAGTTGTGCTTTCAACATGACTTTATGTGGTGTATCTTCATATGTGGATCTGATTAGGTTTCAGGGGAGGAAGCTCCTTGGGCTTTTGGCTACTGTCCCATTCAGGAGTGACCTCCTGTTCACCTGAAACACGTCTCTTTCTGTCCTGCTCTCCAAGAGAGGTCACTGAGAAACATTTTGCCTGACTGTTTGTCCCTGCAGGTGATCCTTATGCGTTCGTCCTTTCCTTGTGTCTTGTTTCACACAGAGTTAGTCGTTCAAAGCTTTATGAAGTTTTGGTTCAAAACTCTCAAAAGGTAACGGGAAGAAAGAGTTACAGACCTTTGCTCACCTGGTAGGGAACGTGAAGCACAAAGCTTTGTCCTTCTATAAAAGTCTCTCAGTGGAGAACATCAGAGTTACTTTTTGGCAGAAAAGATGGAAGAACACTGTTTCTATTGCTTAGTTTCTAGGGCATGGCCTTTCTGTAAGGCATAAGTATCTATAATGCCTTCTGTAGGGCTTTGAGATGGGCTTATTTGGGCAGTGCAGAGAAGGGGCTGATGCTCTTTCTGAGGTTGCTCTTATGTATGCCTTGGTGTTTTGATCAATTAGTACTGGCCTGATTTTTTGGCCATTTCTTGTCAGGGTTCATACTTTGTGGCTTTGAAGCTTTTCCCAAGGCTGTTCTTTTCAGCAGTAGGATTTTATAGAAATTTGTTTGCTACAAATGCTTTGTTTTGCCCAAGGATCTCCTGAACTTTTAATGCACCTACTGTGTTATTTTTTTAGGCCTTATGTTATTGATTGCAAATTACAGTAGTCTTTCTTCATAATTCATTTTCCTTGCTGTGGCTGCTCTCTTGCAGTTTATAATCTCAAAAAGTCTTGAAACTTGTATGAAAAAATAGCTCTCTGGAGAGAGAAATCAGTTGTTTGGAATCACAACCACAGGTGGTTTTCTAAATCCTTAAAATGTCTTTCAGGATATAAATCAAAACATTTTAAGGCATATCCTAGTTAATATGTACAGTCTTTGGTTGGTCAGCAAGAGAACTGACCCTTTGGTCTTCTGACTAGCTGGTATAGGGCTGGTGGCTGAATACCTGCTATTTCATCTTCAGATATTGCACTAGTGTGAATGGCTCTGTATCTGTTTCATGGAGATTTACAGTGGTGGAGAACTGGCTGTGTAGGGCTCCTTCATTTCTTTTAATTGGACAAATACATTTTCTCTGTTGGTGATCAGAATGAGTAAGATGATATTACTTGGCCAAGGAGGTCAGTGAAAAGTTTAGACTTCTATATGGTGTAAATTGCTACTGTAATTCTTGTTTGAAGTGTCTCGGTGATACAGATTGAAAGCAGGGAAAATCAAAAACTTCCCGGTAAGTGGTTGGTTAAAGGAACAAATGTACCAAACACTGGAATCTATTACTGTGTCTAACAGTGACCTCTACGTATGCATATATTTGTTGGTTTATACTTCAGTTAAAAAGATGTACACAAGAGATTCCAGGAGTGAAATATCTATATATCTATATATCTATAGTTGTAACTTCTTTTAGAAGCCCTAGAGCGTGCTTCTACTTTTATGAAAACTCCATGGAGTTCAAATACTGACACACAAGTGTCTTTTGAATGTGCCATCTGCTGTTCAGGCTGTCTGTTGTCTTTAGTTCTTCTATAGTTTGTATAATATTTTTGTATTTCCACATCAATTTAAGTAAATTTGTTGTAGTGGACATAAAAAATGTATTTTATGAGAATTCCCATTCAAATGTCAGTACCCTACTACAGCAGGAAAGCAATAAACTACCTGTAAAACAGCTTTCCTAATGAATACTGCACTTGTAATTCTGCATGATCAGGGTAAATGTCTGCTGATTTCAAGTCATCTAGTACATGTATAAAATAAAATATAAAATAAATACTACTTACCATAGGTTTATTTTAAGTACTGGTAAAAACAGGTCCTGCAATTCTGTTTGCCATATCATACATTGCCATTAACTGGACAATTTAATAATTTTGTCTTATACATGCAGAATTTAACAGAACTATTGGAATGTACTTTAGTGTTGTAGAGTTGGTAGGGTAAGGTTGTTAGGCTAGAGCTGTATTGGTCAAGGGTGAAAAAAAGTCACCTGTTATTTTCATCAGTGGTGGTTTTTTTTTCCCTGTGGATCTGCTAGTGTCTTTTTTGACCTGAGTTTGGAACTTGAAAATGGTCACATCTTTTCTGTAAGAGATACTGAACAGCCATAACCCATTAAAGTATTAAACTGACAAAGTCTGCCTAATTTAGTTTTAATAATTAATAAGCATCACTTAAATAATGATTGAAAACCCACCACTCAGAAGACAACAAAATAGACTGGTAAAGTGTGAGGAGCATCTTAACTGTGTTCATATGAATGAACTCAAGCTTCTTGGTTTATTTTTATGAGGCTCTCTGTACCAGTACTGATTCAAGGCAGCAGCTGCAGGGTTGTTTTGGGGGGTTTAGTGGACAGCAAGCAATCATAGTTTAAGTGCATTTCTAGAGCAATTCTGAGAGGTCTCAAGCCTCATGCAGTGAGATGCAGCACTCCTGTGTCCATCAGACTCCATATGAGTCCGTCATCTGGTCCAAAATACAGCAGGAACTGGAGTCCCATATGCAGTAGATTTAAAAGGGGTCAACTTCTGCTTCAGAGTTATTACTGAGGCAGACTTTTGGACTGTAAAAGCTTATTAAATGCATGGAAAGCTTCAAACACATCGGTGTTCTGTTGAATGTAATTGGACTATTACCATGGTTAAATTAGTACACTTGTTTAGTTTTTTCAGATCAAGGCCTTTAAGAGTAAGTTTGAGGAGAGCCTTTGCCTTGAATATTTTCTGATGTAAATATCCGTAGCAATCTCTTAGCTCAGAGATACACAATGTTAATTTTAACGCATTGCTCACACTTGGAAGACAGTGTTGCTAACACGCTGTTTTATCGTGTTGCTAACTAGAGAACAGCAAGTTGGCTTCTGTATTTTCAAAACCACAGGTATTTTTGAAATCGTTAAACTTATTACACCTTTTCAAAGTGCAGGTTGCAATCCTAAAGGTCTTGCCTTCCCTGTAGGCTCTGGGAACATGTGGGTTTTCTGACCTTCCTATCGGCCAGCATTCACTGTTGAAAAAACTAGTTACCCCTGAGTAGTGGATCTGGAGGGCACTGAGTGGCCTTTTAGTTCAGCATGTTGTGTTCTTTGTGTAGGACTTGACTAAGTAGCTCAAGACCTTGGATGCCTCTAACTGGTGGCAATCGCAATATTTCCTTTTTTGAACAGCACTTAGGCATGCCAACAGGAACAATTAATCTCTGCAAAAATCAAAGCCATTGAAGAGATGCATCTTGAAATGTAGGGATGAGCTAAAATAATGGCCATAAAATCAATCCAGAGCATTTTGTATTATTTAATATCTTAATACGGTTAATAATTATTTATAGGATAGATTTTTTTATTGCCTGGTGGTGGTGGAAAGTGAGTTGATTTTTTTCTTTGCTCACTTGTGATTCAAATGTAAACAGGGGAGAGGGAGTGAGCCTTCCTAGTTCAGCTGTATCTGGCCAGTCCCTCATAAACAAATACTAGTCAGACCCTTTTATTTTTCCAGGCATTTTTGGACCGAGAACAAATGCTTTTTCTCCAGCGTTCTTGAGAGTCTGTTATGTGATGAGCTGTGACTTACTGTTGTTTAAAAACCCCCAAAGTAAACAAAACAACATTTACTCACAAGGAGGCACAATATTTGTCATGTTTAACCTTGTTTGTTCAATAGATAAGAAACTGCCTAAAGGCATCAGGAAATGGGAATTTTTAATTCATTGTGTAATTAATTTATTTTGTTAAAATATATTTACAATTCCCTTCCTCTGAGGACTGGCCATGGCAGGGGTACAGATTGGGCAGAGGGTTTCATTTTTCCCTTGGCAGAAGATGTTTGTTCTGAACCATCTGAGTTGTGTGTGAACACGAATTCTTTTTTAAAAATTAATTCTGAGATTAAATTTTCAAATATTTTTAATATGGAATTTTAAATGGTGGTTACTATACAGATAGTGGTGTGAGAAAGAGGATGCAAGTTCTTCCTCCACAGCTGTAAGAGCAGATCCTCAAATAAGGCCTGGAGAGTGATCTCCTGGTCTCCTGCCTGGCACTGCTCCCCCCACTGCATATGATACAGAACAGGGGTTTGTCTTAAAATTCTTGAAATAGCCTGGAAAATGTAGAGGTTTGGTTTGAGAAACTGAGAGATATCGGGAGGTTTTTGTTTTTAAAAGCTCATCTGTATTCTTGGTTTGTGCAAATGATGTAGGACTCGTCAGGCTTTTTGTCTGATGGTGCTGATTTGCATTTCTTTAAAATTATTTTCTTTTTGTGTGTGTGAAAATGATATTTTTAGAGAGGCTTCTTCCCCCAAATAACAAGTGATCAGGCTACCTCCTCTGGGACCCAGCTGAACTCAAATATTCATGTTGCAAGATTTCTCACAGCCAGTGTATAGCTATATTGCTTACATTGGCCAAGTCTTGGTCAGATTGTTTTTTTGGTACTACAAAACAACCATTAGAATTTGCCTAATTGCCTTATAGAAATGAATTTCTGGACTAGGAAAGCTGCTTTCTTTCCATCTAACTGTTAATGTACCTCCACAGCAAATAAAAATCAGTGTAGTTGTACCTGCCCGTGGCAGAGGAGTCAGAACTGACTGAGCTTTTAGGTCATTGCCATGATTCTATGATCTGAGACCTGTAAGACTGTATCTGGGGAAAAAAAAAGGTATTTTCTATGTGTAGGTATCCGTAAAGTTTGTGGATTGTTTTTTTTCGATAAATATACTCACATCTTGATTTACATGGCAGAATGTAATTGTTTTAAATAGCTGCAAATTCTAAGTATTTAATTTCTGCTGAAAGTGTTTTTGACAGGAAACCACAATACCCATTACAGAATAATGTATCAGCTAATCCTTCATCAAATGGATTTTGATAAAATGTCTGGAGTTAAAACTTGGGGACGTGCTTGGGTCTGTATAGGGTTATGATGCACACAGGGGTCTAGCCAAACAGTCCATGAAACAACTTGGGCCTAAATCCATAAAACTAAAACTAATTTTTTTAAGCTAGTCATTATTGAAATGTATAATTATTTAGAGAAATTTGCCTAAATATTTTAATTGTATAGGATGTTTGGTCTTCACTGGAAACAGTTTGCTTTTTCATAAGAGAGAATAGCACAGACAAAGATGTCCCCAAACCTTGCTGGTCCTTAAACCTTCCTGCCCCAGCTCTGTCCTTAGGTGTGAGCCTGTCCCCAGTTTGCAGGTAACAGTGTGTAGGGTTGCAGTACCGTGTCCTGTTTGCTCCGTAACCCCTGGTGGGCAAGGAGTAAGGAGATGCCTTTGGAGAAGGCAGGAGGTTCAAAGTGTGCTTGTGGCTGCAGTAATAAACTTCTCTGGACCAAGAGACTTGAAATAATCAGCAAAGGTAAATTTTACATTATGTAGTTACATAATGGTTTTATGCAATTATTATATTTATTACATAATTATGTAGTATTTTTCATACGTGCCTGGATAACTTGTTTTTATACTCCTAAACGTTAATACTGAGAAACATGTGAAGAAGCTCATAGGAGACACCAAGGATGACTTACCCTTTCTACGAACACAAAACCTCTTCCCCATTTTGAATACGGGAAGGGAAAAAGCCAGGAAAATGTTTATCCAGATGTTGTACACTCATTTGGTTGGGTTTCTGAATTAAAAAAAAAAGCAAAGTAAAGAAGTGGTATAAATAGCTTGATACCAGAAATCTTCGGCTTCTGATATACTTGCCATACCACACCTGACTGTCATCTGCAGGATGTTTTAAGTATTCTGTTTTTTACAAAATACTCTGTATTGTCCAAAAAAGTTTAGTTTTCAGCTTTGCTTAAAAGTGAGGCTCTGGAAACTTCATGTAATTGCATGAAGAACATCATGCTCTTTTGCATGAGCAGCAAGCAACTGTTTATACAAATGAAACAAGTTGTTATTAGCCTTTTTTAAAAGCAAAATACCTTTTATGCTGCTTATTTATGAAACATTCTTAAAATATAGTTAATGCTTCAGAATACTCTGAGGGTAGCAGTGGAATGTACCACTGTATAGATGGGGTTTGTTGCTTCTTTGCATTGATATTTCTAATAGTAATATTGATTTTTTTCTGATAGTTTTAAGGAAAATATTTCATGAGGGAGAAAACTCAAAATAGTATTTGCTTGTCCTTCTGCTGTGCAAATGAGCTGGTAAATCATCTGACACTTGTTTGGCAAATAAGAAAATTTGCATGAAATATCAGGTAGAATTAAGGATTAGAAAGAGATTAAAGCAGTTTTAAAGGACCGCTTCCAAAGGTTTGTGGAGTTTTAATAGTAACAGCGTGTTGAGCAGTAAGCAAAGCTTGGTACCAACAGGATGTCAAAAATACTGGAGGTTTTCTTTATGAAACACCTTTGAGTGCTCGTGGGTACGGAAGTGTCAAGCAATGTAATTAGAAAAGTCTAGTGAAACCTGGTACCTGTAGTGTTTTGCTGGCACCTGCCCATGGTGTTTGAGTGCACCCAGAGAGGACCTGCTTTATAAAACACTGAGAAGTAAAGAAGGAGAAGTGGAGTTTTCCAGTGCACTGGTTTCTGAAAGGAAACTGCAGCTGGGTATGTGAAAGAAAAAAATACCCAAGGTGCTTCGTAGAGAGAAAAGGTGGAGTTACCAAATGATAACGAACTATTGGCGCTGCTGATACTGAGATAAACTGGAGAAAGACCACGACAAAGGGTTTGCCTGTTATTGTCAGCCTATTCACGGTGGCAGTGGCACTATCTGCCTTGTTTGTTCAGGTTCTTACATTGGGAAATCAGTCTGACTTGGAGAATTTTTGGTCAGCCAGACTTGTCTTAGAGGGTGTAATACAAGGCAACAAGCTCAAGGTAAGAGACGGGAAATTCTGATCAGATACAAGGACAAAGAAAGAAATTGAGGATGGTCAAGCACTGGAAAGAGGTGGTCAGAGAGACCATAACACCTCCATCCTTGGAGATGTCCAAAACTTGACTGAACTGCCTTAATTTACTTGGCTGTGCTTTTAAGCGAAGTGTAGGACTAAATGTCCCTTCCATCCTCTGTCAAGGTTATAACTCCACGTTTGACCTGTAGGAGAGTAGCTTTTAATTTAGTCTGTGTCATGAGGTTCCTTGGGGAGCGAGGCATGTCACTGTCATGCCCTGCTCCCAGGCTTTGGGGCTTCTGGGTGCTTGTGGCTTCCCTGGCCCCCGGTGGTGGCTGGCAGGAGTGGTGTCTGCACTGACTTCCCTGGGGAGCTCCTAATCTGTCAGAGGGCTGTGAAATACTGGGCTTGTTGCAGCTCTGAATAACAAATAAATCAAATGCAACTATTAAATCTACTTAGGATTTCTTTGTAGGGATTCCCGAGCTGAGTCATGCGATTCGTAGTCAGTGACCCAACTTGTAATTAAGAAAGATGATAGACTCGGAACTTGTCCAAAACTCATTCTTATTGAGCTCTCACTCTCCATAAATCATATGCATTATCAGCAGTATTTTATTGATTACACTTTTTCATATTAAAAATTACTGGAGTATGTAATCTTAATTTTGGAAAGGCTTTTAAAAGGTACTCAGGAGCACAACTGATAGAGGAATTGATTTGTTGTCATTAGAACAGCTTTATGCAGAGGCAAGGAAAACTCAAGTCAGGCATTTTCTAAAGGCATTGTACGCTGCACTCCTGCATTTCTGGAGATGCAGATTGTTCCAAAGAGGGGGAAAATAAGGAGCAGACCATCAAGCTTGTTGTCTTCAGCCCACAGAGCTCTTGCACCGTGTTATGGACTGTGTATACTTTCATCGTTTGAGTATTTCCAGGAAACTGGTCAGGTATTCTGCATCTTTTCATACAGTGTGTACGGTGTGCTGATGGGTTGATTTTTTTTTTTGGTTTGTTTTAGATATATGCTTAGTTCATATTGCAGAGTTAAAAGTTTATATTTTTGTATTATTTTATAAAAATATTTTTATATATTATGTTTTAGTATACTTTCTGTATATTCAGACCTATAGTTTAATGAAGTCGTGTGGAATCATACTAATTTCTTATAGTTCATGATTTATGTAAAGATGATTCTGAGGTAAGGCAGTGCCAAAGCTGAATCTCTCTTTTCTGTAGGAGCGGGCTAGTTGATACAAAGACTTTCCAATTAAGTGAATGGGACTGAGCAGAAGGCTAACCTTGGAGAAGTTTCTATAGACCAAATCTGTGCATGCAAAGATTGTGTATGTTTTCCCTCCTCCCTATCATAGAAGTAGAGGAAATTGAGCTTGCCTTGGAGTGCACCAGTCACTGCAGGCCAGGTAGGTGGTGGCTAATGCTGACAGTATTGCAGCCAAGAGATGAAAGTGGGTTTATTTTCAAATCAGTTAGTAGAGTAACTAGAGCCACATATAATCACCTTCTAAAAAAAATAAATCTGTCAGAAGTTTTATGCATAGTAACTGTGAAAGCTTCAATATGGAATAAATCATCGAATGGCTCAAGTTCAATGTCTCTTTGAAGGCTGGGGGGGGGGCAGTAGAGGAAATTACACTTGTATTTTACACCTGACAAATTGAATTATAGCAACAAATCTGTATAATTACAATTCAGAGACCATGATGTATTCTTGGAGTCGGGTAATTAGAAGCAGGACTACACTTGAAGGTTCAAATCAGATTCTTAGAAAGAGTCCCTTACATGAATATGACCTGTACAAAAATCAGTGTTTTCATCTCTTCTATTTTAAGAATTTTGAATCATAATGTAAAGTGACTCATCCATTATTTCCTCATCTCTTCATCAGCTAGACGAACAAGAACCCTTTGATTGTTTCCCTGCAAATGGGAAATCTTTACAGTTTCTTCTCTTTTCAACAGGCATTCATAAATCCAATTAACATTAATGAGTCTCTCATGTGTGCAGTGAGAGAAAAAAACTGGACCTTTTGTCTCTCCAAGTATGTGTTTAGCTGCAGAAAAAGAAATGAAGAAAAAGCTTTTGGTGAATTATGGGTTACAAATTCAGAAGCTCCTATCTCCTTTTGCAGTAGCTGACACATTCCCCTGGTTCTCTCCCCTGTCAAGGGTCCTTGTACACGCTATGAATGCAGGATGAGCAGTGCTATCAGTGAAGTGGAGAGTGCTATTATTACCTCTAGTTCTAAGATTAATTACTAGTAGGCCACATTTTCAACCAAATGGCAGGATTGCAATAGGGTTAATGTGAATGTACTTCTGTCTCATGACATGACTCCATGGGAACAGTGAGAAAAAGTGAAAAATATTAATAGCTCAGTGACCCATAAAGAAGAAATACTTCATGCCCCTCCTCTTCAGGGGTTCTCCTGATGTCCTGCTGATGAACAGGATTGATGTTCCAAGAAGTTAGTAACATTTTCTGTTATTCAGCAACATTTCTTGTTAACTTTACGGGGCATCTTAGAGCAGCTATGACTTTCCCAATGACTCAGGAAGTCTTCATCAAACTCAGTGCTGTTAGCAACTGAATGGGGTCTTAGTAAATGAAATACTGCCTCTAGAAAAGCACCTGCTCCTTTTGCTGGCAAAACAGGCTCAACACATGGAATTTTGCTTAATATAATTCATTACCAATTAGCGCCAATACTGGATTACTGATTTGAGTATTGGGGTTGGGCAAGAACATTTCAGTTGAGGAAACATTTCCTTAAATTTGGCAGTGGTGAGGCTTGGGATGGGGTGGGTGGCTCACAGCAGTGTCACAACCCAGCACAACAGCCCTGCAGCCCCTCCCAGCCCTGCTGTGTGTCCCCACTACACCTCCTCAGTCACAGCTGACATGCAAAAAGGCTCCAAAATGCTCCGTGCAGTATAAATACACTGAAGCCATATGGTCTATCAGAATCATAATATCACTTCAGAGGTTTAGAAATAGCATGTTTATTAGCTGTAATCACTTCAAAATTTTCATTTACATGAATAGCCTTGAGTACTGAAAATAGTTAAATTTCCATACAAACCTTTGGTGGAGTTTGGTTTGGAATGGAAGGCAGTATCATTCACCTCAAAAAAAGAGCAGTAAAGGGTCCTTTTGTTATAGCCTGTGTCCAGCAGGTATCTAGTAGGATCATGGTATAGAGATAGACATTGCAACTTGCTCCACGTAAGGTGTACATCTCTCTAGGATGCTTTAAAATAACTGTTGCATTTTTCTCTCAGGAAGCATTTCCTGAAACTGTTACTATTTTGCAACTGTGCTTCCTTTGTGTTATTTGAAGTTTAAGCCTATTTTGTCCTGGCTAATTACTGTCTCTCCTCAATGCTTACATCCTTCAGATATTTTTGAGCTGTCAGAATCCTCATTACTTGCATTTTGTCCAACCTTGGCATGCTTAGCTGTGTTCCTTTTTCTTCATACATCAGTTCTTCTAGTCTTAATTATGGTGTGGCTTTTATTTGAACTTGCTCCAGCATTTCAATATTAATCCATCTAAATGGTTCCCAGTAGTTCATTTAAAAGGTGAATTAGAAGAGTTCCATGGATGTTGCTAGTGGTTCCTTGATGTGTAGGTACTTGGGGGTGGATTGTGCAGTCTGCATTTACAGTGGCATGTGCTTGTGCTATACATAGTCTCCCTAGCATCATTGGGACCACTCACTTCATCCTATTCTTATCACTTCCCTGTTCCCTCCTCCACTCCTCAAATTCCTTGCCACAAATGCAACATTTGGCTGTGGGTAGAGTTTTTAGTTTTCTGGAGTCTTCGGTTGTGCTATGACTTCTCCGTTGCCTTTGATGCATCAGATCTAATTTTCAGCTTCTCAAAAAGATGCTTTGATAAATCTTGGGTTAAAATACTTGTAAGATAGGCTTGTTTGTATTTTGTAAGAATAACGTGATCCTTATCCGGAGCTGACAGATTTATTTCCTTCTGCACTGTTAATTGCTCTAAGTTGTGTATTTATGTGGATTTTTCTTTCTCTTGTGAAAGAACAGAATCAAAAATTAAGTACTTCTACACAGTTAGAAACAAAAAGTTTTTTTGTGGTCTCTTTGTCTTTTAATATTTGGCTGATTTTCCCTGTGTGTTTTTTTTACCAGTCTGTGGAAAATCTCCCCTGCTTGGTTAGCAAATTGTGTTGTCCTGCTCTGCGCAAACCTTAGCTTGGTGGGTCCATTCATTTTCTAGCATAGCTCTTTGTCCTCCCAGTCCACTTTAGCTGACTCTCCTTAAGTGAATTTTCTCGTTAGTGGGATGATATGAATCCACTGAAGGTTTCTTTTTAGGGAAAGGAAAAAAAAAGTCAAATTTGGTACTTTCATGACAAATATTTAGAAATACCTGCCTTGTATTGAACTTAGATCTCACTGTTGATTCTTCTACAGTTGTACAGTTTTCTCAGTTTTGCCATCCTGACTAGATTGTCATTCTCATCACTTACCATCTACCACAACGATCATTTCTTCATAGACTGAATTTTTAAAATGACAGACATAAATTGAATGAAATTGAGCTTCACAACAGATGAATGCTAGACACCAATACCCTTAAATTAATTTTTAGTTGTAACAAAATATGAAAGCAGTCAAGATGTGTGGTTATTTAATCTGAAGACGCATCCTGCTTTTGCAACATCCATTTCCCAAGGATGCCGTAGACTGCCAGGCTGCAGAAATACACATTATTGTCAACTTTTTCATAACAGGATTAGCTCTTACATCTGTCTGTTCTCTTTCACCCTTCATCGCTGCAGGGAGGCACAGGACATAACTCGCTGAGATTTTGCGTTGCTCTGCTTTGGGGCAGCTGTGCTGTTTCCCTCTGTCCCCCTTCGCTGTGCTGGGGAGTGAGGTGGCTGTAGGACACTGGGGTGGCACAGCTTTGTTGCTTTCCCTCTGCTTAAATTACCAAACTTGACCACAAAAGGAAGGAAAGAAAACTTCATAAAATTTTAAAATGCAATGCTGACAAATTGTTATGCATTCTTGAACACTTCAAAAATAAAATCAAATCCTGGGATACCGAGGTTGCCTGGTGAACCATCATTTTCATGATGGAGCTCTGTATTTGAGAAATATGTGGAAGAAAATGAACAGATTTAGTGACTACTTTCCTTGATGTAGCCCAAAACTTTTTTTTACCATATGGTAAACTTTAGTATTTTATGTTTCTTGCTGCCATTTCTTATTTCCCTGTTCCATTTATTTTATATCCATGATTTGGAGGAGTGGAAGCTGCCTATAACTACATTACTTGTAATTGAAAAGATGATTTGTTAAATACAATTCTCTGTTATAGTCCCTGACCTTTTTAATGTCTGTCTGTCCTGTGCTCATGCTCTGCTTTTTTTTTTTCACATGCTCTTTTCTGCATATTTTTCCTTTCTGTCTATACTCTCTGATGCTTGCTTTCTTTTTTGTATTTCTTGAGCTTTGTGCCATTTCATATCCCAGATCTTTGCGAGCTACTTCTTTAAACCAGATGCCATTTTAAAACTGGATTAACTGCCTTTGCTTAGTCAAGAAAATGAGAACTCAAGCGCCGAGCTTTTGTTTTGACATTTATGTTTTTTGTTAGAAGTAAAGAAGCATTTTTGATTATGTTGTAAGGATAAGGTCTCTAATACAATCTTAATTGCTTTGCTTGTTGATTTGTTAGATCTGGTACAGATGTAATGATACTGTTGCAGCTGGCATTTAGCTGATTGGGAAAACACAATAATTTTTGTATTTAGGTGGTGCAAATGAGAGAGTGGCAAAACTGCTTTTTGCTACTCTATTTTGCTGCTTGTAATAATCCACATTTTTTCTTTTGAGTGAGAGAAATCCTCATAAAGCTTCACTAAACAGAAGTTTGTGTTTCTAAGTGAGTCTCTAGTTATTACTGTTATTTCTTTTGATAAAAACTGACTCAAACACCAGGATGTGTGGGTGTGCACAGAAATATACATATATGAACTGTATTTTCAGGGTCACCGTTACATTAATAATATGAGCAGCATTATGAAGGCTGTATTCAGGTAGACTTGAGCAAGCAAGGTGTGATCACATGATAATGAAGGTACCTCTTGTAGAATTTTCTTGCAATAATTTTTTTGCAGGTTTTTTGTGGATGAGGGGATAATGGCAAAAGTGAAGTCTGTTGTTTTCAACTGTCCTTCATCACGATGGTGAGCACTTGATGAGATTTGAGCTCCCTTTCAGGTCTGTGAGATAAAGACCTGGGCTGTGGCTCATAACAAGAAGATGCAAAGAAGTTCTGAAAGTGATTTTGAAGAAATGAGGAGAGAGTGAGGCAGCGGAGTAGGACAAAGATTTTATATTGCTTCAGTAGCATTGCAAGAATGCTGAGGTGGGTTCAGTTGCTGGTGGCTGGAAGAGGGCAGTGTCCATACTGGAAGAAAGGTGGACTCTTCAGAGATGTCTGTGACTCTCTGGCCTTTTCTGGAGCAGATCTCAAGGACCTGTGGCAGGATGTAGCTTTGCTCAAGTGTGTAATGAGCTACATTGGGAATTGCTCCTTCTGTTGTGCTTGTGAGCTACATGAAGTCAGAAAATCAAGGAGATACTGAAAAAGCATATACTGAAAATTTAATATTGCTAAAACTTTGTGTTTTCTGAAGGGAAAAACAAGACTGTGAAACTTTGGGCTCCTCATGTCAAATCTCATTAAAGTTGAACAGTTTCCCTTCTGCTTTTTCCAGCTTTTCTCCCGCAAGAACAGTATCTCCAGATGACAGTAACAATCAAACACTCTAATAAACATGTGTGTGGTAATTCAATGCTACCTGTGCATAAACACCCGTGTGCTTACTGGTCTGTGTACGTGCATGGAAAATGGTCAGGCACTGTGAGGAGTCAGGCACCGGTACGTGCTGTTCATCAAGTTGATGTTCAGAGTGTGTAGAAAAGCTAAATGGTTGGAAAGCAGCTGCCTTGTTCAAAAAAGCCACTTAACGAGACATTTAGTGAGGAGGTAACATCTTTAAAAATATTTAGTGCCACTCGAAAAAGCAACTTTATGAAAATTTAAAACCCAGCATCTTTGAGGGGAAAGCTTAGCGGTTCTTGTGCAATAAAGCTCCTATCTTTTCATGTTACAATCACTCATCTGACAGGAAGAACATCTCTTGATTATTTTATACTTAGATTCACTTACTACCTAGAAATACAACTTGTCCTGAAATATATTAATTGTTTAAAGGTGTCAGATATCAGAAGATAACTGGCTTTGTTACACCGTATTAAGTGCGTTGGAACACTAGTTTAGTATGTTCAAATCACTAGGCAGGCAGGAATCATGAGCCTTTCTAGCACTTGAACACAGCACTCTTGACTCTTCATGTGAATAAAAAGTGGGGATTTTGGAAAGATCCCTGCTTGTGTGGTGTGTGCTTTGCTTGCTTAAGCTGTATTAAATGCCAATAGATTTTCTGTTTCCTTTAATGCTGCCTGCATGTACATTAAATTAATCCCATGGTAAATTCATACATGCACTCAATGGTCGAACTGTAAAGCTTTTGTTTTTAGTCTTGCAAACATTTGTTTATCTTCAGACTTGCTAAGTCTTATGGGTTGAGAGCAAGACATGTACCAGTCATTCTCATTTCATTCTTCCTGAAGCAAAGTGTCTATTTCACTCATTTTCAGTGTTTCTAACAACATATTACAAGCTGTCAGTAAGTGACAGCTTTTAAAATAGGGTCATGTCTTGCTTTTCCACTAATAAAATGCACTGTAAACGAGATGTCTTGTATGGTCTGCTCTGACTGGGCAGTGGTGAGTGAATCACATGTTTATTGGGATGTTAGTGTGTTATATGAGTATATGTGTAATATGTATGTGCCTTTGGATACTTCAGGTATATCTGACCTGTTGAATAGCCTGAAGATTGCTCCGGTTTCTGCCCATCTCCATGTGGCCTTCCCTAATCAGTGCCAATGAGTGGAAGTCAGAAAAGAGTTACTTATGCCTCTGGCAGTATTTGGTGAATGTCTAAGTCAGTCATAGGGATGTAGGAATGATTGCATTACCTTGGCTTAGAAATGTTACCCTGTGCAATCTGAGCATGCTTTTAGCCTGAGAAACGATGAGCAAATTGATCCAGCTTCGCTTGTTTTCCTCCTAAGCCAAGGTGCTTTGAATTGCCTTGCACTGCTCACAGCTAAGGGTAGGCTGAGGATGTGTATAACACCTAAGGGGTGTAGCCTTGTGAGGACCTGGGGTTTCCCGTTTGAGCCATAGGACCTGCACTGATGTGGCTTAAATGCTGTAACATTATTTTTTGCCAGCATATGCAGGGGGTTTGGAACTAGATGATTTTCAAGGTCCACTTCCAACCCAAACCATTCTATGATTCTGTGAATTCATTTCAGAGACCTACTATAGTTTCAAAGTGAATCACCTTGCTCCTCTTAGCACATGTTGGTGTGATTTGCACAGCAGTGCTGGGACAGGGAACTAGAGAAAATTAAACTCCCTTCCGTGATTGTACTAAAATACACATTAAGCCACCAGTAAGGATCCAAACCAATGAATGACCTTTGGATAGCTGTGAAACACAAGAGTTGGGTCTAGGCATCAGAATGAATCTAATTTGAAGTCAAGTCCCAGATCTGCTTGTGGTACTTGGTTTATTTACAAGCGCTGCATCAGTCTAGAGATTCATCCTCTTGTTCAATTTCTTTATAATGTAGATGTGGCCATATGTCTACATATAATGTAGGCTGAGCTATTTCCAGAATCAGCATTTCAGTCTATAAGGTGAAAGTGCAGTTAGATATTATGCTTATAATAATTACAGTTTCCTTTGCTGTGTATAAGGTGATGAAGCAAGACAGAAATAAAACATTTCAAATTTTGTGTTACGTGCTTGCATGCAAACAATGCCTTTTGCACACGTGCACACAAAGCACACAGAATTTCTTCCCTATGTTGTTGGCAATCTCTGTTTTACCAAGTGAGGAGGCGCAAGGGAAGCAGGTCTTCAGAGCAAGAGCATCAAACCCTGCAGCGTGTGCAATGGATGGGCCTGAGGGCTTTTCCTTCCTGCTGGCTCTGATCTGCTCCAGTGGGCTGAAAGGCCATTAACAGGTGGGGTGTGTTAGGCGAGTCCTGGAGTACTTCTTCCAGTATCACTTGTGTGCTTCAGGACTTCTCCATGGTGTGAATCAACACGTGGTAAATGAGAACAGTTGGGATGTCCAGAGGCGCCTGCTTTGGGAAATAAAGCACTAATGCAGACACATCTGCTCATGTGCTCACTTCTGCCAAACAACATTTACTAGCAGCAGGTTTTTTCTTTCAGGTGAGAGATGAAAGTATGGGACAGGTTGATGGTATGTTTATGAAAGCTCATAAAGTTTTTATTAAGTTAATTTATGTTTGCAGTTGGGTTTGCTTTTTCTCCAGCAGAATATTCATGTCTGAATTAATTGGTCTGCTCATCACTAAAATCAGTGGGGATATTATTTAAGTAAACACCCAGGAACTAGGCTTGCAAGAAAATTCAAACTCTTCCAGAGCATTTGGGAGCAGAATCAGTGTCGTGTCCATCTGCCTGTGTTCCCCTTTAGATTGTGTCTTTCTGGCTTTGTTTAGAGGTAATCGCATCAGTAGGATGAACTGTATCTTCACTGTCTGCCCCCAGATTCTTCAGATCTTCTCTCAATGATTATATCTTTAAGTAGTTTATCCTTCCCGCTTTATTGAGCTATGTTCACAAAACAAAACTTGTGATTTTCACACTGCATATGTTTATTTCCTAATCTGTTTACATTTAGGATTGTATAAACTGGGTCAGAAAAACAAGGCACGATCTTTGAAAATGTTATTTAAAGATGGTTAAACCCTTAAATGCTTTTTCATCTGACATTAGGCAGAAGTTGTTGTAGAAGCTCAGTAATTAAGTCAAATCATGTGCTGTGCTTCATGGCCAAGAGAGGAGCTTGGCACCAACACAGCAGAGCTGCCCCACTGCATTTCTTTAGCAATTGTTCCCACATCACTGCGTCAAAATAGCTTTGTCCTTTTGTCCAACCTTCTCTAGTCACTTCCAGACATCTGCAACAGCATGGGAGAAAGCAGATTTAGCTTAAAGATTTAAAAATAAATAAACTGAAGACCATTCTGCTCCATCTTTTTGGGCTGAGAACTGTGTTGGGCAGCTCTGGATGTCTGAAAGGTTTGATTACTCTTAGAATCATAGAATCATAGAATTGATTGGGTTGAAAAAGACCTCAGAGATCATCAAATCCAACCCTTGGTCCAACTCCAGTCAGTTTCCTAGATCATGGCACTCAGTGCCACGCCCAATCGCACTTTAAAAACCTCCAGGGAGGGTGAATCCCCCACCTCTCTGGGCAGGCCATTCCAATGCCTGATCACTCTCTCTGTAAAGAATTTTTTTCTAATATCCAACTTAAATTTCCCCTGGCAGAGCTGAAGCCCGTGCCCCCTTGTCCTATTGCTGCCTGCCTGGGAGAAGAGACCAACCCCCACCTGGCTATAACCTCCCTTCAGGTAGTTATAGAGAGTGAGGAGGTCACCTCTGAGCCTCCTCTTCTCCAGACTAAACACCCCCAGCTCCCTCAGCCTCTCCCCATAGCACTTGTGCTCCAGTCCCTTCACCAGCCTTGTTGCTCTTCTCTGGACCCGCTTCAGCACCTCAATATCTTTCCTGAACTGAGGGGCCCAGAACTGAACACAACACTCGAGGTGTGGCCTCACCAATGCAGAGTACTCTTGTGCTGTCTTGTGCCGGTGCTGCTTTGCCGCGGGACATGGCCAAGACTTCTCTTGGCTACAGAGCTCCTTATGTGTCCAAGGAGCATGTGTTGGCTCTCTGATGTATGTTCTTGTTTCCAAAAGTCTCCTTCTTGCTTTGGAAACCTGAATGGCAAAGATTTCTCATTGCAGTTGGTGGCAAAAGGGCTGTTGAGTTTGATGCTGGGGCTCCTTTCTCATAATGTTGACTGTTTGTATGAGATTTTTTTCCTTGATTATGTAAAATATGTGCAAATGTTTGCATTAGATGATGAGATGTGTATGACATGAACTTCTGGAACATTATTGCTTGCTATTGCTGCAGCAAAATACTGAGATGTATATAAAAGGCTGCAGTATTTGCTAGAATATTGATTATTCTGTGCATTAAGAAACTTGTATTTGTGAAATTAAGGAAGATAATACCTCTGTAGGTTCCTGACTTTTTCAAAGGAAATCAACGAGTGGCCAAGCATGGCTTGTGTATAGAAATATTTTACAGAATTTAAATGCAACCATTTTCCCATGGAACCACGTACAGGCAGGTCACTTGTATATATTTTAAATTACAAGGTAGCGAGGTTAGTAGTGATGCATTTTCCTGTTGTAACTGATGTATAACCTGGGCTGACAGCTCCCCTTAACAACTGGACATAACAGCCCTAAATGGGGTGCCTGCTACCTGCCTGCGCTGGCTCCTTCTGTTCTGCTGGCCTTTTGCCCACCTAGAAATTGCTCAATAAAAATTGAGTAAAATATATGGGCACGTAGTGATATTTGTAAAATCCCTACCCAACTACCTTCATTATTTTACTTCCCACATTTACTGTTGTTTGTTGGCTCAGTAATATTATCTGTGTAGTTAGATTTAGGGGGCGGGGAAATGACAGGCTTTTCTCAGTTGAAAAGAAGCTGATGAAGCTAATTTTCAAGTAGATATGTAAGGTAAAAGAATAATATACAAATTTTGATCTGAACTTGAAGTTTATTAGTGACATAGTTAGAAACAGTAATCTATGAACCAATAATGTTGATAGCGGGGGGGAAATGCTGAGTTTTGAGAATGTCACAGGAGCTGTAATGGCAGGTCTTGCGCCTTCTTTAGAAAGAAAAAAACAACCCCAAACCAAACAGCTCTTAATTCCTTTTGGCTTTAGTAAATATTGTGTATGTTGTAAATGCACATTTCAAAACCATGTGTAATGCTGTGTATTTTGGTAGAAGTGTCACAACTGTGACCATTTGCGTAAGTGTTGTGAAAACCTGGAGTTTGGTGGGTTTTGTTGTGTGAGTTTGTTGGGTTTTTTCTTTTTTCTGTTCCTAGTTTTAGATTTTGATGGAAAAAGACTCGCAACTGGACTCACTTTTGCCAGGTACATCTGAGGAAGATTAGTTGGCTCTGACTCAAAGCGAGCATAAGGACAAGAGCAGTTCAGCACAGCTGGGTATGGGAGTGGGAAGCCAAAGCCTGGAAATAGCCATTAGCCATGTCCTGGCAGGCGAGAACGGGAATCAGATGACTCCCAGGCAGGGTGGGAGGGTGCTGCAGCATCTTTGTTGTATGACATTGGAGAAACCTTGAGCTGATGTAATTTTCTTTGCCAAAAAGTAGTTTGTTAAAAGTAGGATGCTCTTTGTACTTTTGTATTGCAGCTTCTTGCAATTCTGACAGAAAAGTCCTGTAATTGAAATGAAGTAACATCTCTCTGTATCCTGAATACATCTGTTTGATATTCAGTGTGGAAAAAAAGGAGAGGGGAAAAGTGTTAGAGGAGATAATTAGAGAAAAACTAATTAAATGCATTGCTTTGTATTTTTTATGATCTTACTTTGGAAAAAAATGTGTATTAAATATTCTTCACTACTGCTGTCTTCTCCCCTGTTTTCTTCTATTAAATTTCAAAGATGCAAATATTTTATGAGAGAAGGTTTTTAAATTTTGCTTTCAATCCTTTGAGATAATTCTCAACATTCATCTTTTCTACCAATTGACTGGACTCTAAATCTCCTTGAATTCAAGTTTTGATTGGGGCTTTCAGACTCAGAGAAAGGCTCGGGATGTATTTAAGGAACAGACCTTGGCTTAATTTGCTTTGCATCTTGTCCTCTTAAAAATTTCCAGTATCTGTTAAATACCAGGGATTTCTTGGAGAGAACAGGAATTCCCTCTACCTGATCAGTGGCTCTGGATACATCTCTGTAGCCTGATGCTTGAGGTTTAGACAGCCAAGTGCATTGCAAAGACTCCTTTTGCTCTGTCCAGTGCTGCTAAATGCTTGTCTGTTTGGTCTCATGGAAGAGCAACAGAGTACACGAACAGAATGTTCAGGGTGAAAACAAACGTGGAGAAATTTGCCATTTCCCATGAGGATTTAAAAGCTGCAAAACTGTGATCAAATCATTATTATTGTTCATTGCATCTAATGTTTGTTAGAGTTGGCAGGGAAAGTGTTCTCGTTCCCTACAGTTTGGTCCCAAGCTCCTGATGCATCTCCAGCCCACGTGCTCATATCTGTAGTCCCATGGGAACACTGTCTCAGAATTTTTCAGGGATAAAAGAATAAAAAGTAATAATAGTAAAAACCCAGAACAACACCCTTGGATAAAAATCCCAGATAATCAAAACCCTCCAAAACCTAATGGGATGGTCCATTACATGGCAGAAGGTGTTTACATAGTGAGAAGCATGAGAGCTCATCAGCTCCTTTATTCTTGTCTGGTTGGGCTGGAGAAGTGGAGAATTTTGCCTTTTCCCTGTGAGTGCAGGGATGCTCCTGTCAGTGTGATCCCGGCTCTCCCCTGCTTCAGGAACGTTCTCTTGCTTTGGCCGGTTCTTCTCTTTGCAGATGACTCCCATGATGTTGGGGTTTTTTTGGTTGGTTTTTGTTTCCCTTCTGCTTTAATTGGTGTCTGCTTTTAATTCAAAATCTACTCATGGAGTTTAGGCTGTGTAACATTCATATGTTACTTTAAAAAACGCAAAAACCAGCACTTGCTTTTTTTTCCCTCCCTCCAGATCCCTCAGTAATTGTAAGAAGGACAGATTGTTTTATCTACAGCTTTTCCAGGCACAGTAATTTAGGCACGGAGGTCATCTCTTTGCTCCTGTTCAAAAATTTGTTTTGGCAACTTTTAACATTATATATTTCAGTGGGAATTAGCCTAATAAGAGAATTATAGGTAAAATCATGATGATTTTGTGGAGGTCTGCTAAAGATGGAAGAGTTTAATTGTTAATTATTGTTAAGATAATAGTGACTGTTTTACATTTATAATACCTTATTGACAATTTACAAAGGAAGCAGCCTGGAAGTAAGGTAATCTTACAGTCTACTTAGCAAGTTTAATATTAATATTCCTGGAAATGTGCTGTGTGAGCCTAGTCCCACTCATCTGCAAGACAGAACTTTATAACAGGTACTTGTGGTTTACATTCCCGTCTCTTATTACTAAATAATGAACACACAGGCAAAGTGCACCTCATACACAGATTATTTTTTGTAAGGTGTAGAGAATCACTTACCATTGTGGTTGGATTATAGATGTAGACTTTATATTTTAATGTTGACAGGTCTATTTGAATGCAATTTCTTTGGAGCACATTGGGGATGAATACTGGACTGGCTGACAGACGTGCAGTTCAGAAGATGGGTATTAGTCAACTTTGGGCAAATAAACCACGAACAGGATTTTGCTGTTGGGTGGAAGATGGCACGGTTCTCGCATTCTAGTTTGTGTACACTCCCTTTGAGTTTGTTGCCAAGCTTAGAAAAACGTTTGGATGTAGCACAGATCTTGCTCTTTGCTGGAATGTGAAAGGGTAGCTTTGGGCTGTAGACTTCACACTGAATCACACACAGCCTGTCTGTGTCAGCATTGAACTAGAGCTGCTGTTGTCTGTCCTGCCAACAGCACAAATCCAGCATAAAATCCATGTCGCCTATGTCTTCACATCTGACCTAAGCCAGGCTTGAGCTGCAGCAGCCATCTGGCAGCATGCAGCTTTGGCTTCCATAAACATGGGTGAGCGTAGCTTGGGCATCCTCTTTGCATGAATGGGATCTATGGTGTCATCCTTGGTTTAAAAGTGATCAAGGGAACAAAGCAGAGTGTCGATTTCTGAGAAGCAGAGGAGGTAGGCTGGAGATACAAGCTTTATCCTTGAGGGCTTTAGTCCTATTGAACTGTACTGCATTTTCATCTGGGCTATCCAGTGTGATGAAATCATAAAAGATGTGTTTTGTTTCTGGGAGCCAGGAAAGGATTTTGTGTTGGAAGTCAATAATTACTCTGATTTTATATCTTATATGCTTTCAATTTTCATAATTTTGGAGGCTTTGTCAATGTGTTCTTATGAAGGCTTTGAGTGCTGTCAAACTGTTGGATCAGAGAAAAGTGCAATGGGAAATAATCAGTATTAGTGAGAAAAGACAGGGTATGTGAAAATGCATAGCTGACTATGTTACCGGTGATCAGCAAGTTGGGGACTTAAAAGAAAATCTACAATAATTTGTACAATTTTTGACTCATTGTTTCATTGGAATAGGAAAGAGACGCTGCATTGCTTAAGGCTGTTGAAAAGGGGAATTAAAAGGACTGAGTCTTCCAAAGCAGTTCCTTTTACAGAGAAGAGTGTGGAGGTGCCAGGAAAGAGCTGGCTGTGACCTGGCTGAGGATTGAGTATAGTAACAGCGCCTCAAGGGAGAAGGGAGGTAAAGGTCTGGGGACAGGTTTAGCCGGAGGGACGCTTTCCCAGGAGAGGGAACTGCACCTGGGAACAGCCCTGACAGCTTAGCTGGGTGTTACTAGTGAAATGTAGTAATGGACTCATGCTTTAATTCCCAAGGAATTTAAATTCCGCTGTACTTAATTTTTAGTTGCTATTGATGCCATAATTTAAAGCAGCCTAAACTGATTATTTGATAGTGTAGGTTAGTATATTTGATTTAGAGTGTTATTCAAAGTTTAATGTATTTGATTTAGTCCCTTATTTAAAGTATAAATCAACATGTAAGACAGGATGCAGTTCAAGGGGAGACTTTTAGTTCCTAGCTCATCACAAGTTCAGGTGTCTGTTCTTGTGGGTATCAAATATTGCTTCATCTTCCTGACATGAAGGCATTTTGGACTTTGCCCTAGATCCATGTTCTGTTTTTCTCCCTGGTGTTATTTGTTCATCTAAACTTTCTACTTTTAACTGTTTTTTCTTCTGTTGTCTAAGCCAGCTTTTCGCAAATTCTGGATTTGCAGGGATGGGCGGGCAGGCAAAGCTGTCTGTTTATCTGCCTTGGCAAACCAAAAGGGAAAAATTACTGAACAGTTGAACTGGGAAATAAAAGCAATGTATGTTTGGGTGGTGCAAACAACCATGCAACAATATTCAGTAAGCACACCATTCCCTATTACTTATGTAGACATTTAGAGGAAAAACTAAAAGAATGAAGGACTATGGGATAAACTTGAAGCAGGATCCCTTTTCTTTGTAATTTTATGTCTGTTAAAACATCCACCACACCGGGGCAGCAGTCAGCAAGTGTAGGTTGTGTGAGCTCCAGCGGCCCGACGCCAGTGTTGTGTATTTGGCATTCTGGAGGAGACCAGCAGTTGGTTTTGATTGTCTGCGTGTGCTTTCTTTTGAGGCACACTCAGATGTACCCATCTTCTGATCTGGATTAAGCAGCAGTTGCCAACTGCTTGAGTTGTGAAAAATGTTAAATGTGTTACCAACTGATGCTCCTGTCGGCACCTCTGTCTCCAGTGTTCTCATACAGGTTTTGAAAAGCATTTTGTGAAGATGCACGTTGTAAATTAGCCATGTCTGCTTATCTCCCAATGACAGTTCTGTGTTTTAAGTTCTTCTTTTTCTTTCTTCTTTGGATTGCTGATGTGAAAAAGGTAATTTTCCCACAGTAACCTGTAGTTAGAAATGGGTTACAGGCATTATAGGCTAGATTGGTTTGGACTCCCCCAAGGTTCATATTGAATGAAAAATCCTTCTTTTGGTGACAGCTGTGGGCTTTTGTGCCACTGACAGTTTAGAGTACACGTATGTGGTAGGAATCTGGTCGGTGGTTAATGCACTGCAGGCTCCAGAGGCTCCTTCCATTCCTTTTGCTCTGTGTCAAGTTCCAAACCTCACTGAGAATGGGCCAGGGTATGAGCAAGAGTGTGTGTGTATATTATTTTTATTATTTTAAACTGTGTTAGCATTCTGCTAGCCTAACTGATAGTGTTTGTTTATTTGGGATTTATAAATTATTTTGGTATTTTTAGAACTGATTTTAATGGCGTAAAGGAAATGTTGTTTCCCAAGAAAAGAACCAACAACAGAAAATTCAGCTCTCCAGAGTGTGGTAGATGCCTTAATAAAAAAATGGCTTCTATAACATTATTTAAATGACTTAAAATAAATAATTGCATGAGAAAAGCAAAAGACTGAGGTGCAGGATTTTGTAATGTGCTTTCTGGCTTAAACATGCCAATGCAGGCTTTTGAGCTGGCTACCTGGGATTTACATGGGAATTGATGGAGTTCATTATGTATCCAATGACTGTTTCAGGTTTGGGTTCTTATATTTTAAAGCAGTTGTTATCCTCTGTAGATCTATTGCGTTGATTTAAACTATTGTGTGACAAATCCCATTAAGGTGATGATTGTGTTATAATCTGTAATAAATCCTTTTGGAAATGTCATGATTATCACTGATGTTTTGTCAGCTGGTAGATTCTATCACTCAGGGGAAGTAAATAAGTCTGATAAAGGAGGGAAAATGGGTAAGAATCTGAAGGCACGTGTAGAGTTAAGCATGCTTGGAGTGCCTGAAGAAGGAATACTGTTATCTCTAGAGTGCAAAAATTCTATTGAGGCTATTGATAAACAGAGGGAAAGTAACTTGTTCTTCTTTTTGCTGTTTTGGAAAGTCAGCAGTAGATGTGGTCCTCGTTTTGGTACCAGTGCTCATTCCCCAAATGTGCATGGCAGTGTATATCACTGTCCTGAAATGGTGACTTATGGTCCAGGCCTGTTGTCTTGAGAAGACTGTCAATTTAATATCTATATACAAAAAATTCTGACTTTTGTACATAGACATTGTGTATGTGTCGAGGAGCCAACAAAAAAGTCTGACCTGGGAGAACTGAAGCATCTGGCTGTAATGTTATTGAGAGCAATGTAGTGCAAACATGGAAAAAATGTAGTAATGTAGATAAATTAATTAATCTCTGCATGTCTTGGTAAGAGGCCCAACTTATTTGTAATAAATCTTGGAGGTTTTTCAAGATGAAAGTTCTTTTGAACTGTCAGCTTGTAGTATGCATGACAAAACTTATAATTAGATTGGCGTATTGAGTAGGTTTTGGCCTCACAATGCTGAGAGTACATAATGGTTTCACCAGACTTAGTTCTGAAGATGGAATAATGCTTATGTTGAAGTTTAAAAAAACACCCATATACATATATATTAGTAGGGTATTTTAGCTAAAAGTATGTAACAATTGGCAGCTAGTAAATAGCCCCGTGTATTAAAAATAGTTTAATTGTTCTATTATTCTTTTAGTGACAATGCAAATCTCATAATAATTAGTATAAGTTATCTATTCCTGTTTTGTTTTATTTTCCTGAGGTAATTACAGGGAGAATGTGTTCTCCAAAAAAACAAGCATGTTTTTTCAGTCCAGTTCAGGCATTTATTGCCATCCGTCTGTATGTATTTTGTGTGTACATAAATCATATGTAGGTGTGTATGTATGTGTAGGTTTCCTGCTCAACTTTTAACCTCCAGCTCCATAGTTTAGGTTATATGTACCTGAAGTGTTTGCACAAACACATTTATTGTTACAGCCCTACCTAAGTCTCAGCCTGCTTTGTTTTGCTTGTGTCAAGCCCTTAAATGTTACGTGTTGGTAATGCTGCTTTAAATGGTACTCACCACTTTAAAAGCAGAATTGTCAGTAAACTGCAGTTACATTCCAATGGCCAAAGTGTTTATTCTTTCAGCTAAATCATAGAATTATAGGATGGCTTGGGTTGGAAAGGATTGCCTCATTCCAACTCCCCTTCCAAGGGCAGGGACACCATCCACTAGACCACGTTGCTCAAAGCCCCATCCAACCTGGCCTTGGGAGGGGGCAGCCACAGGTGCTCTGTATAATATTTAGATTCAATTATATATATATATATAAATAAAATTCTGTACACAAAAATTGTGCATCCATCTGTCTATCTATCTATCTATCTATCTATCTATCTATCTATCTATCTATCTATCTATCTATCTATCTATCTATCTATCTATAAATATATTACCATTGTTTGGTTTTTTTTCCCAGTGAGAAGAAACCAGACAGAAAAATGTCTCTGCTATGCAGATATTACACAGCATTTTAGTCCTTAATTTTCTCCTGCCTTAAATCTTATGTGATGACTTCCAGACTGTGTGATGAGCTATGAACAGGGCACAGAAATAGCCAGTGTACTGTATATTTTATTCTTCCTTTTGCGTTTTATGTATCAGAAATGGGGTTGTGTGTAGAAGGGTCTGGGCTTAGTGTGTGTATTCCAGAATGGCAGTGGTTTAAAGGAGGGAGTGCAAGAGATTAGAGAGGAGAGGATGAAGAGCCGCATGGATGGTTTAATGTTATTTTTAAAGCTACTGACTCGTGAAGGGAAAGTCTGTTGTTTCCCTAATCTGCCAATTAATTGCTTTCATTCTTTTTGTGGAGATTTACCAGCAGTACGTGGGAAGTGCCAAATAAGGAGAATACCTTCTTGAAATGATGTTCTTACTAGTAGGGCTCTGGGCAGAGCCTTCCCCCCAACCCCTGCTGCACATCCTCACTGAGGGCTCTGGAACTGGAAGGTACTGTCACAGCTTGTGTTGTGCAGAGAGGTGTTCCAAAGTCCAGCTGTTTCTGAGACTGAAGCAAAGGCTGCTATTCAAACTAGGAAAAGAATATTCCTACTGAATGTCCTCCTGTTCATTGTGTTACTCTTAAGTGTCCTAGAAGTAGATTCAAAGCTCCAGCAAATTTCTTTGTGAAGTTTCTTGGGTTTTTTTGAGGATTTTGTCACATGATCTTCACTGTCTATTTTTGAAATTCAGTGTCTATTACTGCTGATGCTTTTTATTGTTAGTTTTTCCTTCTGACGAGGTAGCAGTTCTGTCTGGGATTGTCCAGGTGTTTCCATAGCTTGGATTCTGCAGCATAACTCAGCAGATACCAGCAACTTTTGATACACTCAGTCCTCTTTTGTTGTTTTTTTTCCCTCTCTCCAATAAGTTATTAGGTTTGTGTGTATTAGATTCAACTATTTTGCCAGACTCTCCAGCATTCTGTGCATATTGAAGTGATGCTAAATGTTGATAATTTAGGAGAAGCAGTCAGTCTGCTGCATTCTTATACTGAAGCTTCTTGGGAAAAAAAAAAAAGAGTATGTTCACAGTATTTATTCAAGCATTTTCCCTCCTAATTTCAGGGGGCAGTATCTTTCATACACCCTCTCTTCTCTCTCTCGTCCTCATGCTTTCACTGTCACTATCATTTAATTTCTATGGTCTCCTGGCATTAACACGGGGTGTTCCAAGGCTCTTTAGCTGGTAGAAGCTCAGTGGAAAATTTAGACTTGTTTTATTAGTGTTTGACCAATGTTGGCTGATGAGACCTAGAGTTGAGTCCCTTACCTGCAGGAGCTAATAGTTTTCTCTAAGTGCTTCCATTGCAATTACTGGGAATCTTCTAGAAAAAGAAATGGCCAAAATTACCAGAGTAGGCAGCAATTTCCCAAGATTGGTTATTTTTCCCCCAATTTGTTCTGTCTGTTGTAGCAGTTTCTTAAGTCTTCTGACCAAAATTTCCCCGTCCTTTGAAAAAAGCAGACAAGATATTAGGATAAAAAATGATCTGTACTTGGAGATGCCTGTTTGGTCAGGGGAAGCCTTTAAAAAACATAGCTTCACTTTTCCTCCTTAGTTCTGCTCCATGGGTTTCGTACTGTTGATGGTAATAAAACAGAAGAGAAGAAAAAATTTATCAGGATTTTTTCTGAAATCATACCTGAGAGGTTTGGTTTATAATTTCTGGAATTTTCTGTGTACTAATGACAATACAAAATCAAAAGTGCTTTTTTGTTATACTGTTAATAATGGGTATTTAAAATAAAGGTTGGAGTTTTCAGCTCTGGAATTTTCTAGCTGGTATTCGAAAGCATGTAATGACTGTAGTTTTGAGTGATTTCATTTAATGTTTATTGTTACTTTTCAGAGGGAATGGTAGATGTTACATTAGGAAGGAATTGAGCAGGTATGTAAGGGCTGATCTTGTCATTATTGTCCATGTTTTAATGTCTGACGAGTGTCCAGGATGCTTTGGGTGCGTGGAGGAGACTTCCAAAACAGAATGGTCTGTTCCCATTTCCATTTCAGTTCTGCTTTTCCCCCTTCATGCAGGTTTTCCCTGTTGTGCTGCCAGTGAAACCGAGAGTGCAGCTGCTGCACCCAAGCCAATGGCATCTTAAATATGATCCGACCAGTCTGGAGGGAGAGGGAGGAGGGAGGGGAAATGCTCCGAAACCTCACAGGGGCAGGATTTCAAATTACCAATTGAAAACTCCCAAACTGACCTCTGAGCATTTCATAACCAATCACAAAGCACCTATCCACAATTTCCAAGCATCTTCCAGTCTGACCCCATGGAAGGGCAGCTGATTCATTGTCATTGCTCTCTAGAAGATTTCTGCCCACCCAGTCCTGGTTTGTGTCACTGCTAATTACTGGCAACCCTGACGCCCTATCAGAGCCCACCAGGGCACTGAGGGTGCTTCTTACAGCGGTGAGTTGATGCGAGCACTTCTTTAATGGGGAGGTTGTCTTCTCTCATGCCATTATGGTTCATTAAAAGACTTCAGATAATCTGAAATGCAGAAATATGCTCCATTAGGTAAATGGTGAGTTTGTGACCTTTGTGTCTCTCGGTTCTCTAGTCTTATTTATTCCAGCCACGTTAATCGGTTTGCAGAGCTGTGTGCCTCTGAATTGCATTCAAAAATTTTCATGTTAATAAATTTAGCTTGTGTACAAGCAAGGACAAAATTTAGGAATTTAGGGTCTTACTTGTTTCCAGGTTAGATGACTTGTGTTATTCTGAGTTCTGCCCATGTGAAAGCTATTGCTACTCTTTACAACTTTCAAAATGTTTGCATTCATAACTGTAAGTATGTGGATGGTCTCTTAATTTTTATTTATTAGTTTTAAGGAAGGATTTCCTTTTTTGCCATCTGTCCTTACGACACGCTGTGCAATGCAAGCTTCAGGTAGCTTGAATATGTACCAGCTTTAAGTTAAATAGTAGGTGTGATGGTAAATATACTCGTATAAATACCCATCTGGTAGGTAGACATCTACAAGCAGCAGTAAGAGGGACAGACAGCACTCCAGGGATGTTGTGTGTTCTCCAGCTCATGGTGTAGAGGTTCATCTGGGGTCTTGGCTGCTGAAGGAGCTGCCTTGTTCTGGTCTTCTGCGAGTCAGCAAATGGGTGCTATGGATGGATCCGATTCAGCTGGGGTGAAACCCAGGGAGAGTAAATAATTGCTTCGGAGAGCAGAGAGTTTTCTGAGACCCATGAGATGTGACAGTATTCTGCTTAGCTGATAAATTGCAGTGTAGCAGGAAAGAGGCTACAATGAGTATTGATTTCTTTTGTGCATAGAACTCATTTTGCTCCAGCTTGTGAATTGCCTTCATGAGCTGACAATCTATTAAGGATCACTTTGTGTGTCTCTTCCTTCATTATTGCTTCTTTTACTGCTTTCTGCTTTACTGCCTTTAAAATACATTGTCAAGGCAAAAATAAAATAGGTACAGGAGAAACCCTAATAGGAGCAAAGCAATTTGGCTCTTGGTAAATGACTTTATTGCAAAAAATATTTTACTAGGTGACTATCTACAAAGACAATTTCAAGGAGCTAAACATATTATATTAAAATTATTTTATAGTAGGGTAACTCACCTAATGACTGTAATTTTGTGTCATGAAAGACACCTTTTATTCTAAGATTTTTTTTTTTTTTAAAGTCTGAAGACCTAAAATTCCTGTTTAATGTAGACATAATTTAGTCTTGTCCCTTCTGCATGGTCAATCAGTGCCTCATAATCTGAATATGTGCCAGTAATACCTTCACAGATGCAATGATTGGTTTTGTTCATGTCCTGGAGGGTTGTTGCTTTTTATTCAGAGTAAGCAGGAAAACACTGTGTCTCTACATTATTTTGTTTGCTTTCTCAAGGAAGTAGAAAAGGTTTGTGACACAAATGCATTGGTAGTAAAAACTTTTTTTTTTTTTGCTAGAAAATGTGGTTTTTTCCTAAACATGTGATCACATGGATTAGGTTTTGGCGTTGTAGGAAGAGTTGGAATTAAGAACGTCTAGATAAGGCAATCAAATACAAGACTAGCAAACTAAGAGGACCACTGCATTGTGTGTCATAACAGAAGAAAGTGTATTATTTTTGTCACCAAGATAATTTTTTTAACTTTTAATAACTTCCTGTGTGCATTTGCTTTGTATCCTTTTTGTGTTGTTTTGTTCAGTATTAGGCAAGTCGTATCCTCCCACAAGCCTGCTTCTGTTACCAGCCACTTAATCTTGGGGATGGATATTGCCTCTCTGCACAGGGATTTGTGATCTAGTGGTGGAGAGCTCCATTGAGGAGCTGGCCTCTGCATTTTTAGGAAACAGATGTTGCTCTTCAAAGCTGTTTTAAAAACAGCAGAACTAACATGTCCTGTGGCACTGGCTATTAAAATTCAGTTTAATGTAGTTAGTCACACAAGTAGGGTGGCTTTCACATTGCTGGATTTTTCTGTTTTCTGTTTTTTTTCCCCTGCTTGGACATTTGTGTGAAGATCTGATTCATCTGCCTCCTGCAGCTTGTGGCAGGTCCTGAGTTCTCCTGCCAGGAACCTCAGCCTCGGTTCCTGCCAGAAGTTCTCTGGTAGGCAATGACCTCATTAATCACATCTCTTGGCTCTCGGTGCAGCACTTCTTAGCTATTCCTACCCAAGAGTGACTCTAAGTACATTAAGCAAAATTGTTTTGTACAACTAGCTGGCCAACTCTTGATACTTGCTTTTTTCCCTTCTTCCTTGCACTTATGATTTTAGCCTTGACTGACCTATAATATTATCTTCCCATGCTTGTTTTCCATTGCCTATGATCAGTGACCTGAGGAGTAATGTTCTAGTCACTTTTTATTTTAAAAACTAATAGCAATTGAAGCCAATAAGCACTATTTGGAAACCTGACTGTTTCTTGGTTTCCTTGGAAGACCATGGCAAGGGCACAGAGGTAAACTGTCTGTTTTCTTTAAAATGCATGGTGCTATGAGGTGCACTACATGCCTTCAGCCCCATCTCAGGAGTGGAGAAAGGATGGAGTAGATAAGGTGATCAGGTTCCAAGGTGAGATTTTCTGGAACAGATTTAAAACTGTTTTTCCAGTACGTCATATAGATGATAGGGATTATTGGTAGACGTAGAAGTGGATAAAATTGTTAACCCTGCACCACGCAGGAAATCAGGAAAGTTTTATTATAGTAAATTAGTTCTATTGCAGTTGATTTCCCAACTTCTTTACTAAGCTCTTTTTTGTAGTAAACCATGCTGTCCTGCTGATAGGATTAGACATGGTAACTACTGGACAATGGAAGTGGCTGTATCTGCATGGATCCTTTGAAAACATATTTTTTTTCAAAAATGCATAAGAGAGCTTGGATGCTCTTTATATCAGCAGTGTATTTCTCTTTTATATTTAGATTGATCTGACTTTATTGTCTGAATTTCAGTTGTTTTTGGTTTTTTCCTTAACACCTTTTTTTTCTTTTTTTTTTTTTTTTTAATTAATGGGGAGAGTTTTGGGTTTTGGGTTTTTTTTCTTTTTTTTTTTTTTTTTTTTTTTTGTTATTTTTTTTTTTTTTTTTTTTTTTTCTTAACACTTTTTTTTTTTTTTTTTTTTTTTTAATTAAGGGGGGGAGTTTTTGGTTTTGGGGTTTTTTTTTTTTTTTTTTTTTTTTTTTCTTTTTTTGTGGGGGATTTGACTTTTATCAGTGTGTACTACAGCATTCACTTTTTTTTATTTGTTTAGGGTCAAATCCTTGGCCATGTACATGGAGCACCAAGAGACACAGAAATAAGAGGTTTGTGCCATTTCTGCGTACCATTGAGTGTCAAGGGGGCTGGAAGCACCTGCTCCATGCTCAGGTCCTGTGACAGCAGACACCTTATAATTGTATTCTTCTCCATTATGGTGGTTACTCAAACAGTCAGATGGGGAGCTGGGATTAAAGTGGTCTGTAATCTGCTTGAAATCCCCTCTAGGCTTCTATGAAGGAAAGGTTATGAAGCAGCCGC
Source organism: Grallaria varia (assembly GCA_013396735.1). Classification (NCBI taxonomy): domain Eukaryota; kingdom Metazoa; phylum Chordata; class Aves; order Passeriformes; family Formicariidae; genus Grallaria; species Grallaria varia. The sequence continues at coordinate 214,080 of VWZG01000878.1, forward strand.
TCGTTTCTCTCTTTCCCTGTCTTTGTCTTCCCTCAGCCCTAATCCCTCTGGTGTTTTACCCTGATGTGTTGGATGTTGTGGACCAAACCATGGTCAGTTTTGTAGCATCATCATCATGAGCTCAGACCTTTTGAAGTGTATTTTGACCTTTGTTTCTCTGCTGGTGTGTGTTAAGTGTGATAGTTTGTGCTGTGTTAGGTGTAAATATGTGTGCTGTAACACCTCAGCAGTGACTCATTTGCTGTGGCTTTGGGGTACTGGATAATATCAATGCTCATGTTGTGAGTCAAATCAAGTGTTAAATGCCAGGTTTTGTGCTGAAGTCGTAAGTCTGCCATGGGTAGATTTAAGAACTGTAAGCTCAAAATTATCAAATTCATAATAAGCATACCCTCCCAAAATAAAACCAAACAAAACCCCCCAAAAACAACACCCAAAACTGTCCAGTTTAACGTTACCAAGATACTTGGTAATAAGAAAACAGGTTGTCTTCTGTTTCTTCACAATGAGGAAGAGCTTTCTCAATAAAAAGGCCACTTGAGCCATGTGAGGCTTTTCAATGGGTTCTTACAAGCTGTATCCAAAAGTTGTGGTGGGAGGGATGGAAAAAATGTCTTATTTCAAATGAAAATTACTGTATCTTTTGTACTTATGTTTTTTCATATCATATCTCTTGTGCCACAGAAAATTCTACCATCCCTTTTCCATTTGTAGTGATGTGCTGGGGAGTAATGTTTCTTGCTCTCTTTGTAGCAGAAATAGTTTTAATATTCAAAACATTAGTATGCTATCAGTTTAGTTCAACAGTATTTTTAGTTTTCTCCTAATGCTATTGCTGATTTTTACACCAGTGCCTCAGTAAATATCACCTTATTCATAAATTTTGTTATGGTTTATGAATTAGATGATTGAACCTTGTCACTCCTGAAATTCTTGTGTCAATTCTGCATTCACAATTCATTAGTGTAATAGTTTCTCTGTAAGATAGTTAATAAAAAAAACCCTCTTGAGAAGTGTTTTTTTTTTTTTTCCACAAGCTCATTCACATCCCAGTTTCTACTGTTGTCAGCTGTAAGTTTTCAAGGATTGTGAAGAGAAAACTAATTACTACTGAAGCATTTGTTGATATATTTAAACATTACAAACATTAAAGTTCCTCTAAGTTTTGGAATGACCACTTTTATTTTTAATATCCTTTTGGCTAAAGAAAAATCACTGCTGAAAGATGAAAGAAAAATAGCTTTAGTATCACACGTGGATGAAGTAAGTCTGCTTTTGAGCTATATTTATTGGAAATCTTTCTGAATGTTAGCTTTTCCTAGCTCTTTTTATGCTGGGAGAGACCTCTGTGGTTGAATGTGCCAGAGAGTGGGACATGAAAAACTGCCATGCGTGGTATTTTGTGACAACTGTGAAAAGTATTAGGAGAGATCAGCACATTGGTTTGTTCTGTACAAGACTAGACCCAATACCAAGCAGTGACTTTCCCCAGGCTGAGCTTTGTATGCAAAGAAGATACGAAACGACGTCAGCTTGAACTCCACATAATTCCCACTGCAAAACAAAAATGGGAGGTCGAAAGGAAGCAGAGAAATCATACAAAATAACCTTTTCAAGGGGAAAAGTATTAATTTCCCTCTAGTTTTAATGAACAGAACACAACAGCTGTTTGCGAGGTGAGCCAGGTAAGGTGTGTCATTGTGTGAAACTGGTCCTTGGCCAAGACAGAAGGATGCCCAGGGAGGCAAATACCTCAAGTTGTGTTTGGTGGGTCTGACCAGGGTAATTGTCTCGGTCTGTGTGCTTGGGGTGTGCCCTGTGATGCTGCCTGGCAGCAGATGGTTGAGGCAGGATGCTCCCTGGCACCGTACAGCTGTGGCCTGGCTATTTTAGGTTATATTGACGCACTTTAGAAAATTTCTTTAAATTTCACTTTTAAAGTTTCGATGTGTTAAGTTTATTTTTGAGGTGCAGTGTTTGAGATGTATTTAGCTAGGATGAATAAATAAAATCATTAGCATGAAATATAACGATTAGTTCAATCTGAATTTAATTTACTTTACTTTGCCTTGAATTCAGGTTTCTTTTTATAGTAGTAAGCTGATTGCCTTAATTCATTTTTATACAGTAGTAATTTAAAATACTTTGAAGTAAAAGTTGTTACTTTAGTATCACCATACTTGAGAAACAATGTGAGACGTGCATAACTAATAAAAATTTGAAATTATGGGATAACAATAAGGGCAGAAGAATTTTAGGGAAAAATTATTATTTAAGTAATTTTCAACAACAACATACTTAAAAAATTTAACTCTTCTAGCTATGGTAATTTGAACTGATTTAACAGCAAAGCAGAGAAGTTAATGGAAATTAATCTTACATTTTTGCAATAAAGTACTTATAGTGAAACACTTGCCTTTCATTCTGAAGATCTGAGTCTTTTGAACTACATGGATAATCAAACACCTTTTGTATATCGGTTTAGTCTATAAAATGATAGTTGACATTGGGGATTAAGAAAAGTATCAGTGTTACTTGTTCATAATTATGATACAAAGCACCTATAATACTTTTAATGCTGATTTCATGGTAAGATGCTACTGAACTTATCAGGTCTTTTATACTTTATTATTCGGTCTTTGAATTAAAATGCTTTAGTTGGTCATTTAAGGTACATGGTCAGGTTTTAATCTGATACTGTTCTTCTGATACTGGTTTTAAGGTGACAGATCTGTATGGGGACTATGTTATGGTAGTCCAGAGTGAAAGAACATGCTGATATTTGAACAGCCCCCTGGGCTGTGTGAGGTTACTTTGTGCTTCAGTGAGTGCTGGCTTTGATTCCTGTGGCTTAGTGACTTAACCTGGATGCAGGAGGTCTGAATGCAGCTCCTGACTTCTTTCTTGACCTTGAACAGGCAAGTTAAAAAAAAAAGTAGATATGAACACAATTAATGACTGCCAAAACCCCGGACTAGACCTGGCTTCAGTTATCTGCGGGGAGAAAGAGGATTAAAAGAAACATTTCTGTTTATTTATTTTATGTATTCTTGTTTTGTTGTACATGCTTGGAAAAGGAAACTGTTTGTGGCACATTGTTGTAAAGATTAGTGGAACAGGACCACAATTTTTGTCTGTTGACTTAAGGAACTAGTTCAATCTGCTGAATATACTACCCATCATAGTGCAGTGATAATGTTTGCATAGTCAATTTATGGGTAGTTTAAAAAATATTGTATATACTGTAAAATAATTGAAAAAGAAGTTAGAAAGTTCTATTAGCTATTTTGGGTCAACCAGAAGATCTAACCTTAAGCTTAAGGATGGCTTCTCTTAGTTTTCACGTTTTGAACGCCTATCACAAAAAAGTCTGTGTGATTGCATGTAAATATATACTGATAATCATGAAGTGTTTTATTTCCCCATCTAATATTTCAAAGCTTTAAAAAATGATTTAGAAATTAAGAATAAATGTGCTAAATTTACCTTAAAAAAACTAAGACTTGACTTGTAAGCATCTGAGAAGTGATCCTTTTTGAGTGGAAGTGAGCTCTGATACAGACAGCTGTCATTGCTTTTGCTTTGAATTTATTTTCCTAGTGTTGTGGCACTAAATTTAGTCTGGAGGAGTTTGTCCTGTGGAGCCTGAGTAGAGGGCTCCATTTCTGCAACCTGTTCCTTGTCCTGTCCACCTCCTGGCTCCACCTTTTTGTGGTGTCCGCGTTGCTCACCCCAGGCAGGAGGTGCCATTCACAGCACCCCTTGCAAATCCATTTTCCTTTTGTGCCCATCACCTGCTCTTCTCAGTAACCCACTTCTGTCCGGACAAAGTAGTTTTGCAGCAGCACCTCCAGATCTGCAGCTCCCTTGCATGTAACCCACCAGATGCACCTGTCCCATGACCAAGAGAAATGAGAACGTTGTCTGACGGCAGCAGCGTTTTTCCGGAGAGACCCACCCACAAAGGAGGGCAGGGCCGGACGGTGCTGGGAGACGGGGAGGTGCTTTACAATGTTTTGCTAAATTATTTTAAAATCAAATGGTTTAATTCTTTTTTTAGGCATTTCAAATCAATTAAGAGAAGATAAAATATTATGGTTTGGGTTGTCTGATAGATCTCAGTGTGTTCATTTTCTGCCAGAAGACTCAATCTGATGAAAGTCATTAATAGCTCTGCTATATCTCCTGACCAGGAATGTGGATTTAACTCAACTGTTCCATAGGTACTTTGCCTTGAGAGCTTTAGTTTGTGTTTAGCCAAATCTTCTGATCTTTCTTCTCAGGCTGTGGCTTTTACTGAAATTATTGCTTTGGTAAAGGAATACAGAATTTACTTACATGTCACTGGCTGTTGCCTGTAAAAGATAAAGTAAATTATCTTTTCCAAGCAGCCCAGATAATTTACTGAAGAACAAAATCCTTAATAGGATATTTTGCAGGGTTTACAGCATTCTATCAATAATGAACAGGCTCCCCAACATGTACTTAAGTTCTAATGAAACAACCCAAGAAGTATTAATTAATAAATTATAGAGCTGTGTTTTCACAGTTTTAATCTGTTTGCCTTTGGTTTTAGATAAAGACTCCCTGCTGGTTTGGGGTTGTTCTGTTCTGCTTGAGATAATCATCAAATAATAGCTAATTCAATACAATGATCAATTCAGATGCAGATTAGTGTAGCATTCAGCAGTAAAAATAAATATCCCAAAACTGTACATACACAAAGTAGTGTTTAATTCTAATACAAATTACACTGAATGTTTTACAAATTTGCATGTCTTGTTTGCAGTCTCGCGGTCAAACTGAGATAATGAGATCTAAACACAAGGATTTCGGTTTAGGCACAAATAACGCAGTGTCTCTAAAGGCTTTAGGCTGCCTTTCTTTAACATATGCAGCTCTTAAATTTTGCATCTTCAATCCTTGATAAACGAGATTTTTTAAAGTATGAAAAGAGCTTATCATAAAGGAAAGAACACTTAGCTTTTTGTACTGGGTAAAGTCTTTTGGAAGTGATCACTCTCTCACGAAAACACTGTGTTCAATGCTCTTGTGGCAAAGGCATCTGTCACTCAAACAGATGTCACCCCATAAACCCAAAAATACAGCTTTTTTTTTCCCATTCTCTGTGGATAAGCAAAGCCTTCAGGTTGGTATACTCGGTGACATTTGTTTAAGTGACAGATGTTCACGCCTGGTAGCCCTCAATAGGGAGGTGACCTTGTTGTCTTAATGGGAGCTCTGTGTCAAGTGCTATAATTATTTGTATGCAGAGAATATATTCCTTTACGAAGGATGAAATTTATAAGTGTGTTTTGACACTTCAGGTTGCTCTGTGTGTAGTGGAGGGACTTGGAAATAGACAGCAACGTCTCAGGGTTTGATTCTAACATGTCCTAAATAGAACAAGATTAGGTAAATGAGCTCTGTAGATGTAAAAAAACCCTACAGAACACCAGAATTGCGGAGGATGGACCGTATAACAACGGGCCCAATTTTCTGAGCTTGTCTCTCCTGGATAGTCTAGATGGTATGGTCAGTCCAGTGTTGAGGATTCATTTGCTGAGGAATGTCAATAGCTGTGTTTATGGGCAGCGCCAGCAGAAGGTTTTTGGTCTGAAGAACTGAAATCTCCAAACATTTCTCTTGGGTCAGTTTTCACTCATAATGCCTGGTGAGGACACTTAAGCCTTGTTTACACAGAGCATAGTCTAGGAAGAGTGATGGGAGTTTTTCCAGGGGCTCAGATGGTTCCATCTCTACTGTTGTCTTTGGCTCCTTATCAATTTCAGTGCATACATTCTGAATTTAGCATTATTCATCATTAAAATATGCTGGGTTTCCAAAAAGTTGTCTTGGAATAGGTAATCGTAACTCTTCTTTTTGGGTCATGACTGATCTTCATTCAGTAGCCGCAACTGATAAATTGTTGCCCCTTCCAGCCCCTTTATTTATCAGTTGTTTTTAAACCGGTGTCACTTGTGCCCAGAAAGTTCTGTGACACAGTTTAATTGAAAATTCAGGGGCAGTGCCTTGAACATCTTGATCTCTATATATCAGCTCCTTGCACAGGTTAGTCCCAAGAGTCTTTGTGAAGTAGTTAAAAAGACTAAACCTTTTGATGTAAGTTGTATTTGGCAATGACATTTTGTTATTTGATTTTAAAAGTAAATTCGTAGTTTCATCAGGAGTTTTGCACATTAATCGTGAGTGTAATAGTGGGGTCAGTACACAGATGGCATGCCCCTTGTGTACAGCATGGATCTTTGGCTCTTTGTCACGGTGTGTGTTACGGAGAATCCTGGGTTTGGTGACAGGGTGTGGGAATGCCTGCAGCAAGAATTCGGTGTCTGCAGCCATGGTGCCTAAGCAGAAAGCAAACAGGATTTTTAATTAAAAAAGAAGGGCAACAAACATTTCTGTAGGAATATGCTTGTATTTGCTACGTAAATACACATAAAAATGCGATAGTCATGACTGACATAAGAAGATTACACCTCCAAGAGGTAAAAAATAAAAATCAGTGTTTGGGCATCTGTGTTTGGGTCCTCAAATAAACAGTGGCTTTTTTGTTTGGTTGGTGTTTTGCTTATTTATTTGTTTTTGGTGTTTCCCCCCCTCCCTTTTTTTTTTTTGTTTTTTTGTTTTTTTGTTTTTTGTTTTATGCTGTTGGACTGAATATTTCTGTGCTTTAAATTCTTGTCAGCAAACTGAGATTAACAGAACACCTCTGAGGAATGAAGTGAGGTTAATGTATTAGCATTAGGCACTATAGAAAAGCCATTGAGAAAATTAATATCACACTGTTCAATTCTCAATTTGCACTGTGTGCAATTCCAGTTTTGGTTTACTTCCCTTTTTGCTGTACTTGAAGTCTGGGTTGCAAGTCTCAGGCTGTTTACACACAAAGGTTTTGCCTGCAAAACCTTTTGTTGACTTAACAAGTCAGTTTTCTTACGTGAAATTTCATTAATTTTTTTTATAAACAGTTCAGACGCCCCAACAATAGTTTGTGGTGGTGTATTAATCATGTGGACGTTGACTGCAAAGTCCAACTTAACGCTTGTCTACATATTTTTTCCCACTTCTGCTACTTAGCTTAAAAAAATTAGTATATTAAGTTCTCATAGTGTCTTATTTCATTACATGCTTCTTTGTAGATTCAGCTGAGGAGCTTTCTGAGCAGACAAACAAAACCCCAAACATCCTTTTTTTGCTAACAAGGCTGTGTCTCAGAACTGCTTGTTTGCTTGAGGATGCAAAGTTTCTTTTGGTTGTCTTGAGGAATTTTCTCCACTCTCTAAGAGTAAACCATTAAGAACCATTAAACAAACTAAAAATAAAACCAAGTAGCTGTATGTTTATTAAGAATGCTTAAGAAGATTTGCCATATAAGATTCCTTATGCAGTTTTCTAAGATTTAAGTGAAAGTGAGTGGAACTTCTTTATGAGAATCAAAATTATTATATCTAGCCTGAAAATAAGCCACTGGCACAACCGATTTTTAAGATACAATTTTTCAATTGCTCCAGTATTTTCTTAAAGGCATGTTTTCAGTGCAACAGGTCACAAAAAATGAAGCATATGGTATAAACTCTATTTTAAATGACTGTTTAGTCCAGACTTATTTTGATGGATTCTCTTCCCTTTAGTTAGGGGTCTGCATTTGTCAAGCACAATATCTTAATGATTTTTTTTTTCATTACAGGAAAAGTACTCAAGTTAGTGACCTGCAAGTTTTTATACATTGGCAAATGTTTCACCTTCTTGCATATTTTAAGTTACCACAGGGACCTGATCTTTGTAGAGGTCTGTGTATGCATTTCAACCCAAAGTATTTTCTCAGAGGAGATTTTTCATCTTTAAGCTGGGTATATTCTCATTATGTGAGTCACCAGCCAGGTGACTGGGTTTTTTGACTGTTGTAAAACCATCCTGTTATTTGATTTTTAGTGAGGGGGAGGAAGGCAGCCTCTGTCCTTCTGCACAACTTCACAGAAAAATAAAATGTAATTGAGGAGTCCTTCTCTCTGAAAGTCTCTGATAGAGTTCTCCTCTCAAGTTTCTCTACTCTTCTAGACAGCGTGACCGGCTTATTTTCCAGCTCTTGCTTCTTTTCCTTTACAAATATACAATATCTGCATTTTCAGACCATTTTTAACCCTAATTTCCAATCTGTGCATCCACTGTTCCCTGTTTTATTTTGATATAATGTTACCTCTAGCACTGTTCTATTAAAAACATCTCTTTAGCAACTAAGGGAAGACCAGCATTATGAGGCATCAGAAAGTCTTCATATAAATAGCTTGGTTAGAATTGATCCTGTTCCATACATAATTATCCATGTTGGATTTCTGCATTTTTTTTTCTGGATTGCACATATTTAAGTATGGGGATCCTTCTCAATACTAATATGGGTGGTATTTGCAAGTTGGTTTTTATGAAAGGTGATTGTGTAGAGCTCAAAGAATTTGAAAAGCTTGACAACTTCTGTGGATATTAGATATGAAGATGTAAATGCTGATAAGAATGATAGTATAGCAGCTCGGAAAGATGATTTGCATATGGAGTATTATCTAGAGGTTTGATTCTGGTGGGTTTTTCATTATATGCATATGTATGTGAATAGTTGGGTATTTTAGTTTCTTGTAGTTCACATACAGAATTCCGGTTAGCTATAGGCTTTTTTATATATAAGAATAAAAGTAGAAAGTGAAGTGTAGATAATCCATCAAAAAGGATGTCTTAAGTTTTACCAAATATTTTTTATCTGTCCAAAGAGATGAAAACAGGGAAGTGAAGTTTCTGTTACTGTAGTCTATCATTTGCTGAGTTCCCTCTTTGCTTCCTCGCTAAGACGTGTGGGTTCCACTTGCAATGCACCTGCAGGGGCTGAGTCCCTGAGTTGTGTGTCAGCCCCTGGGCAGAGCTGTGTGGCCCTGTGGGAAGGGGAAGGATGTTACTGCTGGCATTTAAGTACCAAACCTTCAAAATAACCCTCCTCAGCATCAGTGTGGCCGGCAGGGCCAGGGCAGTGATTGTCCCTCTGTGCTCAGCACTGGCAAGGGCATACCTCGAGAGCTGGGTCCAGCTGTTGATGGGGCTGGAGCGTGTCCAGAGAAGGGCAGCAAAGCTGGGAAGGGTCTGGAGCACAAGTGGAGAGAGCTGGGGGGTGCTCAGCTGGAGTAAAGGAGGCTCAGGGAAAACCTTACGGCTCTCAACAGCTCCTTGGAAGGAGGTTGTAGAGAGGAGAGTCAGTGTCGTCTTCTGGGTAGTGTTAAGATAAGAGGAAGTGGGCTCAGGTTGTGCCAGGGGACATTTAGGCTGGGTATTAGGAAAAATTTCTGCACTGTAGGAGTTGTCATGCACTGAAACAGGCTGCCCAGGAAAGTGGTGGAGTCACCATCCCTGGAGGGCTTTAAAAGATGCATAGATGTGTCACCTGGGGACATGGTATAGTGGTGGACCTGGCAGTGTTAGGTTAATGGTTGGACTCAATAATATTAGGAGGTCTTTTCCAGTCTAAATGACTCTATGATTTATTTTCTGAAAATGGCCCTATTTTCTATCAAATATTTGGTTTGGATTATTTTNGGAAAGTGGTGGAGTCACCATCCCTGGAGGGCTTTAAAAGATGCATAGATGTGTCACCTGGGGACATGGTATAGTGGTGGACCTGGCAGTGTTAGGTTAATGGTTGGACTCAATAATATTAGGAGGTCTTTTCCAGTCTAAATGACTCTATGATTTATTTTCTGAAAATGGCCCTATTTTCTATCAAATATTTGGTTTGGATTATTTTCAAATGTTACTTAAAATCTTTTGGGAAGATGCCATTTGTTCACTCTGGTAATTTTAAATTTCTTCCCATTTTCTCTTAACTCAGTAAGACTTTTCTAATCTGACTCCCCTCCCCAGCTATGACCAGCTGTGACAAATTATTTTTCAGCAGTCCTATGTGGCTTTTGGCAGACCTTTACTGCAGTCAGTGTACCCGAGGGGATTGCTGCTACATCTATCATGGGATAGCACTGCTCGTGGCATACGAGTACTTATCTCTTAGGGCGTTATTTTTGCCTTTTGAATGCCAGTACAGGTCTTTGTGACGATTTTAGGATGTGTTTTGAGTCTTTAACAGCATCACAAGCAATGCCAAGGTGACTGTTTCACCTCCCAACCTGACAAAACAGACTGCAAACATTTCCCAAGTTACTGCTTCAAGCTGCTGCCAGGATGATGTCTCTGGTGGTTACTGTGCTGCCACAATTCTGTTTGTGTTAATAAGTAATACAGTATAGTGTAATATGATGTATAATGTAATATGGAAACTCAGGGTACAAAGAACGTGCCCCTAATCCCACTCTGTAGTATGCTGCCTTCAGGATGGAGAGTGATGCAGGGTCCCAAAAGGAGATATACCCTATACAGCCCACCTTTCTTACATGCATCCTGTCCCTCTGCTCATCATGTTCAGTAGTCAACAGGGAGCTCCTCAAGCTTGTCTCTCAAAAAAGTTCTTGCCATTTTTGGTGTAAGTAACTCCCATCCCTTTTTCTGAATATTTTGGAACAGTTCAAGGTTTACAGCCTTTTGGAGGTAACTTCCTACTAGTGTCCAGCAAGTGCTGGATGTTGTGGATTAGATGTAACATTTAAGAACCATCCTGTGGTGTTTTGCCAAATGGTGTCAGAGCCCAGCGTGTTCCTGCCGTGTCGGTGGGTGCCAGCAAACATCTTCAGGGGATGGTGGACACTGCATATGGAAGGGGGACTTGGAGCTTGAAGGAGACATCCCTGGCTGAGTGCATGTAGTGAAAACCTCTTCACCATCATCCTCTGCACACAGGCTCAAATTATCCTGCTTTGCTGCTAAATCCCATTCGGTTAAGAACCTCAGTGCAGGAATGGTGAAAGTAGATTAGGATAATTATTAACCATGAGTCCTCTGTCCACCTTGCTTCCTCATCTGGAAGAAATTATCCCCTGCTTAAGTTCAAGTGTGTTAATTGCTCTGCAGCATAACAAGCCCTTAATCTTCAGGCTTCTAAAAGTGCCTTCAGATTTTCATCACCTTTAGGCTGCTTTGTCTCCTTTGCGTTGTTTAAAAAAAATATTTTAAACACTTTCATATTAAAACTTCAGAAAAAAAACAATTACAGGCTTTTTGTAGGTGACTTGAGAAACAAGTATTTTCTGAGGGCTGATCCGTTTTAGCACACTGTGAGTGCTATTTTGAGATTCAGTCTTTGGATATGGGAATATTGCAGTTCTTTCCATAGATGCCTTTACTGATGTACCAGCTTTTCCTCTCTAAAATACTTTTTCTGACCTGTTCAAACTCCCACTTTTTTTTTTGGTCTGTGTCTTTGCACAAAGATTTCTGTATTATTTAGTATTTATACAGGTAATCTTCTAAAATTCGAGCTATCTACTGCAGAAAGTCATGCCAGATAGTACTTACAGTATCAGAAAAATATTATTATGCTCCATTAATCACTGAGATGTACTTTTAATCTGCTAGATTAGGAGAACAGATTGTGCCCATTGACTTTATGTAGCCCAGCAATCTAAACCAGCCAGCATGTGCAGAGGGCAGGTCTGATGTGAAACACTGTAGTGTTGTGCCTTCCTCTGAGTGCTGCGCTGGGCCTTGGCAGTGTCTTCTTGGGGCACCACCAGAAATGTGGCTTGTTCAGTATGTTAACGTGCATTTGGTGCTGAAGCTGGGACTCAATACCAATTTACTTCAACAGCATGGCATCGAATTTTCCATGTATTTGGTACTTGTTTTGTCAAGTGAGTTAATGTTCTTACAATTAAAAAATAACTGCATTGTATTTCAGTGTGCCTTTTTTTCCCAGCAGTAAGTATAGAAATTGCATATAAAGCTAATAATTCTGTAAACAGACATTATTTGGCAAACTCACGGTCAATTGAATGTTCCAAGCCTATTTGTTTTTAAGATGTTGTGCCCAGTTTCTCTTGGTGCATCAAAGTAGAGATGTCCAGTGGCGTTTGTACTGGGAAGAGTTGAGTCTGTTGGGACAGGCTCTGGCAGACTCAGTTTGCAGCCTGTTTGATGCTGCCTGCTGGGATGTGGGGGGCACGCCGGGGCAAGGCAGGCTGCTCCTCTGCATCTCTCACGTCCCTGGGCTTCACTGTATTGGAACCTGTCTTAGGATTTTTTTAATGATCCAGTAGTTAAATAACAAAATAGATCATTTGTGATGGGGAGGGATTAAAGGAGTTAATGGCAATATTTGCTTTCAGAGGCGTGTGTGCCTTCCATTGAAATAAATTAGTCTCTCAGGCTTCTGAGGAGAGTATTAGATGTAACATCTTAATATATTCTAAAGCTGTGTCCGAGAGAAGTGAATTAAAGGATTTTAAATTTCTAATTACTTGAGATATAATTAATTTCCTCGTTTTTCTTAAATAAAGTTGGATGGGAAAATGTGGTTTAAGAAGGCAGAGAGAATGTGAAGGGCAGTAACTGTTACCCTGTGAGAACTGCTGCAAAACATGGAATGATTTTTTGTGCACGTCAGTAAGTCATAGCAGGACTTTACAGATACCAAGTCAGTGCTTCATTGTTGTGTGAGAAACGTGTTGCTTTTTGCTGTGGTGAGACTTGTAGCATCCTCAGCACTGTCACCCTTGTGTTCGAGTGTGCTGTGGCCTTGCACAGGGTACCTGGGGAGAGCTCCATCCCAGGTGCAAGCCAACTGCTCCCTGCCCACAAGGATATTCAGAGTCCCACTGTGTCTGCAGGGAGGTGAACCTCTGCAGCAGAAATAACTCCTGACAGTGCAACTCACACCAGAAAGAATTATTCTGAGTCGCCCTCTCTGTAAGTTTATAGCTCATGACATCTGACTGGGCGTTTGTGGCAGCCCTTGAAATTTATCAGCACTACCTGATCTCCCCTTTATATCCTGCAGTAAATTTAGAGAATTCACAGCTTCTGACTTCTGTCTGCATTGCTGGCACCAAGTGTCAGTTTTACTGAATTTCCCAAGGATCTGTTTAATCACAGATTGGTGATGAATCCACCCAACAATCACCTCTGCTTTGACCAATTAAGAGCATGCTAAAACTAATGAATGTAAATTTTGTGAGAAGAGATGTTGTGTTGCCTTTAGATCTTCTCAGAGTACTGTCAATATTATCTCGGGATTGCGGAGTAGCTCGGTGCTGAGTAAGGGCTGGAAACCCTTAGATACTGCACTCTGCTGCTGCAGTAGTAATTGAAGATCTGTTTGCCAGGATGTGTCTTCCACATCTCAGTGCTTTGTTTTTTTTAAAAAGGAGGGTGAACAAAATTTGATTACGGGGACTGGGCAAATTTTGCAGCAGTAATTTGACATAAAAACAAAGTCTACTTATAAAGTTTCTAACCTTGGTACGTTACAACAACGTGCTCAAATGAAGCAATGAGCTGTAAAGGCAAATTTCTTGCTCTCACATTTTTGTGCCAAGAGCATTAAGTGTACTCAGTCAGCCTGAACGTGGAGGTTAGCAGAATCAGATTTGCAGCACGGTCCTTCCTATCATCCAGAAGTACAAAAGCCTTTTTCTTTGCATGGCTGTGGATGCTCAGGAGAATCCTTGCTGAACACAGAAGAGATTCTCTTACAAACCCCAGTCCTTTTCATCAGCATCCCCTTATACCGTGAGCCACATCTGTTGGACGAGATTGTGGCTTTCAAGTATAAGACAAATAAACCTGGAGTATTGACAGCACCTTCCAGGCTCATCATACCTGCAGTAACCTCTGACCACTCTGCGTGTCAGGCTCAGATGTCTTGTTAAACCTGTGAGTCTTCTGCTGGAGGATGCTCGTGAGGAAACACTCCTTCCCACCCCCCAGTCAGACGCAGCAGTGAGGCAGGATTGCAATCAGTCATTCTTCAATCAGGTCTTTAGCAGTATGTTGCTTTGTTGTGGGAATTAAGAGCTAAGATGTTAATTGAATTCTTCCTTGCTGTTTTTCTTTTTTTTCTTTAGTGTTCTTTTACAAATAAGAATTTTTCCCTCCATCTTATGGTCTGTATGTATGCACTGTGCAAGGCATCTTCAGAGAATTAGCTGCTGATACCCATGAGTGTGTAAGAAACACACATGAAATGTGCTTTTCTGTGTGTGTGTTTTGTTTTTTTGTGTCTTTTGGGGTTTTTTTGTGGGATTTCAATTTTTTGAAATTTCATGGGATGGCAAAAAGTGCATCTTAACATCAGGGCAAAGTCCTTGTAAAGGTTTGGTTACCATCCTAAACTGCAAAGGGATTAGAGTTACCCACTGAATGAAATCTAATCATTATTTTGAAGTGGACAGAGTGACTTACTTCCCCTTAGCTTTGTTTGCAAACAAAGATTTACACAGCTCTCAAAACCTTTGCTGCTGTGTTTTTCCATAAGATTTCCCCTGTCCAAAGCATTAGCAGGAAAAAATGGGTGTGGAGGAAAATACTAAAAAGTGTTGGGGAAATTAAATAGAAGTTTACAGTGGAAAGTAAATGTAGTTTGCAACCAGCTTTTATCCTGTTTGCTATTTGTTGGTTTTCAATAGGCTCACTGGGCATTCACCCAGATTCTCGTATAACCTGCGTATCAGGAGTGACATGATACTGCTTGCTCCAGACTCATTCTTTGGGAAACAAGTTAGCCAAAAGAAAGTGTTCTGCGGTATGGAAACGGAGATTTCTAACGGGAGTTTTGTACTATGATATTTATTTTTCTCCCCGGTGTGTTCAGCTTTCATTTCTCGCTAAAGACTTTTCTCCTTTCAAAAATCCTTGTTCTTACTTGTGTTTAGGCTGCTGTCCACAGCTGCTGGGAAACAAGTTATTTGGAAACTTACAAGTCACTGGAATAAAGCGAGGTTAATCTCCAGTGCTTTTCTATAGCTCAGTGTAAGCGACAGTGTTTATAACCTGCTTCCAGAAAAGGAGAGCTAAAGCTTTAAAGAAGTGAGGATGAAAGTATAAAATACCAAACTAATAAATATTACATAAGGTTGTGGTTTTTTTCCTTTGCAATGCTGCATCTGCAGTCTCAGCTCACTACAGCAAAATGGCAAAAGGGAAAACGTTCATTTAACAACCTTCCTGCCACCACAAATCTGTATTTGAAAGCTTTTCCTTATGCAGTATGAAGTGGTAAAATAATTGTCAGAGCTGTTTAAGTCAATATGTCCTCAGCTGGGATGAATAATGATTCCTCCTGAGAGGAATTGTAGTGGCAGGCTGAGAACCTAGCCGGGTGATCCTGGTACTTCTGGTCATAAAAAGTATTAGCTTATATTTTGGAATAAGGAATCACTTTGTGTTAAAAAACTGGCACTGGGTATATTTTGCATAGCCTGGTGCTGCGGTGCTGTGCCCCAAAAAACACTGCTTTTACGGTGTGGTTGGGAGGTGCATGGCAGTGATTTGCCTCTGTAAGAGGGGAATGGAGGCACGAAGATTAAATCCTGGGGAAATCCTGGTCAGCAGCACCAACAGCATTGCAGACACTGATTTTGTGGTGCATTCCTGTCTGTCTGTCTGACATCTGGGGGGGTCCTGGAGCCTACAGTAATCGTGGTAGGCAGAGTGAGGTTCCTCAGAGCAGGATCTCAGTGAGCCAGAGGAGTGCTTGGGTGATTCCCTGTGAAGCATTGAGACTTGAGGGAGCTTTAGGGTCAGGCCCTCTCCAGGAGAAAGAGCAGAGATGATCCCGAGCCTCTCACATCTGGGTACATCATGTGAGCAGAGACAGCAGCAGTTTGTGACACCTTGGACATGACTGTGTATCAAAATACCTGCTGGCATTTGATGCTGAAGTGGGCAGAGGCAGCTCAAATTTGTTAATTCTTAGGTAGTTCTGGCATAATACAGAAAAGCTGTGCAATGCTCTCAGGACTAAATAATGAGTGAATAGTTGTTTCTGGAGACCAAACCTGAGGCTCCTGGGACGCATTATGGATGGAAGCTGGGAAGTGGTTTTTAACACTTGCTGGTGATTGTTGATGTTTCCCGCTTGATCTCGGTTTTTGTGCAGAGTCACCATTACTTTCTTAGTACAGCAATAGAAACTAATGCTAAATGACACATCTTAGAAGAAAAAGAACTAGTTACTGCCAAATTGGCCCTTGAGAGCCTAATAGTCAACATCTTTGTAATGTGGGCCATGGCAGAAGCCCAGATGTAACCACTGGTACCTGTCAGTCATTATGTTCCACTGTCACATAGAGGTCATTTGGGCTTCCTTGTGTATGCAGATAATATATATATAGTCAATGTTTCACAGCCTGTGTGCAGTTGTTAGTAGCTGAATACAGCTCAACAAAAAAAACCACCCCAAAACCACTGAACAGTTACTTTCTTACATACTTGGTGTATGATGGACTAAGATGTAGACTTAGGATAGATGGACAAATTAGGAACAGCACCTGTGTAAAAGAAGATAAAATTGCTTTGTCCATTGTGATTCAGAAATAGAAATTGAATAAAGTAACCACATTTTAGAGCTATAATGTGATTTGCCATATTTGACTGGGTAGAGGGTCAGACATTACGATCATGAAAGTGAAATTAAGGTGAACTGTGTAATGTGGCCGAAAAGGGGACCACGGGCAGGTGATTCTGTGTGTCTGGGAAATGGATGAATTCTCTAAAGGGCTCAAGAAACATTAGAAAAACTCTGAGGCAATGCAGAAATTCTGTAAGGCCTGGAGTCTGTTGTTTCTTAGGGAACTATTCCAAGTGATCTGCTGCAGCCAAACAAAGGCTGCTAACCATGCGCTTGACCTTGCAAACCCAGAAGTGAGCCAATTGCTGAATGCCTGAAATAAGCAGAAGTAAAGGAGACTTATGGAGGGATAGCTCCTCCAAGAGTCAGCATACATCGTGTCCTGAAATGAAGGTGCTGATGTTCCATACTGATGCCAGACTTTGAGGTAACTTCCTCACACTCAGCACTGAGCCTGCATGAAGGCTGGTTTGAAGTATGAGGTGCCAGAGTAGGGTCGTTTTAATTTTTACTTTTTGAATACTATGCAAATCCTGGATTCTGGTATGCTTCAAGTAAAGCCTCAGGTGTCAGAATCTGCCCATCAGCGGATTTTGCATAGTCAGCCACTCCCTAAATTCAGTTTCTGAAGTGTGCAAAGTTCATATTACATTGTAAAAGTAGTTAGAGTGTCGCTAATACTTACTACAAAAAATAGCTCCATATTCTAGTAGTTATTCCTTCTTACGTTCCTGCTTCTGATTTCACAGAATATTTTGAGTTGGAAGGGACCCATAAGGATCATCAAGTCCAACTCTTAAGTGAATGGCCCACACAGGGTTCTAACTCACAACCTTTGTGTTGATAGCACTGTGCTCTAAACAACTGAGTTAATCTCAGGGTCTTTTTTGGTAGTGTTAGTTTACTTTGGAAAGACACTGGTTATGGCTGAATATATGAAACTACTTAATTGCACTGGCAGTTTTCTGATTATTATTAGTATGAAATGAAAAATTTACCACAGTTATCATTTTACATAATGTATCTTAATGGTAGTGTTATTGACATTCTGAGAGTTGCTTAAAGACCTATATCCATAGTTTCTATCCTCTTTAGGAAAAGGGCAATTAATTTCTTTGTGCTCAGTGAAATAAGGACATCTGCAAATTATAGTTCTAGTATATAATTACATGTTTTGAGTATCACACTGAATGCTAGTAGAAATACAAACTATGTGTAGTGATAAATATATCATCCAAGTCCTGCAAAATAGGCGGACTTTTGTTATTGCTATTTTAATTGCATGTAATTGAACTGTTTCTTCTGTTTAAGTTTTTCAGTTTTCTTTACAGCTGGAGATGAAATTCGAGGGCAAAAAGAAAACCAGCATTGGGGTGATTGAGCAGATGATTCAGACCTAACTTTTCTTACATCTGGTTCACTCAAGAGCAACAAAGATTATCAAATTTATTGATCATAGTTTAAAAGTAAGGCTTACCCATATCTGACACACTAAAAAGTTCCTTCTTGTTTTAAATGCTGAACCCTTCATGATAGGAAAAGCCACTTTCACTGGTGAGGCACAGTAAGTCTTTCCTCATTGAGCGTTTGCGGTGTGTAAGGGTGAGCTGCTCTGGAGAGCCCTTTGTTTGGGCTCAGCTGTCTGTGGATGCATCCCATGGACCGAATCTCTCTGTCTCTACTGCGGTCTGTTGCCACAAGCACCAAAAGTGACAGTGAAACTGGATATGTGACTTGCTCTTGGGTGTCATGCAAAGATTAAACAGTAATTTTCGTAGATATTAAAGTATGCATAAAGTATATACACTGCTTAATAATAAAATATGTGAATTCTGCAAAGAAAGCATTGGTAAGAGATAAAATTCTTATGAGTTTTGTTTATTATTATTCAATAGGATGTATTACAAGAGTCAGTGGGAATAAAGGAGTATTTTTCTCTTTTCCACATTATGTTCTGTGGAACAGCATTCAGCATTAGTCTTTTGGCAGGAAAATGCCAGGCATGATTTTTAGTTTGGATGACTGGACTCCTACTGCCCAGAAAGAGTTGCTATTAAAATGTTTCTTGCTCACCCACATCCTTCAAAACCAAAATCACAAATATTATTGCGACACCTATGGCAGTTTTTAGGGATTGTAGTATTTTGTAAACTTGGTGTATTCCATTGCAGTTTCTATTGTGGAACAGATTTCAATAGAGGTTTAAAATAGATGATTGTATTGATAGATTTATATCACTCCATAATGTTAAAATACCTGTGGAAAATTCTGAAATGAGAAATAAAATTAATTGTAAAATAGTTGGAAACTGAAAGTACAAATTAAACTATTCAGCTTTTACTGAACAGGACACATTTCAAAGTGCTCCTGTAACACACTCTGCATATATATAGCACACCCAGGGGTGTTGTATGTTGTTTTTCTTCTCTAGGAGAACGGGGAGGATATGGGAGTGATGCATTTGTGTGTAAGGACTTGGCAATATTAAAAAGCAAGCTCCTTTTTTAACTCAACTACTTTGAACTTAAAATACAATGGCTTAGAAACTTGGCTTCCCTTGAATTATTTATAATATGAAACTGCTAGACAGTGTGCTTTAAAAGTACGTGATAAGCCAGAACAAAAATGGATGTGGTATCGCTTTGTCGGCACATCTGCATTTCTAAAGATTAGGCAGAATTTGATAACAGACTAAAGATCATTTCATTTTGATCTACATTGCATTTCTGGAGCTGGTATCCATGGCAATTCTCAACGATGATGTAGGAGCTGGGCTTGAAAACGTCTAGGAGAGTTTTTATTCTAACATACTTAACAACATTACTTTGCGAGTTCATTTATAGAGGTAGACTGTTGTCAGCAGTGTATTTCAAATTACATTGTCCCAAAAAAGAATTTTTAGTGCTGTGGAGGATCCCTATGGATTTGGTTCCGTGTTTGTAACAAGTCAGAAATCCAGATGCTTCTGGATACACCCGGATGTTTTTACAGCTTTGAACAAGACAAGAATGGGGTTTAGGTGAGCTGTAATGGCTGAAGATGGTGTTCTAAACTTTTAGTGATCTTTTAGCTGTTGGAGGACCAGTTTATAAAGTTGTTAAATGTCAAATTTAGTAATAACAATATTTAAAGTTTTGAGCACCTTCAAAGTCATGTGCACTAAATCTTCTGTGAGAAGGGGAAAAAAAACCACACAGGACAAATGCTTCCTAGTGGTATTTGAACTTTAGGTACCTAAGGAGCTAAGAACCATCAGTGTGAGCCAAATTCAGAGACTGTGATTTACTAAGCCATTATTTCCCCAAGACCATCGTCTCTTAGAAAAGGATTTATTTGTCTTTTGCTTGGAAGTTTTATGAGCTTCTATGCTGTTCTAGCATGTTTCTGAGATGCTTTTTAGCAATATTTTGGTTTGATCGATAGGTCTGTGTTGATGTGAAGTTATATTTATTCTCTATTTGAGTTTTCATTAGATACAGGAAGTATAAGTTGTTTTGCTCTTTCCATTATTGTTCTCTCAGCTGTGGTTTTATTCCTTCATCTCCCCTTTCTTCTATTCCAAGATCCCTTGGGAGCTAGTCTTATGATTTAGCAGCCTGAGGGAAATAAATAA
The DNA here is from genome assembly GCA_013396735.1 of Grallaria varia. Classification (NCBI taxonomy): domain Eukaryota; kingdom Metazoa; phylum Chordata; class Aves; order Passeriformes; family Formicariidae; genus Grallaria; species Grallaria varia. Next base: position 234,203 of record VWZG01000878.1, read on the forward strand.
ATGTCTGGACTGAGCTTGTTAACTTTGTTACTTGATATGAAACCTACATTAAAAAAAAAATTTGTAATTTTGACCTTGATTATTACATTTGGTGCTTATAAAGTCCATTAAATATTTAGGTTAGAATTATTTTAAGCTATTGGCAGAGTTGTATTATGGTCTGAACTTGATCAGCAAACTTAATACTGAAAGTCTTACACACAATAGAAGGAAGAGTATTTCAAGGGTGTAGTAGGTCATAGTTCTTTGGCTTTTGTAATCCTTTGAAATTGTGTTAGTGCCCTTGGAATTTGCTCCAGGTGGATTGTATACCTTAGGTTATTTTTATATATATATTGTGAAATAAATTTTCTTGAGGAACTTACAGCTGCAAGCCTGACAACCTCATTCCATTTTAATCCTTCCATCAAATCCAGAAAGACAAGGATTTGTCCTCTAACCAGAGAGTTCAATACTCTTAGCATTTTTTTCTCTCACCTTTTCCATATACAGTTTTTGTCTGCTCTGTTTTCGGAGTCCGTCACAGTCTGTTGAGCTCACTTAACATCCACACACCATAGACTGTAAATCTGAACTGAATTTTCCCCTCAGAGTAGGTGACGGATGACATTTTGATGGCAATTACTTAACTTAGTTAAAAATAGAGGGATTCATTTTGGAGTTTCCAGCTACGGCACTCAGTATTTAGAAGAGAATGGTTCATTTGGAAGCTGATCAAACCTGGAAATGAATCACAGGGTGGCTGAGGTTTGCAGGGACCTTGTGCAATCCTCCCTTCACCTGCTGGCTACGCTGTGCCTAAAACAGCCCAAGGTGCTGGTGGCCCCCAGGACCCCAAGGTCCCCCTGAGGCAGGTCATAAGGATTTTCCTATTGACTTTATTAAGACCTTATGTTAAAACATACCCAGTGCTCTGTTCACTGTAGTCAACGGAAGGCAAGAGCGCCCCGATATATTTGAACAGTGGAGAGTAAAGGTAGAGTCAAATTTTAGGAAATAAGGATGCATTTATCAAAGTGAGTCGTACTGATAGCACAGCTCGCAGAGGTCTTGGAGTTCCCTGGAGTCAGGTGACATGAGCATTGCTTGCTCAGCTTCTATGCAAAAATGCTTTAGGAATTGCACAATTTGGTGAAGAGAAGAGAACAAAGAAAGATGCAAAGAGGATTGGATTTGTGGAGACACTGTTAGAAGATGTGATGAGCTAGTAAGTAATCTAAATGCATACTGTATGATACCTACCATGGCTTGGTAACATTTGCTTTTTTGATTACATTATTTAAGTGATGTTGCTTGTACAGGTTAGCAAACCATAAACCTGCCCAGTTTTTGGAAGCAAGTTGGTTTATGTTAAAGTTTATTGAACTATAAGATACTGTGTAGACATAATCAATTAATCTAAATATTTAGTTGGGGGTATATTGGTATGTTTTGATGTGTTTTGACAGTGAAGATTTACCTTTATTTTTTCAGTACTGTGCTGTAAAAGAAATCTCCCTTTTGTGAATAAATACTTCATTGATTCCCAGGTCATGCATATTTTCTTGGCTTCTGAAAACGAAGCATTTTTCTTTATTGCATTTTCATTGATTCTTTTAATCTCTTTATAGTTACTTTTTTTCCTTTCTATAATACATCACATAGTACAAAGCACTTGCAACTTTAAAAGTAACGCTGTGCTCTGTGGAAGGGCTTATTTATATAAGTCCATGCTAAAAGCAGGGGGAAAAAATTAACTGGCACACAGCCTGAAAAATTATTAAAACTTTATTAAGTTTATTATTCTGTTTATTAAACGGAAAATGTTGAAATACCTTGATTGACTATTTTAAAATAATTTTGATACGCTGATGTGTTTTGAGAACATCCATGTCAATTGCAGCATCTTCAGTTGCCTTCAGGAAAGGTTTTTGACCCAAGTTGGCTGCGTTTCTGTGCCAGTAAGTCTGCACAGGGGCTGCCAGTTGGGAGTGGCCAAGACCTGTCTCTTCGGTGACATGTTGAGGCCACACCAATCCCAGAGAGCTCCCTGAGCATCTTTCTTTTCCAGGTCCTGAGTCCTGGACTGTGGCTTTATACTGCAGGCACCTGCTGCCCCAGCAGCACTGAAATCCCCCATTTATCCCAGGGCCTTGCTGTCTTACCAGTAGGACTCTTGGGGAGGCATCCTGGAGCATGTGGGACTCCTGAGCTTACCTGGTGCTGCAGGGTAAAACTTCATGGATTTTTGTCCTGGGATCAGTAAAAGTCCAGGTAGAAAGTGTAGGAAAGTTTCTCTTCTGTGACCTAAATTCTCCTTTTTCACTGCTAGCCAGGGTTTGCATATCTATTTGTGCATTCAGTTTAGCTCTGAGTTCAGGTGGATGCTTTATTCCTATTAACCTGTAATTTGTCTGAAATAATCCTTAAAACTATCCAAATGTGCAATTTTATTTAGGGCTAATTAAAACATAATTAGAAGCTGATAATGCTGAGAAAATGTATATTTGTCACTTGTGGACTCAACAGAATCGTAAATCCATGTTTTTACCACTCAGTATTAATATTGCTCTACAGACGCTTTAGACAGCTGTGCATTGTGAAGCCATTCAAAACTGCTCTACTAGACTGACTTATTAAAAACATGTTACCTAATTCAACAGCTCATTGCTCTGAGCAAACCAGCTGGTGTAGCACAGAGCTAAAATAAAAGCCAACGACAGATGAATTTATAGGGCAGAGTCAGTTGTTTTATTGCAAGAGATCCTTGGCAGGGAGGAAAGTGTGGCTTTTAATTTTTGTTAATTAAAATAGCAATAAGTTTGTTGCAAGTGCTTGTCCGCTGTTTTGGTGAGTAGATGTGGAAGATCTCTGGACTCAGCGGGAATTGAAAAGATTACAAGGGTCTTGGAAAATGGATGTTGATTTGGGCCTTAATGCGCTCAGTCTGTGTCTTCCCCAGCTGTTGCAGCCGTGTTGGAAGATGGAGAATGACCACAGCCCTGTTCTCAGGAACTGTTATGGCTATGATGGAATTTCCCAGCCTGGTGCTGATGTGATAAACAGGGATTTGTCTGTGAGTAGAGTTGCATGTAGCAAGTGCATGGGGGTAGAAGGTGTAATCCTTGCAGAATTAATCAGAGCTTAGCAGGAATGTGTCCAGGAAATGAGGAGATTGTGCAGGCACTTCAGGCTCTAAAGCAGATTTGAAATACTGGAAAAGATGGAAAAGTTATTTAGATTATGCTGGCTGCTCCAAGGTTGTTGGAGCCTGCACTAAGTGTGAATTTGTGGGCATCTCCACATCATGTAAGCGACATGAGTCATTTTGACACTTAAAGACCTTAATGTTTAATATGTTGGAGGCCACAGATGTTCTTTTGTTGTCAGACACTGAAGCTGTGATATCTTCCAAAAGTACTTTGTAGAATCATGGAATGGTTTGGGTTGGAAGGAACCTTAAATTATGTAGTTTTAACCCCCCCCACTGTGGGCAGGGGCACCTCCCACTTGATCAGGTTGATCAAAGCCCTGTCCAGCCTGGTCTTGAGCACTGCCATGGATGGGACAGCCAGAGTTTCTCTGAGCAACCTGTTCCAGTGCCTCACCACCCTCACATGGAAGAATTTCTTTCTGATATCTCACCAGAACCTGTCCTCTGTGAGTTTAAAGCCATTCCCCCTTATACTGTCACCATCAACCCATGTTAAAACTCCCTCTCAGCTCTCTGCAGCCCCTTTAGGTGCTGGAAGGTTGCAATATGGTCACTCTGGGTCCTTCAGTTCACCAGGCTGAACAACCCCAACTTCCTCAGATGTATCTGAGAGGTACCCCATCGCTCTAATCATCTTCATGGCCTCCTCTGGACTCACTCCAATAGGTCCATGTCCTTCCTGTGCTGGGGCCCCCAAATTTGGATGCAGCACTGCAGGTGGGGGTCTCACCAGAGTGGAGTAGAGGGGCAGAATCACCTCCCTCGACCTGCTGGCTGCTCTGTTTATGCAGCCCAGGACGTGATTACTGTGACCTAAATAAGAATCTCTGCGGACCAAAAGACTGTGAAGAAGTAGGGCTCATTTATGGAAAATAGTGGTGGCTACTGTGGAATCCACAAGTTTTATTTTAAGTTTGTTTTGTAAACCTATGTATGTATTTGTGAACAGCTCAGAGATTTTAGGAGGAATCCATCCACGTAACTCACAGAGACTTATGTATGATGCCAGTGTAATAGTAGCAGGTTGTTAATCTTGAGCAATGGCAGAAACATATGTGCATTCACAATGGACATTTTTAGTAAACTAAATCCATTTATCCACCAAGCCTTACGAGAAGCATATCTGTGACCAGAGGACTGTGATCTCTATATGTTTCATATGACATAGGTTTATTTTGGGGCTTTTTGGGTTTTTTTTTTAGTTGGTTTGTTTTGAGTGGTTTTCTGTCAGAAATAACCAATTTATCCTAATTCTGCTGGTTTCGGAAGTATTTCTTTTGAAACTTTCTGAATTATTAGTAATATGCTTCTGGTTTCTTTTTCCCTGAATTTACTGACTTGGAAGGCAAGTGTTTGTTAAAGCTAATAATGGAATGTACCTCTATATTGGAAACCATTAATCTTACCAACGCATTTAAATTTATGGACAATATCTCTGATTAATTGGAGAATTTTGAAGTTTTCTTTATGCTGTCTGTAGAAAGGTAGCTGTGCCCTTACAGTCCCTCCTGGTTTCATGTCATGGGAAGGACCTCAACCAGCAGCATTTGAATGGCTGCTGGTGTTCCTTTGTAATCCTTAACAATTTGCTCATGGGCCATATGAGTTGAACACTTATAAGTTGCTTTTACAGGAAGAAAAACCTATGAAAAATCTGTGTTAAAATTATTAATTAGATGTGACTGTTGTCCATGGAAATAACAACTAGCCTGGAATCCTGCCAGCATCTTTTTCCCAGGCTTTCACCCAGCGACTTTAGATGGAAGAAACACATAGCAGCAAAATATCATTTTTATTATATTTTTTAAAAAGTCTATTAGTGCTTTAGTGGGCTATCTTATAGTGCTTTTATAGAAGGAGAAAGAAAATTATAACTCTCTGGAGCTGTTCAGCATCGTGGTTGTTGATGGGAAACGGGGGAGGTTAAAATACTCTTCCTAGGCTGGAACCTGCAGAGGCATCTGTGTTCATACACATCCATGTCCCTCCAAATTGCTTCTGTCTGCCTCTAAAAATACTGTCATGTACTGTATTTGTCTTGCAGAAATGAAATTTTCTCTAATGTCCAACGTAATGAAAAAATTGATTAAATATCTTAGGATGGATTTGTGTTTCAAATCTGTTGCTATCATTTTCCATTACAATGACTAGTAACAATCAGGTGGAGACATTGCCTACATTGTCTCTCTTTTTCCTCTCCTTTCCATTCCATGTCTCTTTGTCTCCTCTATACTGCTTCCATTTCTGTCATGGTTTAATAAACATATCCATGGTCATTGTTGGAGCTTTGAAATTCAAGCTCTACCAGGGTGAGTAGATGAGCTTTCTTCTCTGGGTTGCTCCCTTTAGCTGACATTCTGGTTTGATTAATTGAGTCATAAGGGAAGAGGGCCAAATGGCCTTCCACATTTCCTGCGTGTCTGCTAGGAGTGCAGTCATTACACCATCATAATCGTAGTGCAAAAGAACATATTTTGTACTTTCTATAGGAACTGCACTGAAAGAATCAAGACTGTGCTCATCTTGTTGTGTTTATGCCCATACCACTGACACTTTCTCAAAAACAAAAAAATCTCGAATCTGGTTTGATGAGTGCTGCTGACCTCACAGATGCATCCAATTTGAGCAAAAAATGTCAGTATTATGAATAAAATTTACCAGAGCTTAACTTGTCTTGAGCAAGTGTGGTTCAAAGTTGGCATCAAGAAGTGGCCAAGGGCTTCAAGAATCTGCAGTGTTAAAATTCCCTCCATAAATCCAGTCTCCTGGTTATTGCTCTCCTGCCTCTTGTGTACTGACTTTCTCCCAGGGCAAGTTTGGCAACTTAAAGATGCAGTTCTGAGCTATAATAAAGGCGTTATGCAGCTTTCACTGGAAGCTAATTGCTGTGCTGCTATTCCCAGTGGGACCTTGTCTGAATATTTTGGGAATATCAGCTGCTGTTTTACATCTCCTTGCAGGCTTGTACCTTGGGCTATACTGTTGTCTACAGCTGTTAGCCCTTGGACATGTTAGATTAAAAGCATCAAGTGAAAAACCCGAGAAGCTCAAGGTTTAATGCTGGCAATTCAGAAATCTGTAGGGTGGGGAGGATGAGCTCTGTTACTGCAGCTGCAGGCTCCTGATGTTGATAAAGTACAGACACTGTGTGTTCCTGGGGACTTCCTAGCTTTGAAAAACCCTCAAAAGGACTGGATTTGAAACTTGGATGGAGGGAATTCAGGTTGTTAAGTAGCCTCCTAATTTAGTGATGTTTAATATTTTATTTTTTTTTAAAGTATTTTTCATTCCTGCATGTTAGTACATAAGGGAAACTGTAAGGCTTGCAGAAAACCCTGTTTTCCTCTTGAATCTTTGAGGACTGCACCAGACAAATTAAATGGGTGTAATTTCTCTCAAATATCTGGTGGTATGTATTTGCAAACCTGAGTGTCTACAGCTTTAAACTCTCCCACTGCGATGTTGATGTATAGTCTCTATAAATACGTATGCATTCATACATAGTGTGACACAGCGTGGCCATGAATATGTGTGTGTCTCCTTATATACACACTTGCATCCCTGTTTATGAAATGAAATATAAAGTCATGATTCATTTTACAAAATGTCCTTCCGAAAAATAAGGTTCTTTTGAAAGGGTTATAATTTGCCAAAAGATGCGTAAGCTCAGATACTAATTGCCTCAAAAAGTTAATGATCTGCGTTTGTGGACCCTCTATTTTTGGACCCTTTGAAATTATTGCAGAATAAGGGAAATGAATAGCATTTCTAGAAGCTTATATGTGTGTAAAGCATTTTATAAAGTTTCATTAAGTATATTTTTATGCTTTTAAAATATGATTTGTGCAATTTTTTTCTTTTTATTTCATCCCTTAACTTCAAGAAACCTTTCTTCAGACTCAGCAGTTGGTAACATTTAATTTTCTGTCATTTTATGTCTTTAGAGATGTGTTGACATTTCTGCTTTTCTTTCTGTGTTTTTACTTTCTGTCATCAGTCTGTGTGTTATAAAATGCCATATTAACCTTTCTAACACATTTAGGTGTTACACAGAAGACACTTTTTATGGAATACTATGCTGCTCATTAAATAAGTAGTATATATTACGAAAAAATTATCTGAACAGTAAAATTCAGTCAAGACAACCATGGGTGTTCATATCAATAGATTCAGGGTAGAGCACATAATTATTTAAATAAACTTGGGATTGCCTTCAGGAGAAAAGCAGTTGCTGAACGGAACAGGCAGTGTCTTCTGCTCTTGACTTCTCACGGTTTTCTAGAGGACTTGGAGGTGTGTCAAAAGATCCAGCAAACACCCGAAGGACAGTGGTGGGAAGAGAAGAAAAAAGTTCACATGCAAGACTTCTCACCCAACACTTAATCATGACAGATGGTTCTGAAGTGTGAGTAGTCACCATCAGCAAGGGAATAGATTTAACTGAGAGCAAAACTTGTACAAAAATGTCAGTAGCTGAATTTGTGTTGAATTTGGTAACCACCAAATACTCATTTGTCATATCACTTGATTTTTTTTATAGCTTTTTGAAAGTTAGTACCAGAAATTGTCAAAGTATATTTAATCTTTGCTTACTCCAAACATATTACAGATTGTGAGTACAGACTTTAATATGAGGAGTAGTTCCAGCTTTATGGGCCCGTGTGCCAGAGTGATGAAATGTATCTGGAGCCTGCATATCCACACAGGGCTTTAAAGGTGAAGCATTTTAAGTGTTGCACTGCTGGGTCAGGTCCCAGCGGCAGTGCTGTGTCATTGGTTTGGTGCTGCCCTTCAGCTGCAAATTCTTCAGGCAGAGGTGATGAATTCAGGTTCTGAGGCACTTGGAGTGGGGCTCCACTGCTCCAGATTTCAGAGCAGACTTGGTTGACTGCAGGTCAGATGGAAATTGCTGATGGAAATTCAGAGGAGGTTTATCCTGTTGTTGTCTTTCACTCTTTATTTGAGGTCTTTTGCAGTTCCTGCATTTTTAATTTATGGCAGCCAATTTAGAATGCTAATGACACTATCTGATGGTGATCACTAACTTTTTCATGTGTCCTTCTAATCATAACCTTAAAGTGATTCATAAACCTCAACCACTAGAACCATTCAGTTCACCAGGCAGCTAATGTTCTAATACATCTGGAGAATAAAAATCCAGCAGTCAGCCTTTATTCCTGTAACTGCATGACGAAAATAAATTTAGTGACAAGGGGGAAGGACACTAGTAGAGGCATGGTGTTTGTTATGCTAAAAAAATAATTAGCAGGTTTTATTCGAAACTGAAAGCATAGCTGGGAAGTAGTTGGGAAACAACATGCAAGGTAGATAAAATAAGAGGTAAATGTGATTTTTGTGATGGATGGTCAAAAAATTTGACAAGTTAATGGTTCTAAACCCTGTGGTTCTTATTTCATGTCATATTAAGATAAGGTGAATTCAGGCTGGATGGACAGCTAAGAGACCTGGTCTGGTGAAAGATGTCCCTGCCCATGGCAGCGAGCTTAGAATGAGATAATCTTTAAGGTCCCTTCAACCAAAACCATTTTATGTTTTTATGATCATCTAATTGAAACTACTAGCCTACATTTTAATTTCTGCTTAAGTAAGCAGAACTATAACTTGCTGTCCAAATTCCAATGGTTATTGTCAGGAAGAAGCCAGAAACAATGTGCAATATTTACGTTTATTGACATTAAATCTATTCTTTGTGTCTCTTTGTGTTCAAAATGATCCTATTAAGCAAGTTGGTTTCAATCCAAGAAAGCAACTTACTCTAAGTCTTTGCACCGTAACTATTTCTGTTCCTAATTAGTGAAGGCCACAGATTCCTATTTCTACCTTTGTCCTGTTTCTTGACGCTGTTACGAAGCTCAGAGGTCTTTGTCTGATCCTGTTTTCTGTGCCATATATTGTATCTTATCTCAAGGCATACCTACAATCATCTACTGCAGTTGAGAAGGGATTTTGCCAGACTGTCACACATACAGAGAAGGATGCAGGAGAAAGCAGATTACCAAGAAACTCTGAATATAAAAACACCTCTATGGCTTACAGAAATGGGCTCTGGTTTTTGTAATAATAGGTCTGACTGCAGGCTGCTTACTAAATGTTGTTTTCAGGTCCCAGGTGGTTCTGAAAGCAAATGTCAGAGCCTTATTAAATGAGATAACATTATTGTTTGGCAGAAAAAGTCAAGTGGTTTTGGTTTGGTTTTTTTGTTTTTTTGTTAGGGTTTTTTAAAAAGAATTTTGCTTTCCAGTCTGAACAGGTTGGCTTCCTGGTGGAAATTTTGCCCTCATTCTGTCTTATTCTTCATCCCAGTTGCAAGGGGTCAAGGCACTAATAGGTCTCATGGTTCTGGTGTAATGTAGTTTAAGGGAATCTGGCTCAGAGACTGCTCTGCACTCTGTTCAATGATCCAACTTACTGTGCACATACTTCACAATACTATGTCTGAATCAAAACTTTAAATCTGGGGAGCGTCTGTCTTCTTCTGAGATGAGTTTGCTTTTAGAAAAAAAAAATAATTCATTACCTTCTATTGAGAACAGAAAAAACTACATCCGGTAGGTGGTTTTCAACCACAAATAGTCACTATTTCTTATGTTTGTTGTCACAGTTTTCCTTTTGTGCTTGTTTAAAAGTAAACTGGCAGGAGAAATGAATCCAACTCCAAAGAGTTTAGAAGTCAGAACTACAATTTAATAAAAAGATTACAATAGATACACTGATACAAAGGAAAATTGGTTTCAGCCCTCAAAACCCAGTTGTACAACCCAGCCCCCTGGGGCACAAACAGAATGGTGCTCACCAGCCCCTGTGCTGAGCACCACGTGGTCCCCTGAGTCCAAAGCAAAAAGAAAAGGAAAACCTGTTTTCCTTCCAGAAGGTTGGTGGTCGCAGTCTGTTTGAGAGTGGCAGTTGCAGCCCTGTTGAGGTTCTGGTCCTCCTCTCAGTCTGACCAGTGAGTGAGTGCCCCAAGTCCCCAAACCCCAAGCTTATATATGCTTGGGTTCAGATGGGAACACCCAGTACCNGGAATACACTGTTCCAGTTACATTCATACAGTGATAAACTGGTCCCAGCCACTATAACTATGACACCTTTTATCATGACATAGGGCAATGAAATATGACCCCAACTGGGGTGTCAAAGACAGCAAAAGTGAATGAAAGGGGCGAGAGTTTGGAGCAAATGCAGCGCTACTCCTCCTGCTCAGGAAGGATAAGCAGCAGCAGCACATGAAGGAGGGAATTCCTTGGACTGAAAAATATGCTCAGAGCAACTGCAGGATAATTGTAAATGCTCCCTGAGTTCAGGGTGGTTCACACTGCTGTGGTAAATGTCTCTCCACACCGTGTCTTGGCTAGTTTATCAAAGAGGCTCTGCATAGCTGGATGCAAACCCCTGAATGATGTGGGTCCTCTTTCTGTGGATGGGCATGGTGCATGTGGCGGGCAGCAGGAAAATAGAAAGGGGGAGTTGTTTGATTTTAAAGAAACTTGGAATGAGAAACCTTTGTGATTTTATTAGGATGTTCTCATAAAAAAATTAATTTTTCAAGAAAAATACGAGTATTATTGGCTACAAATAGAAATACTGTTTGAGAATAGCCAGTGCATGAAGGCGTTGTAACAAGTAATACAGCCTAAAAAAAGTAATTTCACAGTAAAATACTGTTGTTTCTTTTGTTGTTTCTATATTCATACACCCACTGTATTAGTGAATTGTTACTCCCTCAGAATTCCTGATTGAGACAAAATCAGTGTCGGACATAGGACATCTGTAAGCAGATAGAGAGGATGGGATGTATTAATCCATATTCATGGCCATGAATATTCATGTCATTGAACTTTATAATTCATAAGGTGGAAGTGTCCAAAATATAACTGTAGCTTAGCTTTCATCAACAAATGAGAAATTTGGATGACTTCTATTCCTTATGGTTGACAGGTTGTGTTGGGTGATTTTTTGATATTGAGAAATTCAAACTACGTGATTTTGCTCCTGGAGCATCAAGCTATGTTGACATTTCAGATACTAATTAAAGCCACCTTCAGAAGGTGAGCCAGCAGTCAGATTGTCACTCTTAAACATCTGGGATACCTAATGCTCTATGTTGTTGCAAATCCCTGATTTTTAGCTGAAAAAGGGATTTCAAAGCTATTTTTGTCTACCTTTCCATGAGTAAAAACTTGGATTTTTTCATTTGTATATATAAACACGTAGCATTCAAGAACAATGAAGCACTCTTTCAGTTGTGGAAGATAAAGATTCAGAGAAAACTGGAAAATATGATCACATTTCAAAGTGCTAAAAGCAGTGAAGGTGGAAATTCATTCAATCTGAAATCAATGCAAACTGTGGAAATCGTGTTAATTCAAATACCACTGTTATTTAACTTCAATTATAATTAGAAATATTCTTATTGAAAGATGAAAAAAACATTTTTATTGCAGAATCAGAGTGAACTTTTTTTTTTTTTACTTCCTCTTGTAGTGGCTTAAAAGGATTGTGGAGAAGTTTTTCCTCTTTATTTTTCTCTCTCTTTCAGATTTGTTTCCTAGCTTAGCAGCATCATGTTTTTTTGCTTCCTTTTAAGTGTTAGAGACTAACTGAAATCCAACTTACTGGATGACAAACCCAAGGATTCCTAATCATTAAATTACTTCAATTCAGATTCCGATGTAAATTTGACCCAACTTTCTGTAAAAACTTTGGGTCTTCTTTTGAGTAGCACTTTACATTTTTGGTTTATGAATGCTGTAAACCAGAAGGAAGGAAGCAACTCTTGTAAAAGATGATGCAGGTATTTTGCCTGTATTTTCTGGTATGATTTTAGCCCATGGCATAGAGGAGCTCAGTGTTTCTGGAGCCATGTGTCTCCTGGCAGAGGTGGTGGTGGAGAACAGGATGTCCTAAGCAAGACCATGGCAGCTGAGGAGGAATTCAACTACGCAGAGTTTAAACCTGGGAAGGATGGAATATGTCTATCAGAAAGTTAAACTTTCTTTGCATTTGTCTTTGACAAGCACCGTTTCTCTGTATTTAATTAGGTAAGTTAATGACTTAGACCTTCTGGCACTTATGGTATAGAGATAATAGTTTATAATAATTAATTTCTTAACCCCTCCCTACTGTCAAACAATTAATCTTCAGAGGAAGTGTGTTTGTCAAATTTGATGATAGAAACTTGGAATATAACCCCCAAATATTGAGCCCTGTAAATTTATTTATTTATTTAATCTGGGAGGAGTGTTTTTCAGGGAGAAAGAATAAAGAATGCCAGAAGTGTAGGTAAGAGGCCATTCCCTAAGGATGTGAGGAATAACATTAACACACTGGTTCAGGTCCCCTGGGAGAGCTGCTCTCCCTCCCTTCCTGTGTTGGCAGGGTGTGCTGGTTTTAAAAGTAAACCAGCAGGAGAAATGAACCCAACTCCAAAGAGTTTAGAAGTCAGAACTACAATTTATTAAAAAGATTACAATGGATACACTGATACAAAGGAAAATTGGTTTCAGCCCTCAAAACCCAGTTGTACAACCCAGCCCCCTGGGGCACAAACAGTATAGTGCTCACCAGCCCCTGTGCTGAGAACCACGTGGTCCCCCTGAGTCTGAAGCAAAAAGAAAAAGGAAAACCTGTTTTCCTTCCAGAAGGTTGGTGGTCGCAGTCTGGTTGAGAGTGGCAGTTGCAGTCCTGTTGAGGTTCTGGTCCTCCTCTCAATCTGACAAGTGAGTGAAGTTCCAAAACCCCAAGCTTATCTATGCTTGGGTTCAGATAGGAACACCCAGTACCTCTCCCAGGGTGAGGGTTTTCACAATGGGCAATTTACTCAGTGAGTCACAGGATATTTTTGGTCTACTTGATGGCCCATTAGCAGACATGATCCCTCAGGTTGGGTGTGAACGTGTTAATGACGCCTGGAGGGGAGTTATCACACCTGAATCATTGGTGTGAAGACAGGGAACCTTCTTATCTCTGTTTTCCCATGCACCCAGTTCATAGCCTGAGGTGTCAGGTGTGTCCTGGGCAGCTGTTGCAAATAATGCATCGTTAACAGTTCCTGATAAATGGCAGAGAGGGTATGGAATACACAGTTCCGGTTACATTCCCACAGTGATTAACTGGTCCCAGCCACTATAACTAGGACACAGGGCTGTGTTGCAGCAATCTGTGTCTGAATTAAATCCTCAGGCAACCCCTTTAGGTTTCTTATCTGACTGTTGAGTAACAAATGCAGGAAAACAAATCTCCCCCTCTACAGATATGTGGAATAACAGGTTGTGCTGTGGCATGTGCCAAATACGCTTAAATAGATCCTGAACTGGACTGAGCTGATGGTCAGAGGTCATCTCTGGTGTCCAGGCAAACCAAGTGTCCACTTCAGCATTTCTAAAGGAGCAGTTAACCAGTTCAGAACTGCCTGTGTAATTAGCAGCCCAGGGAAATTAACAACTGCGCAGGCTATTTACCCTATAAACCTGTAATACTAACAGTTTATAGTCTCTGTTTTAATGTAAACATTGCTTCCTACTTGTGCTGATCATTGCAGTGAGTGTCCGTCAGGGCAGAGGTGTCTTTTGGAGACAGCTGCCTTCCTGACAGCCCACATATGGCCAATTGAACAGTGGGTTCGTGTTGGGTTTTTTTGTCATACTTACCTGTGTAGAGTCACTTCCATGTTTAGGATTAGACAGCTGCATCTACACATTGCTTTTACCTGGTCTGAGTGTCTTCTGTATCAAGTGAAAATCAGATGAGAAGTCTGTAGCTTTTAAAATTTTCAATACACTAAGAAATCTACAAAAGCCCTGAATTCTCCACTCAAGATCAGTTAAATAAAATGATGCTAAAAGATGTCCCTGTCATTTTTCATGTTCAGAAACAGAACTATTACACTTTTATGTGCCTGAATCTTTTAATGTAAAAAATATAAGATAGTCATGAAAGTATGTTGAAAGACTGAAAATAGTGTTTCAATAAAAGACTATGAAATTTTCATTCATGTGTTTTGTCAGGAACAGAATCCTTTGGAAATAGTGTTTGATCCTTCCCCTGCATTTTTTCTCAGCATCAGGCTAGTAAGTGGTGTTGCATTCTATTGTCTCTTCGAATAGAGTAGTATTGCATGACAAATGTTTTTCTGTAGTTCATTTGTGTATGAATGAAGTTCAGCGTGTGGATTCTGTCCTTTTGCTCTCTAAGGTCTGGTGCTGCTGTTCTGAGGGACTTCACTGGAGAGAATCACCCTCCTATTCCAATGTTCTGTTTTTTCTATTTGTCTGCTTGCTTTGAATGGTTTCGTTTTTTCTACATCACCTCTTGATCACTTGCCCCAAACATAATCCACATCCCTCTGAGGTAACTTGGTGTCATAGAATATCCAGAGTTGGAAGAGGCCCACAGGTATCATTGAGTCCAACCCGTGACCCTGCAGAGGACATCCCAAGAGTCACACCGTGTGCCTGAGAGTATCATCCAAATGCTTCTTGAGCTCTGACAGGCCTGCAGCCTGGACCACTTTCCTGGGGAACCTGTTCCGGTGCCCAACCATCCTCTGGGTGAAGACCCTTTTCCCAATATCCAACATAAACCTCCCTGGCACGGTTTCGTACCATTCCCTCCAGATCACCAGAGAGAAGAGATCAGTCTCCTCTTTTCCAGACTGAACAGACCAAGTGACCTCACTTGCTCCTCATATGGCTTGCCCTCTGAACCCTTCACCATCCTTTTGGTCCTACCTTGTACTTTTTTGTTTGGATTTTAAATGGGCTTATGTTTTTTTAGAGTAACACATTTGACCTGAAAACCCTGTCTTTGGTGCTTGGAAAAATGTTTTATTCCAAAAAGATTTTGGGAAATCTCCTTTTTCACTTTGTATTGAACTGAGTAGACCTTCAGGGTGATCTTCTCTCTCTCCCTTCAAAACAACAACAAAAGAATGTATCCTCAGTGTTTTGTGGTCCCTCTGGTACCCTCTCTGCAGCACTGAAGTGCAAGGTCTGCAGTTCTCCTCTGACTCAGCTGCCAAATGAAGTCATACATCTTGAGCTGCAAAAATTGGAGTTGAAATCAAGAATTAGATTGTCTCAGACAAGAGTGCAGTCAGTGGTGAGAAACTGGGACTATAACTTTCTTAGCTTAGCTCTAGTGATTTATCTTGGGAGGGAGGTGGATTTAAGAGAACATGCTAAAGTGCAGCATTGGTGTTTTAGCAGCAGGCATGGGTTGATCCTCATTTTACTGTTTCCAGCTTTTCTGTGAGTTGGTCTATCCGATCACGTCTGTCTCTCTCCCGTTAACCTCTTTGTGACCATCTCTTGTGAGGATGCCTAAGGTGTACTAGAAGTAGTGTAATAAATTTAATTATGCTTTAAAAGCCTTTTATAAAGGGATTTTTTTCAGACTATATTTTATTCCCTTGTTGATGATTCTTGAAATTTCATACATGTCATGTAGAAATTTGTTCTTAAGTTGCTCAGATTGTTCAATATCAAAAATAGACTTAGGGGAAGAAGGCAGAGAGGGAGATAGGACAACCTGTCAGCAGCCTCTGGCTTAATATATCTGGTGGGAAATTCTAATTTACCATCAAAGTGGCAGCAACTCACTTGGTGTGAAGTGCCAAGGAGACAGATGGCAATGTTGAAATGTTCTCTGTTGTGCCTATCATCAGGTCTAGCAAAAAGAGAACTCAGGAGCAACAACATGTTGTAGTAGAGTAAATAATACTTGCTACGACTTTCTGCAGGGAGTGAGTTTGTTTGTTTGAAGTTGCTGGTGCAAAGCTGAGCTGGATTCTTTAATACGGATGGAGAGGAAATGTTAGATAGAAAGACAGCTGTGTATTAATGTCTTTTTACTGCCGTGGTTAATTATGAGAGGCTCTGTAAAAGTAACACCGCAGCATGTAAGGTGTTAATGGCTATACCAGCCTTGCCTTGATGGGAAGAGGAACTGTTGATTAAAAGGAAGTGTTTGCTTATGTTGTCCCTTTTGAACAGGAACCTAAGAATCAGGATTTGAATGCTGTGCTGTCCCTTCTAGCTTGGTCCATGAATCTGGGTATGTCCTTTTGAGCCTGAAAAGGGATGTAATGATACCAGCAATATCAGAATCTACTGCATCAACTGTATTATTCTTTCTGTGCCCTAAGGCACTGGAGTATCTGTAGGTACCATCAAGTTCCTAAAAGCTGCTATGTGGAGAACATGGACATTCTTCTGTTTACTCCAGATCTTTTTCTAGCTGCTCTGTTACAGCTTTATACTCTTGAGTCCTAAAGGGTGATTTCTAACACAGAAGGAAGCAGACAAGTAGGAATTAATTTGTAGTTTTCTGGCAGTATTGCTTATTTCTTATTGTTGAAATTTCAGTTAAAAAAGGTATTTTAATCTTCATAGTACTGGCTTCTGTCTGGAAAGAGAAACAGAACAAAAAGAATGTAAGGTATTTGCAGTGATACCAGTTTTAAATGACACAAATTTTAAATAGAGTAATTATATATATTAATGTTGGTGCTTCTGGTGGTAAGCTGATTTGGTCTCTGCATTTCTTTGGATTCGAGTCAGAGCAGTGATTTCAGCTGGACATTTGAAACCTGAAAGAAATGGGCATTTTATACATGGACACTGTCTTCTCCTTTCCTGTATTAATTTCTTCCTGGGCAAAGATACAGGGAACTACCACTATTTAGTTTAAAATTAAGTGTTCATATATACCAAGTATAGGACTTGACAAAATCATTTGTACATCCTGTTTTCCTTCTTCTCGTGGAATTCTTTTGGTCTATAGTGTTGATCTGTCACACATTTCAGGAAAAACTTAATCTTATCCTAGGTTTGGTTTTGCAAGGGAACAGGAAGCAGTCAATGAATGTATATTTGATCCTTAGGAGGGATCTTTTCTATGGTTATATTACCATCTTCAACAGACATTTTAAGGACTGTAGAGGATCTGACCTGTAATATGTGCAAATTAATTTTAATTCTTCCTTATGGCTTATTTTAGTGTTACTTAAGTTCCACAGGTTGCCTTGTAGGCAGTGGCAGAGGAAGACCTCACCACCTCTGTAACTGTGCTCACTGACAATGAAGTAATAGTTTAGTTTTTGTTGTGGGCAAACCACATGTGATCTGTGAACATTTCTATACTCTGTCCCATCCCAAACAGAAAGAAATGCACTGGAGAGGTAAAAATGAAAGGTATATAGGATTGTTTAGATTGCATGAAATTAAAGATTGGAAGGAAAAAAATTAAATAAGAGCAACTGACAGATTTAAATGATGCTTAAATATCAAGGATGTATGTTTTTTCCTTTAAAAAGTGCAGATATATTAGTAATTCCTATTCCAAGGACATGTATTCTTTGTCAATAGTACAAGGTAACAGTGCAGCTAAATAAGTTCCGTATTTAGTTTAGTTTTCTGTAACCAGGCAAGTAGGACAGAGATGTTCTGCATTATAACAAGCACATCATTAAAATGACAGATGACCATAAAATTAAATCTTGCTGTCCCATGGGATATTTTTGAATGTTAAGTGAAAGCATCTGCAACTGATTATTTTGTCCTTATGAAGCTCAAACAGTGCAGAACCTTGAGTTTTTAAATGCAAGTTCATCTCTTATGTCGTGTATTTGTGATGAAGTAATTGAATAAGGAGATGCAATGTATTTTTAATAACATAGACTTATCTCACTGATTGGTTGTGATTAGAGTCTGGGTTGAGATCTTCCTATGCATGTATTGTTTTAGTCTAGAGACCTGGCTGGCAGTCTCATGTCAGGGTACTGCTAGAGCAACTTGTAAGACTCTTTACTGAGTTCAGTTCATGCGGAATTATGTTATTACCTTTTTTTGTGTTTTTAGTAAGCCTGGCTAAGAGCAGCAGATACACGGGTGCATGAGAATGTGTTTGACCATTCCAGCTGTGACAGAAACAAATATTGAGAGGTAAAGGCAAAGACTGGTCTGACATTAAATCCTTCTGAATCTTCTTATAAACAGCAAATCTTGTCTTTTCAGTGTACTTACAAATAATGTGAACTCAGCAATCCCAAGATTGTATATTGCCTGTATGACATAGCAGCTATAAATAGAAATTTTAAATTAAGTCTTGCTTTCAGGGCAGTATGCTGCATGATAACTAGTTTACAAACAGGAATTTATCTTGAAAGCCAGGTTTCATAAACAGGGGTAGCTGTATTGCTACAGCATCAACCCTCTCAGTATCTGTGCCATAGGCAGGCACCCGTCTGCCTGTTCTGGTGATGCCAGACATGGGTGGGCTTCATGTCAGAGCCATCATGGTGACTTCCATTTTTCTGTGTTCCTTGGATTTGCTTAGTACACTCTGATTCTAATTGGAACCTGATGAGCCTGAAACAAAGTATTAAACCAAAAATTTATTTGAAAGTCATTGGAGATTGTATGACTGCGTCATCATATCTGCATGTATGGAAACCTGAGTTTTCACCAATGCTAAAATTTTGTAAATGTAACAGACTTGCATTTAGAAAACAGGGTTTTTTTCCCCCTCCTAATAGCCAGTTGCATATAACAATGCATATTTGATCACTGTCTGATAACTGAAGTTAATAGTGGTGTCCTTGACCACTTAATTTCTCTTTACTATTCTAAATGATACTCATTTAATGCAAAATTGAACTCGAAGATGGGTTTCATGAAACCCTTTTCAACCTGAGAGGCTATATTTTATATGAAGAATGTAATACAGGAGTTTATTATACACTGTATTAAATTTTAATATCATCTTGTCTTTTGTGTACTACTCTGTGTGTATCATGAATATATGTATTTAGGAAGAGGAAGGCAAAAGTGATGGACCTAACAAAAATGTTGGAGCAGGGACACATTCACTGCTCTAATATTAATAAGATATTAAACTATTTAAATAGACTGGGTAGAACTATGTAGTTAAAATAGTCTTGGTTAATCTTATTTTTTGCCCCGAGTTAAATATCAAACAAATTTTCTTCAGAAGCGGCTACAGAGGCAAAAAAAGGAGGTGAACAAAAAACCTCCCAACAAACCCCTGTGATGGTATCAAATAGATGATACATTCTGACCTGCTGACCGCTTGCTGCTTTATTTACTGGGGCATACTTATTATTAAAGAAAAAAAAAGATCTAAAACATATCAGCAAATAGTCCTGCAAACTCAAATAATCTGTACGTCTGAAGGCTACAATTTTTCTATTTTACAGCCTCCTTAAAGAGATTGTACCTGCAAACCCCACAGCTATATGCAATCAATTGATTGCTAAAAGTTATTATCCCCCTAGGATGCTTTCCTTTTTATATGCGCTAGAACATTAAATTTAAAAATTAGGCCTGCTGTGAAACTAACAACAGTCTTCAACTGAAAAATGTCAATCCACTTCAAACAATTTCAAGAAGATCCTATTTCGCCCTTCACTTAACCAAAATGAAAAAAAAAAATAAAATGAAGTCTGAAGGGGCTGTGTAGCAACATCCCCACTCGAGGCCAAATCCTCCCTGCCTGTGGGTGATGAAGACCTTGAGCTTGGCCTTGCCCCTGTGCTGTGACTGAGGGAAGGCTGGAAGGTGACAAGGGGATGTTCCCCAGCTCCTCTGGGGAAGATGAGAGGAGCTGAAGGACTTTGTGGAGAGCACTCCCCACTGGGCATCTTCCTTTCCTCATCCTGACTGACAATTTACATTGCAGACTTTGGCAAAGCTGGGCTGTTGGGTTTTTCCAGAACTTCTGCCTGCCAGCAAAGGAACAAAAATCATGTACTGTGAGAAAATGCTTAGTAACTCTGCAGGGTTAGGGAATGTAAGGCAATGTCAGCACCTGGGAGCTCAGGGCTCTGAAAACTCAGAGTCTCAAAGAAGGTGGAAACGTTCAGGAGACCTTAAAGAGGCTCTCCAGGAGGGTGGAGAAAAAAACCCAAAAATGACAGAAAACCTGATCAGGCGTATCACTGAAAGGAAGGATTTCTATTGGAATGTTACAAGGAAAAGTAGCTCACTAGAGCAAATGTAGTTACTAATTAATGATGGGTATCTGTGTGGGCCAATGCAGAATGCAAAGGTGGGGCATCTAATTTTGCTGTACCTTCTTGCATGTCAGCAGAGGTGCAATAGGTACTGAAAAAGCTCAAGCTTTTACACTTCGGACTTTGCAAAACCTACTTCTAGATAGTATTTTCTTCTACTTGCAATGTCATGCCAGTTCTGGTTTTGTCCACTTTTGTATTTCATGGTCATTTCATGAATTGCCCTCATCCGCTGCTTAGTTTCAATTGCAGTTGCCATTTTGGTGTCTAGATAAGAGTTTCCAAATCGCTGTGTCAGTTCTCAAAATACTGTACAATCATAGTCTGATTGAAAAAGGAGTTGGACCACTATTCCCCACATTATTTAGGAAAAGGGGAGCAGTGCAGCATGTGCTGAGTCAAATTCAACTGCCCCCTGCAGAAGCCACAGAGCTGCATTTTGTATGACCGTAATAAGTTGTTTGTGTTCATTAACTTCAATATTTTGTGTCATTCAGAATAAATCCAAAATCATTTGAGTTCAAAGTGGAGCTGAGATGATTATTATTATCATCTCTGAATCTTTGAATCAGGTTTTCCTTACATTTAGAAGTGTGACTTAGGTCTGTTTGCTTCTTAGTAATACACAAAATTAGCCAAAATTGACTCACAAACATGTCTAAAAGAAAAGAATGTCACCTTACAAATGACAGCCTGTGCAGGCAGTGGGTCAGATTCATCTCAATTAGCTCTGGCCTTGTACAAACTGAAGATGATCTCAGCTCCATTTCATGTGCTTTCAGTGGGCAATGCAGCCCTTCCATTTTAGCCATCTGCGTTTAAAAGGGATCAGTTCAGACCACTGGCACTAATTTTTTATTAACTGCAGAGGAAGGCTCCAAAATGAGGAGTAAGAAACATGTTTGGTGTTGGATGAAAACCACCCCGTAGAAACTTTTTAATCAGACAGCATTAACCTAGAGAAATGTGTAAGTCTGCAGTAGCTGAAAGTCAAATGTGTTGGTAATAACAACTTTGCCACATATAAAAGTGGTTTAAAAAGTAACACGCGTGAGTCAAAGCAACAACTCCCTATCTGCAGGCTGTCAGGCTTTAGCAGCGAAGGGGGAAGCTGGCTTTATTGGAAATGGGTTTCTTACAAGGTTTGTCATCTTCCCTGAGGACTGTCACTCTTCATTTCCACACTGAACTGTATTCAATCAGACCATGGAGCAAGTACATGGAAGTGTATTAACTAAATCCTGTTAGAGTTTTTGCATGGGAGCAGTGAAGGAGGAGAGGTTTAAATTGGGGCATTCTGTAAAGGTAAGATGTGAGCTGAAGTTCACTACTCGTATGGAAGGAACAGCTTGATTGAAAATCATTTTGCAAAATAAATAATTGCAAAAATTATACATATTTAAGAATAATAAGAACTTTCTGCTTATAGAGTGAGCAAGTAAAATTTTGCTGATGATTTGTATTTTAAAGTGATTTTCTTTTGATCTTTTTTTATTCAGACCAAAGCTTATGATAGATGGTGCATGATACAGTGCAGTTCGGTGAATGCTGAAGTGCATGTTAATGCATTTCCCTACTGGTTTCTCTCTTCAATTACCTGTCTCAGCTTGGCATTTAGCCGAAATTCAGATTTTATTAATTTATTAATAATAGTAGTTGATTCCAAAAGTCCAGGTAAATGAGAAATTGTTGGTTTTTTCTGACCAGCATAGCAGTTTATCAGATGTGTTTGTGGAAATTTGTGAATGCTCCTGTCTCTGGATTGCAGAAAGAATTCTGTGTGTCTTAGGAGGTCAGTTACCATCATGTATTTAAGCCCCAGGTGATGCACACTGTATTTGCTTGAGAAAAGAGGGAAAGCTCATCAGGTTTGTTGCAGCTCATCATTTTGAGTGAGAGTTTTTTCCGATAACGCGTCAAAAACATTTGTTATATTCTGTTATTCACTGATCATGAGTAAGAGTAACAGTACTTTGTATATATGTAACTGTTTTGATTTAAACTTTCTGGAGTGGTTTATATACTGGGTAAACACAAGAAGTCCTGTGAAGACTTCTCTGGGTTGTAATCACAACATACTGTTCTGTCTCCAGCAGTGCTCAAATGCAGTTGCTGAAGTCTGGCCTCTAATCCTTTGCAGCTCAGTTGCTGCCCAAGCCAGATATGGTTCATGACAATTTTTAAGCCTATTTTTCTTACAGTAACTTTTCTCATCTGCCCCCCAGCATTTTTAGTATCCACAGCGTCCTGTAGCAGTAAGTTCATGGTTTAACTACACCTCGGGTGGTGAACTCCCTCCCTTTTTGTAGGTCTTAACCTGGGCTAGTGCTAATGTCATTAACTGGATCCTGTGTTGTAATAATGAATTACTGCTCCCTGCCATTCATCCTCTCCACATCACTCATGTTTTTAAAACAATTACTCCCTGATTATAATTGGAGTTACTACAGCACAGATACACAGGATTTATTGTATCTTAAGGCCTTGTTCCAGTTCTATAACATATATAATAATACACATTTTCTATCCACGAAAACTCTTAAGGTTGGATTTTCTTTATTTCAGCTGAGTAGTTTTGATTCTGCCTCTGCTGAATAAGGTACAGTTTACATGGGTAGAAGTGTCAGGTTTGAAGTGAAAGGGAACAAGGTATACATGTGGCTTTTCTGTTTGTAAAGAACTTCTCAAGAGCTGGGGATAAAGAGCTATAAATAATATACAATCGAAAAGGCAAAAATAAATAATAATTTTTAGGTAATGTACCTTTATGTGAAAATGGCAGAACTTAAGGTATCTGCAAAATTTATTGAGTCCAAACAGAAAGAAATCATTGAAATACATCTGTACAGCCTGGAGTCCAAATAGACTGTGCAGTTAAATAATGCTTGGATTCATAGTCTGTTTATTTACAAGGGATAAACAAGTGCATTTATGCAATGCCTGTGTTGAAAATCTTGCCTGTGTATGAATTACTGTTTGTTGGGGTTTTTTTTAAACTTGGTATATGTAGGATCTACCAACCAGAATAGGGTGATTTTTTTTTTCCTGTTTAAAAAAAAACAGTTTCTCAAATTGTAAAGTAAGTCTTGTATTATGCAAAGCAGTGACTGTTAAAAAGCAAAAGGCACCCTTATCTAGCATTCAACAAAGCAATATAAGAAGAAAAAGCATTTTTGCAATGCCTTGAAGGCCAACTCTCTCTATATGTTAATAATAAATGCCCCAATTTCCCAGGCGTACTATTTTTATCATACAGTTTTCCTGCCTTAGGTTTTATCTAAATAAATTATGCTCACAATATGTGAAATTTAAAATAGTTTGGTACCTTCATGATTGGATAGGGGATAATTTAGAGTGTGTCATAGCGTTTCTCTGGAGCATGTGAATCGGGTTGTCTGTCGTCTAATGAGATTAGCATTGTTTTCTCTGAGCATGTGCCCTTGCAATTTTCCTCCAAAATGGACTTTTGTGGTGTCAAAATGCTTATCCAGCTCTTCAGAATACCCAGAGAAAGCTTGAAGTGACCTCACTGACAACAAGAGGAAGGAGTAGTGTTGTTATGCTAACATCCAAATAATTCCTGCATACCAGAATTCCTTTCTTAATATGGAAATAGAGTAATTCACACGCACGCACTATTCTTTATGTTTGCAGGGAAAATATGGAACTCGTAGCATAAAGCCACGTATAACACTGTACCCCAGGCTTTTTTGCAAGTCACCAAGAGTACATTTTAGTTCACTAAGTGCAGGCTGCCTTTGGAGCTGGTTTTGTACTCCCTCTCCTGGTTTTATCACCAGTGAGATTGGTCCTTTAATCCAGCTGGGTCTATGGCTGATATTTTCTGCATTGCCTTTATGTACTGTGTACATTAGCTGGTTTTGTAGGAAGAAGCAAAAATAAGGGTAGTTGTTGCTTTTGTGGTATTTTCATAACTCCTATAATACCATGACTTAGCATGATTTAAAAATACTGAAATCCTACGTGGCTCCTTCACAGTTCTTAATGAAGCTAGAAGTAGCAAATGAAGTAAAATTAAGTCAATCTTGTAAAAAAGAACAAGTAAAGAAAGGTGTAAAGGGCTTTCACTTTTTAAAAATCCCATGAAGTGGAACCTGTCTGGCAATATCAGAAATAATGAAGGTATCATGATAGAATCGATGAGAAGTAAAAAATCCTGGCAGGAATCACTAATGTGATAAACAGTATTGGGTAGTGCTTCTTAATAAGAAATGTTTGTGTTTAACAGACAATCATGTAATACCATCTGGAATTTGTGGAGAAACTATCTACACGTGTGGATCTCTGCATACATTACAAGCTTCATTTTGTAAAGGTATCCTAGTTATAGTGGCTGGGACCAGTTTATCACTGTGGGAATGTAACTGGAACTGTGTATTCCATACCCTCTCTGCCATTTAGCATGAACTGTTAATGATGCATTGTTTGCAGCAGCTGCCCAGGACACACCTGACACCTCAGGCTATGAACTGGGTGCATGGGAAAACAGAGATAAGATGGTTCCCTATCTTCACAGCAATGATTCAAGTGTGATAACTCCCCTCTGGGAATCATTAACACCTTCACACCCAACCTGAGGGGTCATGTCTGCTAATGGGCCATCAAGTAGACCAAAATATCCTGTGACTCACTGAGTAAATTGCCCATTGTGAAATGCCTCACCCTGGGGGAGGTACTGGGTGTTCCCATATGAACCCAAGCATAGATAAGCTTGGGGTTTTGGGACTTGGGGCACTCACTCACTCATCAGATTGAGAGGAGGACCAGCACCTCAACAGGACTGCAACTGCCACTCTCAACCAGACTGCAACCACCAACCTTCTGGAAGGAAAACAGGTTTTCCTTTTCTTTTTGCTTTGGACTCAGGGGGACCACGTGGTGCTCAGCACAGGGGCTGGTGAGTACCATTCTGTTTGTGCCCCAGGGGGCTGGGTTGTACAACTGGGTTTTGAGGGCTGAAACCAATTTTCCTTTGTATCAGTGTATCTATTGTAATCTTTTTAATAAATTGTAGTTCTGACTTCTAAACTCTTTGGAGTTGGATTCATTTCTCCTGCCGGTTTACTTTTAAACCAGCACAAAAGTTATTAAAGAAAAATTTCTTTTCTAAATTTTCTTTTCCAATCAATTCTGATCTGAAAGAAACAGTCTTTGAAGTAGATGGGATGGATTCCTTCCTCTCTTGATGGGGAAGGTAGTAGAGGGAAACTTTTAAGGTATTGCTTAGAAGCCCTATGCACCAGGCTGTGGTGGATTTGTCTTCATGCGTGTTGGACAGCTTATGCATATTCTGGCACTGTAACGTTTTTTGTGGCATTGGTATCGTGCTGACAAAAACCTTGACTGCACGATCAAAGCAGAAGATTTAGGAGTGGACTGGGAGTGTCAGTGTCTCCTTCAATACAAATTACTGTTTTCAAAGGGTTTGTACAATTAAAATTTACAAAGTACCAATTGGTTTAAGCAAACATTGTAGTCATGGCATTAAACCTGTCTCAGTGCAACAGGCTTGGAACATTTTGGCAACATGTCAGAAGGTGTATCAAGCTGTAGTGTGGTCAGCATGATGGAGCACTTTAGTGTGGATCAGGGAGGCAGTTTTGGGGTTGGTCTCTGGGTCATCTCCACTCGCCACACATTCATTCACGTTACTGAGCAGTCTCCAAGTGGTCTCCCTCTGAGTGCACCCTGGTCTGCTCCAATGGACCATGCAGCCTTTGTGGTGGGAGAAGACTTCCTGAAATCATTTTCCATTGCACTGCATGATTTACCAATTTACTAATTAGTTTAATTAATAATTCTTCTGAATTTGATTAATCTTTTTGTTTGCCCAACTGCTACTTTGTTTGCCCATCACCAGTCAGTGACGGGGGACAGTCTCACACGTGTAGTAATTAATTTGTTACCTTTTCACTGTTTTCATAGAAGAAATTACAAGAAACTATCCCATCATCTTCAATAAACACTTGAAAAGGGTAATAAATCTCTTTTCCCTCAAACTTCAATTTCTCCTATTTCATATCCATGAACTGCTTCACCGACTACAGATGTGGTTGTTAGGCTTTTTCCAACTGTATCGTGTTTCTTGCACCTTTTACATCAGCTGGTCCTTCTCTACATTGTGCCTTCAAAATTTTTAATGCCTGCAGTGTGGTTTTCCACTTTGTTGTCCTCTTCTGTCTTCCTTGATTAGTCGCATTCAAGACTGTAAACTGAACCTTTCCTGAACTTCTGTCTTCCTGGGGCTTTCTGCATGCCAGGATTGTTCTCTCTTTATCCTGCCATGTTGGTGAATGACTTCAGAAAATCCACTATAGAACTGCAAAAAAGGCAAAGGAAAGTAGCACCCAACTGGCCTTTTGTCCTATGGGTGAAGAGGTATTCTTGGCATGAACTGTTACACAGGACAATATCTTAAAATACAGGTTTTAAGATGTGAGGTGGGACTGGTCTTTGGTAGAAGGAAGTTTATTGCATAAGAGGAGCTGGTCTTTTAGAAGTGAAAATGTGGTCAAGGGTGCAGTGAAAGAACAGATGCAAAGAGGGAAAAACCAACAATTTAGGACAAAATCAAGGTCTTGGAAAACAACATCAATCAGTACATCAAAAAATGAAAAGAAGGAATGCTTTGCCTTTGTGCAAATGTTAAGTGCCTGCAATAAATAAAAAGTAATGACATCCTTAATTTATATTAAATTTGAACAGGTTGCTAATAATGCAGCCTAATGGGAAAATTCAGATGATTGAAAAGCTGAAAACATATTTAAGTCGCGCTGAGAGAGAAATGGAGCAGTGGTGGCTCAGCTATGTGGAATCTTTATGAAGTAGCTCTCTGAAATAACTCACAGCTCCACTTTGTAATACGTTTTTTTCAAAATGGGGATCCAATTCACTGTGTGCAGTAGGCCACCAGCAGAGAGCAACATGGCCAGCTCCTTAAAAACCCCCTGTAATATGTAGGAAGAAAAATCACTATTATGGGAGACTTCAATTTGTATGATGTTACTGGAGTCAGACTGCCTTCTAACAATATTGTTTATATTTCTTTAAATATATCTATATATAATGTACATAAATGTAAGTGATTAATTTCCTTCCATGAAATCTGATTTTGAATGAATTCTATATTAGGCCTTATTTTCACAGAGAAAGACAAAATTAGTGATGTCTTATGTACCAAAGGGAGTAATTAACCGAAGTACAAAAGAACACGAGTTAGCTAAATTCTGAGCTGCAAGAATGGCTTCAGAAAATCTGTGTGTGCATGTGGTGTGCACAGATCTGTCCATGTGCTCGGGGCACTGGAGAGAATTTTGAGGCTTTTGAGGATAATTGTAACACTGCTGTTCAAAAAGAGAACTTGGTGAAAGTGAGGGATAAAAAAAATAAACCAACCACAAAAATCCAGGTGTTAGTTGGTGTTAATGAGTGTGAATCAGAATCTAAAAAATGTAGAAAACTACTGAGGAATGTATATGTGTGTAAACACACACACACACACATGTATATCCATAACACACCTGTATATGCATTATGTATCACATATATAAATGTGTATTTACATAAATATATCCCTAAATAAATCAGTAGTGAGGGATGGTCAATACTGTAAACTGTTCTCTTTTAATTTATACTAGAATTTTATATAGAAAAATAATATATATAATTATAGCTTTAAATATTTTTTACTTCATTAGTAATGAAAGTGGAAATATTTTAAATGATGCCACAGAAATGAAAAATAGAAGAGCTTGAAATGACAGTTTAGAAATTTAAGAAATTCTGGGCAAGTGTTGATGTTTGGAAAAGGCAGCAGAAGAGCACAACAAAATCTCATTACAATTGTAGCTAAGGGTTCTTAATAATGGATAGTAATGCTGGGCATTTTGCAACCAACAGGTTCCAGTTGAGAGTTTCTGAGAGTTGTAAAAAATCTGCTTGAGTCATTCTCTGAGTCATTGCTGTTGATTTTTCGTAAGTTGTAGAGCACTGGGGAACTTCCAGGCGACGGGAAGAAATCTAATGTTGTGCCAATAAAAGGCTAAATGGGAAGACCCAGATAATTATAAGTCTGTCAGGCTGACATTGATCTCAGGCAAAATAATGGAATGGTTTCTAAAGGACTCAATTAATAAAGAATTAAGCAAGGGTAATATAGTTATTGCTAATCAGCATGGGTTTATGGAAAACAGACCTTGTCAAATTAGCTCGGTATCATTTTTATGTTACTGTAAATTTGGCTGATGTAATGAAGTTCTGTAGGGCACTGACTGGGTACAAAACTGGAAAAACCTACGTGCTTTTTTTTCATTGTAGAAAGAGACTGGGTAAGTTCAGAGCTTTATGGTTAACAGGGCAGTAATAATTTTTTACAGCTTACAATGAAGACCTATCTAACTTGAAAACAGACACTGGTTTATTTTGTGTTGAGCCAGAGCCCATACTTACCTCACAGCTCTGTCTCCCTGGAGCGTGATGTATCCCACTCTTCTAAAAATAATGAGGGCAATCAATTACTGGTAAAAGCCATTGTGGTTCAGATGGTGAACTGTGAGCAGTGTGTTTGGATGCCGTCCGATAGCGAGATTGCAGGTAGAAGGAAGGGTGAGAATCTTGATAGGTGAAGATTGAAGGAGTGTAAGGAGGGCAGGTGACAAAAAGAATCATCTTTTTATTCTTCCCTCATTTTATGTTTTACTTTAATTGACCAGCTGGGTCCTTTTGTTGGTGTCTTTGAGTCTGCCAGCTAATGTACATGCACAACACCTGGCACGGTCAGGGGGTATGTTGGACTTCCCAGAACTGGGAGCTGTGATGGGGTCATTTTCTTGTTGCAGCCTCGACTCTCAGAAACAAGCTATACGAAGGCTAAAAGAGAACAATTTTTAGTTAGTGTACACGAAGATAAAATTTAACAACCTTTTTACTGAGTTCTACTGCAATTTTTTCAATCTTTTCTTATATAAATTATTGGCTTTGCTTCCTAAGAGTTGATTCATTAAAAATACATCTGAGTTTTTTCTTTCATATTGGTTGTTTGTTAGAGCTTCCTGAAAACGTTGATTTCTGTTCTTATGAGAGTTCAGTTCTTGAAGATAGAGCAGAGAATAGAAGCAAACCTTCCAAATTTCCATCAGCTGTGATTGATGAAGAGCTGCTGAACAAAGTTGCAACAAATTTCCATACATTTGTCCGCAAGTTTTATGGGAAGTCCAGCCATATTCTACTGGAGAACTTTCATCTGAGAGAGGTGAGGTTCTCCATTAGACAAATGACCTAAAACCCACTTTAGACAGTTAATTTCTCATCGTGATGCCAATCAGGTTTTATTAATGCGTTATGCAAAAATGGAAATCACAAGAAGAATTTTTGAAGTTGGGTCAGCTCTTAATGAGCTATAAATAAGGCTTATCTAAACATGTTGTGGTTGCTTGAAGAACTAGTTCTGAATAATTGATTTTGCCTAGTGTTTCTTGTAGATAGTTTTTTCTCTTTTAATTTATACTAATCTATTGACATGCAGATTCTTAGGTCTAAGTGAATAAACATTACATGGTAGAATCCTTCCAGAGCAAATCAGTTATCCAGAAGTCAGTATCATATCATTAGAAAATATTTTATGGGCATATACATGAGTAAAAAAGTCAGAGGTGGCAAAGATCTGGATATCCTTGTGGAGATTCTTGATGTTATAAACATTTTTATAACTTCAATAATTCCTTTGAAAATAAGCAAAAAAATTATAACCTTCTATTAAAAACATGATAATTCCCTATTTGAGGTGAATCAAGGTATATTAAGTTTGAAATTTCTGCAAATTTTAACATTTACAGCACTGCAGGAATTACTGTGAGAATCCAGTGCCAACTATAAGTGTGTAGCTTGATACCATTGCTCATTTATGTAGATATATTAATTATATTTTTAAGTCCTGGTTTGTCTAAAAGGCTTTCACTAACATGTTTTGAATCTATTTTAAAAAGTGTGCAATGTAAGAAAAGTCTGAAAGTAATTTTGGCTGTGAAAAGGCTTTTGTGTGATTTTTTTTTTTTTTTTTAATTTATTAAAAGCAGAGGGGGCTAAAGTCTGTTCTCTTCCCAAATAAATAATGAGGGCTTCTACTCTCCCCCCCACAAGTTACAGCAATTACAGCTCCTGTAAAATTGTTCAGACCCAGCAATGAATGAACAGTCATTGAAACTGAAGAACATGACAACTGAGAGGAGAGCTTGAAGTCATGGATAATTCAGTATGACAGAATAGCACTGAGGCCAAGAGCATGATTAAAGAAAAACCAGTGTCTCTTCCTTTAGATCTGCAATTACAGGAGATGAAATGGGAAAATGGAAGAGCGTAAAACCCCCTCATTCTTTAAATAAATTAAATTTAAAAAACAAGAAAAAGTAGGTAGGAGAAAGAAATGTTGTTAGGAAATGGTTATTTTTCCAGCATCTTTCACAAAACGGTTTTAATGACTTGGAAAAGATCTGTTAGTATTAGTGACAGGATGTCAAATGAGAGGTATCATTGGACTGTCCTGATGGGTTTGTCCTCCTCCCCTTTAATTTATTGGGAAGATAAATAGAGGATTTCCAAAAACTCACAGAATTTGCAATTACAACCAAGAAAAATTTGCATTTAACTTTGCAGTTCATGGTAAGTACTTGTCAATGCCAATACAGATTATTGACGTGTAAATTAGATACAGTACTGAGTGCCTTCTGATACCGAGGTCATGAAGCAGAATCTGGGAATGCATCTCCAAGTAAATAGACGGTTAGAAATTGTAAGTTTAATGTAATTGTAATACCACAGTAATCTGTTCAAACTCAGGTGCAATCCTAAATGTAATACATATTTTTCTGGCTTTCACTTACAGAAAATTTGTCAGCCAAATAGGGAGGTAATTGTACAAGACAGTATGGATTAAAATAGCCTATAGTTTTTCAGAAAAGGGTTTCCAAAAATAAATACATCAGAGGTGTTTGGATGTTCATGCAATGAAAGGCACCTGCTTTTGTCAAAACAATGTAGAGTTCTAAGTTGATTTAGTGATGGTTGTAATCAGCAATGAATTGTAATCATGCTAAATGATCAGGTTTAGTAAGTGTAAGTGCAACATACAGCAAAGGATATTGCAGGTGTTTGTAAAGTGAATAAAGTACTCTGATAGATTAAAAGTGCACTGCTCAAAGTTTAGAGATGTGGTTTTTTCTGTTTTATTTTAGTATATTTTTAATAGCTGACTAGATTTTCTTTTAAAACGAAAAACCCAGCATTATAATTTGGGGATCTGTTTCAATAGAGTGTAATGATTGTGTGTGTGTGTGTGTCTGGAAATCGTGGGAATAAAGTATCATACTGTTTTAGAAATCAAAATACAGAATTATGCTCTTAATGTTAGAGGCGCGGGAGCGAAGAGTTCGAAGCATTGGTGAAGGCAATTATCAAGAGACTTGCTAAACTCACTGAGCTGTTCATATTAAACATCCTAATTCCCCCAGCATTAACTCAGCTCGGGGAAGTTTCCTAGGTTTCTCTATATTAATATTGTTAAGAGGAAAATCAGGGAAGCCAGGTCAATTTGTGAGGCTAATTGGAATAGGATGAAGTGAGCAGAAAAGATACCATCATTTTCTGTTTGTAGGGGATTGAAGAGCTTTGTTCCTTCAACGTTTATAAGAGAGAAGAAGAACTTTGAAAAACACGTAGTGAGAACCCCAGTGCTGAATACAGGGTGTGGTATTGTGGCCACTGTTGGTGACCATTGAATGGCCAGCAATACTTATCTCGAGAATCCCATTGCTATTTCCATGCTGAGCTGGGATTAACGTGCTGTCTCCTCTTCCTTTTGGACAATGACATCCTCCCTTTTGCCCTTCTCCTGCTGTTAGCTGTTCCACTTCTGTAATTCCTTTTTGACTGTGTATTCCTATTTTTCTCTTCTATCTTTTATTTCATTGTGCCTGAGAATTTTGACACCGAAGTGGTATTTGCCATCCGAGTGTCTCTTATTTTATTGCTGTATGGATTTGTGGCTTTGTTATAGCACAGGACTGTTATCTGTCCCATCCAGTTTTCCCCTCTGCTTTCACACGGCTGGAGGAAAGAAGGGGCTTACCAGAGAGTGTCTGGGGGTGTTTCTATGAGTTTCCTGCCCTGTAAAGGGATGAAATAGGGTCTCAGTGAGCAGTGTGGATTTTTTTCTGGTCCCCAACTATTGTCAGTAGCTTTTAAAGTAGACTCTCCAGTCCCTGGCTCAAACACATGCATAAAGCAAACCACCACAGCAACGCTGTGTTACTGGAGGAGCTTTTGTCTTGGGAGATAACTGCAATTTCAAACAAGTGATGAATTATGAGGCTGCATTTGTTCTGTGAGCTGTCTTTTCCTCTACAGAGTGCCAAAACATCGAAAGCATAGTTGTTGGACCAGGTTCATCTTGTCTGCAACTGTCCATGTAAAACAGTTCAAATATGGCTATATATAAACATATATACTTTATATATGAGCCTGTTAAAACCTTGAAGAAAAGTGACACGTGAAAAATTATGTTTTCTCTCTACCATTTCCTGTCATTTAGATTTATTTGGCTGATGCTACATGTGCCATTTTCCATGTTATCCTAGGGCATAGGAGCCAAACAGTTTTGATTCATGCTGGCAGAATCAGCATTTTAAGAGGAGGTGAAGTGGACCTCTGCAGCCAGTAAGAGGAAGGAACATCAACTTTTGCTCTTCATCAGTGGAAAAAATCCATTGTTTTGTTTGTTTCTTTGTTTTTCTGTTTGTTTGGTTTTTTTGGGAGGGTTGTTTTGTGGTTTTTTGTTTGTTTTTCTGTTTGTTTGGTATGTCTTTTTGGAAGGGTTGTTTTGTGGGTTTTTGTTTGCTTGTTTGTTTTTCAAAAGTGTCATCTACTTATGCTACCTCAAATAAAGCTTTTCTGAAGGCAGGAAATGTCATTCTCAAGCTACCTTTGGAACTTACCTCAGTTTTTCAGTGTTGATCCTGAACCATATTCTCATTTTGCTAGTTTCAATTTGCATACTTTTGGGGTCTGTAAGTAACATTAAGACCCAGCAATATATCTGGGTGTGATACCGTGAAATATAATGTTGGACGATGTTGGGCATTGAAAAAATTCCTTCATGTTTGTTATGGGGTATTGAGGCTTTGTTAAAACAAAGCTGCTATTTAAAATATGTTGCAGGCTAGAAGGCAGGAGCTGTTTAAAACAAGGTGGTTTTTTTTCTGCAAAGCATACACACAGTGTAATCTAGGATTCATAAAATCCTTCAAATTTTCCTTCAAAGTATCGTTAAGCCCTTGAAGCGGCTCTCACCTTAAAAGTCTTAATTTGAAATTGTCATCTAGATACAGTATCTTTATTTAAAATTGGCTAATATGATTGGTTGCTTGGTATAGCATTATAATTGAAGTCTTTAATAAACTGTGTAAGTGCTCTTCTTTTTATCCAAACAGTTTCTTTGTGAGGCTGAGTTTTAAGGCCTGAAGTCTTAACAAATTAATCAGCTTTCCACAGCAAAGCAAACACAATTTCCTCCCTTGCATATTTTAAGTAATCCAGGCTTGGGGAAAGGGCCCAGTCTTTGGGGATGACGGCTTCTTTTAATTCCTGCATAATTCTAAATCCTTGAAATTAAAGATGTAACAGCAGAACAAGGAATGTTGCAATGTGTTTTTCTACCTCCTTATCAGTCTGTTCTAAAGTAGCACAAACAAAGGAACTTTCTTTGTGCTTCTCTAGAGTTGTACATTGAGGTGTGATTTGGAGATTTATCAACACACCGGTGAAAATAAATTCCTCGGAAAAATGTGTAACCTTTGCTTCTCATTGATTGTTTTTGTATATATAATTTCTGTAGCTCTCTCATCACCAAGCAGTTGAAGCTCAAGCTTCCATGACTCAGACATTCCCCTGTGCCACACACAGATAAGCAGGGTTGTATCCGTGGAAGAAATTAATTGGTGAATCTATTACTTGTAATGTTTTCTTTCCTCTGTATGGTGATTTCTTTTACTGATACAGAGACATTTTTGATAGACAGTGGCAACCAGATATGCTGAATGTGCTTGTCCATAGCTGCAAAAAGACAAACTGCATGATACCTGCCAAGGAGGGTGAAATATATTTCTTTTTGTAACCTTTTGAAATAATAATTAAACCTGCAGCCTTAAGTATTTTAAATTGAGTTGTTATTAGATTTCTTTTTAGACACAGACCAGTCACACAGTCTTTATGGATCTGATCCTGCGAACAGGTAAATGTGGTATGGCCAGGATAATCTCACCGAGATGGGTGCCCAGCAGTGCAGGGATCCATCCCAGGGATCTTCCAAACATTAGCAGTCTGACATTGGTCTGCACCTGTGCCATAACCACAGTCTCTTGCTATCAAAGAGAACGGTGTGAGTCTGAATAGGTTGTAGTTAGTTCAGAGTGCTGCAGACAGAGTACAGTGATGAAATTCAGTCATCCTTAGTGTTTCTGTGCTCTAATTTAGACTCTGCGTGTCTGTGACATTTTACATCAATTTCAAGGCCTTGCATCTTCCTTGCACTGCCAAATACTGCTTTTCACCCTGTGCCTTGAGTGTTCCACTGTGTATCTCCTCTGCTTGTCTTCTGTCTTTATGGTTTCAAGAACTGGAGTGAATGGCTGCTTCATCCTTCATCTATAGCAGATTTATGATTAAACTGTAGCGCAGTGGCAGCTGTTGTTTGAACATCAGTAGATACTGCAGTGTGCTCCTGGCTGAGGACATAAATAAAGGTCTTCAGTTTTCAGCTGGAGAGCTGTTTCCTAAAATAAGGCTTCAGGGTGACCTAATTGTGGCCTTCCAGTACCTGAAGGGAGCCGACAAGAAACACAGAGAGACAGGACAAGGGGGAATGGCTTCAAACTGAAAGACAGTAGCTTTAGATTAGATATTAGGAGAAAATTCTTCCCTGTGAGAGTGGTGGGGCCCTGGCACAGATTTTCCAGAGAAATTGTGGATGCCCCATTCCTGGAAGTGTCCAAGGCCAAGTTGGACAGGGCTTGGAGCAACCTGGGCTAGTGGGAGGTGTCCCTGCCCATAACAGGGGGTTGGAATGAGATGAACTTTAAGGTCTTTTCCAACATTTCATGATTCTACTTCTCATATACTTGAAATGAAAAGGTTTTATATGTTTTATTTTTTTTCATGACAAACTGTACAATTTTGGTGATTTCTGAGATTACAGAATACATAAATGTCTCCTATTTAGTTTCCACTGTTTAGAAAAAAGCACAGAAAAGCCACTCTCTTGATGAACTACCATTCACACTTGTTCTCAAAGCCCCAGTTCTTTCTGAGACGTGCAGGCTCTTTTTTATGTAAACCTATCCTTTTGTGGTAGACCTTCAGTATTCACTGGTGGGGGAAGAGGGGATGTTCCCTGCGTTTTATAGAATTGGGGAGTGAGATTTTACTAACTGTATAGATAATAGAGTGACTATCATTGAAGTGCATTGGTATAGATTGGATTTAGCATTTAAATGCTCTGCAGTTTTTCCCCATGGCACTTAGGCAGTAGGTGAGAAAACAATGTCAATTGCTTAGTTGAATTATTTAAGGTAAATTGAAAATGTTATTTGAGCTGATAATTTTAGCCTGATTGGGAAGTAGTTAAAAACTGCCGTTGGGAAAAAGAGAAAGGGAATTTGAAGTGTGGTTATTACCTTACCCTGATGTTCTGAAGGGCAGAAGGGTAGGTGGAATGGGGATTCTTTCACACAGTAGGGGTGAGCACGTGCCTTCTGCTTGAGGAATAGGACATGAACCTGAGAGGGATGTTTGTGTCAGTCAGTCAAGTCTTTGCAGAGCAGCATCATTGAGCAATCTAAGTGTTGCATTAAATTGCAAAAATTCTAAATTCGTCCAACTGCCAAGACTTGTTTAAAAACATGGGGTGCAAGTTTATATTTAAGACTTCACCAGTAAGAAATATGTTATTGGAGGTGGTTATTATTTGATTCATAAGGTAAGATAAATATTATACAAAATGAAAGAAGATCTCTGGAAGGATCACTGGCAAATTTTTGCTGTATATGGGCATTAATACATATATTGCAAAAAGTAAGTGGAGAGTGTATTCAGGCAAAATTTTAAAAGGGGGTACAAAGCCTTTTCCCTGGGTAAGACTGTGCATTTACTAGTCAGAGACTTTACTAGAGTCTCAGGAAAAAATTATGCTCAGCAGGCTGTTAAAAGAGAATAACCCCAGTTGCCAGGGTTATCAGGACATGGTGCTACAATTCCTGTTTTCAGACAAATGTTGTCTTCCAGATTTTTTAATGTTGGTGGGTCTAGTGGGTTGCCAGAAATATTTTTAACTGACTTCCAAAGTGAAAATTTGGGTGGACTTAGATGTCTATAAATAGAAAACCTAATGTATTCAGTGCTCTAAAATATTTTGTCTGGCCGGCAGCTACTGCTCCAGGAATGTGTGGGTGTACTGTAAGCCCTGTCACATCACAGACACTCCAGAGAATCGAAAATACCAACTCATCTGTAGCCTTGCTCAGGAAACTGAATCCCACTAGGTGCTAAAAAAATAATAACTTTTTTCTCAAAGCAGAGAGCCATTTAAGTGTTTTCCATAGCTGTTCATTACACACAGTTTAAAGGCAATAATTAATTCCTGACCTTAAGTTTTATGCTTGATTATTTTCAATACAGGAATGAAGTACCATTAAGAATATTTGAAAACGTAAAACATATATGAGAAAGCAGATAATTTAAACTGGAAGGCTGTTTCATCATATGCAACTAGTAAATTCTACTTTTTGGAGATTGCTATTTGCCCGATGTACTTTGAATGAATATGAGTTTTACTGATTTCTCTGAGTGTATACTGCATATGAAACAGTCCTGGTTAATCATCATTAGAACATAAAAATGGCATAAAAGTACTTTCTAGGTACTTTCTATCACTTTTCTGCATCTTCCAGAAAACTTGTGGCGTTATTAGAGATGTAACTATTTCAAGGTTGGATACAGAAAAACAGGGATATGTATTTTGTAGTTAAAGATCTTAAAATGTTTTCCATAAGCTGCTTCTTGCACATTACTGAGAATTGCTCAGCTACATTTTTTAGTTCATTAAGGATGATGAAATCACTGTG
Organism: Grallaria varia; assembly: GCA_013396735.1. Lineage (NCBI taxonomy): Eukaryota > Metazoa > Chordata > Aves > Passeriformes > Formicariidae > Grallaria > Grallaria varia. The sequence continues at coordinate 271,635 of VWZG01000878.1, forward strand.
ATGGAAAGAGGCTTTCTATGTGTATCCATTTGTGTTCCTTCTGAATTTGCCTCATTATTTATGATATAGTCTCAAAATTATAGTGATCTTATATGTGAGGACATTTGGCATTGTAAATTCAATGAAGGTTTACCTCCCTTGAAAAATAGATGAATAAATGAGTATTCTTAGTCATGAATGTATTATATAAAATCACAGCAAACCAGACATTTCAGGAAATGGTGCTCAGTGACTCTGCAGTTACTCCCTTAGACTTGACTTGAGCAAACAAAACTGCACATCTCACATAGTCAATATAAAGAGTGTGGGCTTTAAAAATTCTTAAAATACTGTACAGAGGCAGGAACATGTCAAAGCTGGATATGTAATGTTTTTTTTTAGCTATCCCCTGGGTTTTACGTGAATTTTTAACATCTGGAATTCATTTTGTCCATTCTCATCTAAAAGGCAGCAGTGAAACATGCTTTTAAAACTTTGCTGCAGATTACAGAACTGTGCTAAATACCAACTCTCTGTAGACTGCACTTCCAACTAAAGTTATTTTGAGTACATGTGCAAAACATTGAAAGCCGCTTTCAAAATACAAAGCTGGATCAAAATGCATAAAATGGGGTGGGGGGGAAGTATTGTATAAAATATCAGTATGAAAAATAATATATAAACCATGTATTTGAGGGCTGTAGCAACACGCAGCATCTGACATGAGATTGGGATTTCTCCAAAGTATCCCGCACAGTGTAAGCACCATTTTGTGTCTTTCCTATGACATTACTTTTTCCCTGACCAAGAAATGAGGCCACATTTGACTTTCACATTGACTAAACCACTCAAGAATATTTTGCTTCATGTTCTTCTGAGGACAAAGGGACATGGTAATTCTTTCCAGGTGTGGGTCTTGGCTGTTGAGAATGGAAGCAGACTCTGATGCAAGTGTTTTTTGAGATACTTGTTGGTATTATAGTGCTGAAGTATTATAATGCTGATATTATGAACGTGTATTAATGGTCATATTTTCACAAAGGGTGTGACTGCCTGTTGATAGGTATGCCTCTGGTAATGTTAGTTCATGCCTTTTGATAAAGCCTTTGTAGAAGAGTCAACTTTTGATACCTACCAGGGTGCCTGTACTTAGTAGATTTGCAATGTTTATAATGGCAGGAAAAAAAGTTAAAAGTAAGAAGCACTAACAAGAAATTATTCCTAATCATATTACTATTCCTGAGGCATAACAAAAGAATTCTGGAAAAATCAAATTGCAGGATGCAAACCTCAGTTGTCAACTTGTCACTATGTTACATTTAAAGTAGTTATTAAAATCATTATGCTATCAACCTGTGAAGTTCAGGCGCACCAAATATAGCAACCTGCTTAATTGCTCAATATTATGCAGTGAGTGAAAGAAAGGGAGTTGGGAGTGGAGGGAATGGTGTGTTTTCAAGGTTCCCTAAAAGGCTTCTTTTCCTGTGGAGTAAATTATGTATATGTTGTTTGGTAAGACCTTAGTCTTTGAATATAGACTATGTTATTAGAAATGCAGCTGCCTGCCTGTCTACATAGTCCGGGAATGGTTTTATTGAGATCTTCCAACAATGCAGCACAATGCATATTGACATGACTTGGTAGCTCTCATCATGATATTGACACTGCTCTGCTCTTGGGAAATCAGGTTAAAATGAACGGATACAGCCCAAACCAGTGCCTAAAAGACTTAGGGTCAGGTGTCAAAGTTTAATTTCCCATTGGACTAAAGCTGGAGAAAGTCAGCTGAAGTTACTTCAGGCTTATATTTGTATGAGGGGCAACTTGACTCTTGATTATCTTACTAGAGACTTTGCAGTGAAAAGGCTGAAATGTGATTCTATGATAAAGCAGTAAATTACAGCATTGTTACAGTAACTACATAAAGCAGCCAGTGAAAATATATGTTTGGGGAGGAGAAAGAAAGACAAAACCCCTGAACCTTCAGCCAATTAGTTCTGAAGTGTTAGCTTACTCCAAAGCATGTGTTGTCTCCATAAAAGTGAAGAATGCAGAAAAAAACCCCCATAATTTCCCCCAGTATGTTATTTCTTTGTATTGCTTGTCTCCATTTCTTTAAAACTGGAATTTTAATTTTTTTTTTCTTGTCCTGTACAGGACATAACATAAGGCTGTTGATGCAGAACCTGCCAGTGGCCCCCTCCTTCAGTTGGGATGTAGTGACTTCACCACCCAGTAACTGATGGCACTGCATTTGGATTTCTCCAAAGCACTGAAGGCTGTTCAATGGCTCACACAATCACGAAGCTTTCAAAGTGCCATTCAGATTCAGTTTTGGTTAAGAACTTTGGGACAGTCAGGCTCTCTTGCTTACCTGTTATGTTTCCAGATAAAAAATGCATAAAATTTAGCTGTAGATACAGAAGTAATTTGTTGAGCCTATTTTGACAGTCTGTAGAGGTCTGCTATGTATAAAAAATTTGGGAAAAATTATAAACTTGATCTCATTTTTATCAAATCTAATTTTATGGAGATTAGAACATCGAGAAATGTGACTGGAGGTTAGCATTCACTATATTTTTTTCTTTCTGACTGGCAATTTTTGCCATATCACAATATGATTCATTAAGAGATGTGTGTACTCTCTGGTTGAAGATATGAGTCTAAGAACATGTGCATCATATCCTCTTCTGAGGATAATTTATTGAAGAGAATGTAGTTTTCATCTGTGGAAAGTATCTGCATGTGCTCCCTCCTGCCATCTGGGCATGGAAGTTGCTGGCATTAGGTGCTGTAGATAAATCTGTAGATTTGTGAAGCGTTTATTTGGAAAAATGGAAGCTGATGTTAAATTCGCTAACAATGCTGTTAGATCTACAAGGGCAGTGAGGAATTCAGACACTGTCCAGTAGGGAGGTATTTAACTATAATAATATCACTGATATTTATTTCATGTCTCTCCTCTTGCCAGTGTGTTGGTCTGGGAGGACAGTACAATAAGGGATCTTAGAGAATAAGAAATATTTACTTCCTTCTCTCTGTACCTCATGCCTTTTTTTTTTTTTTTNTTTTTTGGAGATACTATTCTTTTCACCAAAGGCATTTATTTTTCCTGTTAGACTTTATAGTAGAGCTGTTGTAATTATTAATTGTACATTTCTCACAAGGATATTTGATGTGCCAACACACTTTCCTTTTTACATAAAAGAATTTTGCCTTTCTATGAATTTATTATTTAATTTTGGGTTGTCTCTATTTAAAACTATTTAACATATATGTATAAAAATCATTAATATGCCTACTCATCCGAACAAATTATTCTGGCTACACTCCCTACTGTGATACACTACCATAATTAATTCAGCAGACCGCCTCTAGTATGAAATCCTTATCTAGATTTTTTTAAATGTGATGAAAAATTGTGTGGTAGTTGATTGTGTCTCTTCTTTCTTGAGAAAATGTTCTGATTGGTTACTTCATTATTACATCACCACATACATCAATATTCCCGTCAGTTTTTCACTGGAAATTGTGATGTTTGTTGAGGTCTCACTCTGCAAGGCACACTGTCCTTTTCTATGTGCTCATACAGTCCCAATCCCCGTGGATGGACCTTACTGGCATTCTGTTGTTGAATCAATATAGATGCAAATTATTGTTATTAAGGAATTGTTTGAAGTAGACTTTTCCTATAAAATTTCAGACAAAATCAGCCTAACATGAATTTTTGCATTTGCCATATGATGTCCATTTAGGAAAGCTGATTCACAGCTTCTGAGTAGCTGTCAGAGATAAAACTTTCCCTATATCTCTCAGCTGATAGAAAACTTAATTCTAGTGCAAAAGTTGTGTGAAGATTACAATTGTATAGAAACAAATAACTGTAAAATTTTGCCCATCTCCTTTGGAAGAAAGGAAGGAAGAACACATTCAAGGTTTCGAAGAACCTGGACTACTGCAAGGTTTCCCTGCCCATGGCAGGGGGTTGGAACAAGATGGTCTTTAAGGTCTCCTCTGGCCCAAAACATTCTGTCATTCTAAATTGTGCTGTGTTTTGTTTGTTGGAGTTGTATTTGTTGTTCAGCTTGTAACTAGGAAATCAAATAAATAGCAGCAGAGTGGAAGGGCATGGATGAACTGGGGGAGTTGGAAGTTGCTTGGGAAACAACAGGCAGTGCAGCAGTGCCAGTAGAGGATAGAGCTTTGTCAGTGTGGCATATTTGATTATAGGAATATATATATATATGAGAAAAAGCTCAAATTCACTTTCAAGTCAGTGGTTCAGAGGAGAGTGGCAGGTGTGTTGGTGGGTGGGTGCAGGAGGGCTTGGTGTTCCTCGGTGCCTTTCGACATCTCATTTATAGAAATCTGATTACATGTTGAGAGGCCTGACCTTCAGTACCTTTCTGATTCTCAGCCAGGTGTATGTGAACGTGGGATCTCCTGCGCTGCTCTTTGCCTTTTCTCTTTGTGATGGTGCTTCTTAGAAGTCTTGGGGAAAGGAGAAAAAAGGGATAACAAATTTTCCATTTTCTTTTGCCAGTTAATTTTATCTTCTCAAGTTTGACTCTATCAGCTGTAATTTGGTGGTCATGAAGCATCTCAAAACCTGTTTGCTTTGGAGTAAAAAATATTCTTGTAGTAAACTATTCATTTAGATTCAGCTTTCCAAGATGCTTGCTCAGTCTCTCTTAAGCTTTGATTAGAAATACGAATACTGAATAAATGACCAAGGTGAGCAGTAGTTTCTGAAGAGTGAGTGTAGTTGTCTGAGGCAAACAGCCCCAAGCTGATTATGTGCATCAGTTTCACCCGCAGCACTTGACCCTGACACATTTTGGAGCAGGCAGGTCCTCCTTATTTCATCAATGCCATTGTTAAAGACAGTGGCCTGTTGACTTCTTCACAGAGGTCAGATTCATCAAATGGAGTGGAACATCTGCATGATCAGATCTAAATTGCTTGCTGCACAAATTTCTAGCTGCATTGTAGTTTAATATCAAAACTTCTGGTTTCCTATAAAAGGCACATGTGATGTCAGGGGAACAGAGGGGGAAAAAAATGGGGAGGAGTTAAGTTTTCAGCCAGCTGATTATTGGTCTGAACTTCCAGACCAAGGAGAGCTCTGTAGGCAGGGATTGCAGAGCTCTACCGTTTATTGACTGAATTTACTGGCTTAAAATAGAGTTATTTTAACAAGTTTTGGGGGGAAAATAGTGGTGGTGTAGTAATAGAAGTGTTTTTATGGAAACACAAAATGCCTTTTCAGAAATATTTCAGAAACGTATCAGCATTTCAACACAATCACATCTTTTCAAATAGACTGTTGAGAGGGTTTCATGATCCTGTGGGAGCTCTACACACAGAAATCTGCTGAACAATATCAGTTGTTACTTCTGACTGAGTATAGTCTGATGCCACTTTTGTATGTAATCTTAAGGCTCCCCAAACTGCAGCTATTGTCCCAAATACATAATATCACATTTTAACCAACAAAAGGGCCTGCATGTTGGGTCTTAAGGTTGCCTTCAGGAAGCCAAATGCACAAAAGAGTCTAAACATGCTTACTGTTTTTGTGAGCATCCTGCTGAGGGCAGTAGAATTGGCCAAAATGCTGTTTGCATGTTAGGGCTGGGCAGTCTTTTAGAAATTGAATGTTTTGCTCCAGATATTTCCTTCATATGTAGACTAAGAAGCAAGACACAGATTGTAGTTGAAAATGGGGATATAGTCTGTATTCACCTGAGGCAAGATTTTCACATCTTTACAAATTAACTGTAACATATAAACTTTACCTGAGAGACTGTCCTCTAGGTTAGATTATGTAATTAGAAAAAATTTGCTTCCCCATGTAAACACCATATGAACTCCTAAATAGAATTTCTCTCAGGAGAGCTGAGAAGAAAATGCAAACATTCTAAGTTTGTTAATTCCACAGATCCTGTTGATATAGAGGTTAGAGGGGGTTTTTTTTGCTTTTAAATATTACAGATACTACCGGTCTCGATCCAACCTGCTATTAATATGCTCAAGAAAGTGTTGTCAGTATCTGTAGTTCATCGGCGCTTTTCTTTCCCAACTCAGTCTGTTCTCTTCTATTGAGAAGCTTTTCTTTGCTATTCGGAATGGTCTGATTCTCTGCTCTGCCAAACAGCTGGAACAGGAGGCAGCTGAGAGAATAGCCCTTAGTTCTCCCCTATTAACTGGATATAAATGTCAAGGAAGAATCAGCTTCAGTGGGCTTTAGAAACAAGCCTGAAATGAGGGAAGAAAGATTGCCAGGAGAAACTCCTTCCTTCAAGTTAGTTTGTGTTTCAGAAAAGCTGCCTGAGAGCCCACCCGTGTACAAGCCCTGGGAAGGCAGCTCGTTTTTGTGCTTTTAATTAGTGGAAAAATAAATGCTGTTTTGCAGGTGGCATTTGGCAGCTCCTCAGCCTTTCATTCGCAGGTTGGTTTCTCTTGTCATTCTGTAAAAGAACTGCAGCTCGCTTGGGGCTCTTTTAAAACCTTGACAGAAAAAGTGGCTGATGTCCCAAGCATGGCAAACCTTCGACTCTACTACCCTGTTTTAGGGAAAGGCTTTTTGCAACCTGTAACATAAATAGCTGAATCAGATGGCAAGGATGTGTTGAGGGCCATTGCTCCAGCATGGATACAGGAGCCTTGGCGGCTCCTATACCGGGTGCCCTTAAATACACACCATCCAAACTATTTTTCTAGGTACTATTACTGTCCTATTACGGACTTCAAGGAAGGAAATCTCATCCCAAATGTATCACTTATAATCAACTCTTGCTAATATCTTTAATTCAGTATTATAAACCTATGGTAACTCCAATCTGAAACAGTCTTTAAAATGATGCTAAGATACATCAATTGAAACGAGATCTGTCAAACTGCTTTTCTGTGATGAATGCAGGCATGGATGATTTCTTTTTAAAATAAAGGTAAAATCAAACTTGCTATTTGTATTCAGGCTGCTGTTTTCATACAAAACCCCATGAAAATACCACATGGTAATCAACTGGTGATGCTGGCTGTTGCATAAGTGTGGCTTTTGCAGTACCTCATTAGTTTGATTCAGGTCAGGTGGGTTGAAATAAAACCGTCTGAAGCAAGGCTCATTTTGTGTGGCATTTACCAAGTGCAAGATGATAATTGCTGTCACTGGAACATGACTGCTTTTGTAATGAATACTTTCTGCTTATGTTCAGAGTATGTAGCTCTGTGTCTGTAACGCAACATGCTTTAATCTTAGAATAATAAGCAAATTTGCAATTGAATTTATTGTTCAATAAAGCTGTATTTCACAGGGGTCCTGGCTTTTACAGTCAAGTGATCGACATTTACTTTTAATTACGTAGCACTGGAGAGATCCTGTGCACCTCTTTCTGTGATGGCATTGTATTTCCAACTAGTTCTGTGGATAATCAAATCTGAAAAGTGCAGGTTTAAATTGGTTAATGAACTTAAGTGTTAGCCCAGCACATCACATTTTCTCCCCTGTGCTGTTCAATCAAATCAGAGTTATCTGATTTTACAGTGGCTTTAATGTGGTCCTCTTGTATTTAGGTGGGATTGTTTGACTTCTTTGCCTTTCCATTGATCTTACCCAGTCACGATACTGGTGTCACCTTTCTGTTCATGTAAAGTCAGTATCGTCAGCAGTAGATTAAGAGCTACTCCCCTCTAGCTGGAAGAAATAAGTACAATGGCATGGCTTTGCCTTCTGGTCCTCCTGTGCAACAGCAGAGCTGCTGTGCTGTTGGTTAATATGTGTGAGGGCTGCAGGAAAGTTGTCAGGTCTCTTCTGGCATTAATAAATGCCAACATATACATGCTGTGATCCTCTGTTCAAAAGTTCTTTCCTAGAGCTCATCTGTTTCAGTGTGGGAAAATGGAAAACAAAAAGTACAAATGTGTGAAATATATACATGCAAAAAAAATCTTGTATATTTCTCTCACTTTTGGAAAAAGAGCAAGACTTGGAAGTCTAAAATTTCATTTTCATAAACATATTGGGTTATATAATTAGAGACATTTTGGAAATATTTTTTTATGTTCCAGAGGTAGAAACCCAAACCAAAAAATCATCATAAAAGCCCCAGAACAGAAACTTTTCAGTATAACTTAAGTTTTTGAACTGAGGAAGGAAGCACCACGTTGTGTTGGACAACAAGTGTTATTTAAGTCTTTCTTCAGGAACATTATTATGTGGGTCCTGCTGCCTAAAACTGGAGAATGTATCGGGTATGTGCTTGTGGTAGTTTTAAATTTGAGGCTTTGGCTAGGTTTGTTGGTTTTCAGGCCTTCCTGGGAAATGAGTCAGGTGACATACATTGACAAATCAGAGGTATTCCCAACTATCTCACATCACGTGGGATATAAGAATGAAGGAGGAAGTTCTGGGTCGCACTGTCTTCGGACACTTCCTTCGCTCAGTCTCTTCGGTGCAGTCTCTTCTCCTGTGGCCGGGTCAGTCTCTCGTTGGGGAGGTGGTGGGGAGAAGGATCACAGCTCGGGGCTGGACGCTTCTGTATTTGAGTAATGCAGTGCCTTATCTGTCTTCCTTGGGTGTATGTATAGTACCTATATAGTACCATTTGAGTTAACCATCTTTCCCTGTATTTGCCTGGTATTTGTGTTGTGTGCATATAGTGCTAAGTTCCCTTTTCCTCCTCTGTAAATAAATATATATATATATATATGTTCCCTTCATGGTCTGAAGCTTTTAAGTTTTCTCTTCTTCCCCTCGGCTTTTTCCCCATTTTTCTCCCCTTTGGGGGGAGCCCTGTGCTGGTGCTGGGAAGTTCTGTGCAGTGTTGCTTTGTTTTGGTTTTGCCCAGGGCCAAACTTCCACAGTGCTTGAATTTGTATTTCATGATTTCGAAAAGTATATGGGAAAAAGGGGACAGCAAAAAATAGATGAAGGTCAGTATTTGCTTGCCATAGGTACCAGCTGTGGACGTGTCTTTCTGCAGGGAACTTCTCCCACTGTGGCTTATTGGCTCCCTGCCATCAGTAGAAACTTCTGTGAATCTCATCAGTGTGACTAATTACGGTGTCTCCTCATAACTGATGACCCAATTGTTTGGAAGTGATTAGATGTCGTTTCCCAATTGGTTAGGCCCTCAGGTGTAGTGGATGGGCTGTTTGGGTCAGTTTCTTGGGTGTGGGATGGCATTTGCTGGGAATCAGCTCTTCTCTACCCTCCCCTCTGCCCATCCTTTTGAGGATGCCCAAAATAAGGATTGAAACAACTAATAATAGGACCAGGGAGCTTGAGACTATGCAAACAGACATTTATCTATTAAGAATTAGCATTTTTACTTGCATACTGTTGAACTATTTTGTCTACGACTTCTCTTTGTAACTCTATTACTTTTAAATGCTATTAAAAATGCTTTATTTCATACTTATTTGGGTGACATTAAGAACACTATGATTAGAACCAAGTAGGCAGGGGAAAAAGTATTTTGTTAATGGAAAAAGTAAAAGCTTCGTGCTAGTAAATATCGTACCAATTTATGAGGGGAAATGGTGTAGGAAAGCTTTTTAAAAGGTCAATGAATTTCTATAAAATCGTTCTATTCTCATTGCCTTTAACATTAAGTTTGCAAGGTGAACATTAAAAACCATGTGTTCAGTGGCTGAATTGCCATTTAAAGCAAAGTTGAACACTTGGGCCTCGGAAAGAAAAAGGAAAGAAAACTTCTGTTTCTTCCCCCTGCTCTTCCAGGAGCTGTAAGTCGCAGCAGGAATTTTGCTATGTCACTCTCCTGGTCAGATATTTCCCTATAGGACGTGGTCTGTGTGTGTCCCAAGGGCATTTGGCCAGCTGGGGGGTGACCTGGAGGCCAGGAGAGGTGCAGGCGGGTGCTTGGCTGGAGCTGTAATTGGGGAGCACCTTTGGCCGTGGGTGAGGAGATGTTGGTCCTGTGGGCTCGCTCTTCATATGGCCGGTGCTTGAAGGCTTCTATTTCCATGCAGGGAGATGTTGCACTGAACTGGCCAAAGAAAAGTTTTCTTTTAATAAAGGCAAAAATCAATAGTTAGTGGCTTGCTTGAAAAGATTCGACAGAATTTGTTTTAAAAATCCAAAGCAATGGCCACCATCACAACTTCTCTATATTCGTCACTTGCTCACTTGTGGTTACTGAGCTGTAAAGCCTAATTTTAAGGTGATGGGAACACAGTCCTGAAAGAATGTTTGAAAAATCTCACAAATTCAGGATGCAGAAAAAATTATTATAATCAACAGCTGTGTCTCACATTCTTAAGAAAGACTCCAAATAAAAGGTTACTGCTGAGCAGTAATTCTTGCATTGATTCTTTTCTATGTGTTTTCAGCCTTCTTTTTGAGGACAAAAATTGTTGTTTCCTGCCTGCTAAAATCTGTGGTTTTCTATTATTGTTGTTAAAGCATTTTTTATAAGAGAAGATTGCTAACAGCTGCAGTACCTGTTAAATTTTCATGTCAACATTAAAGGGATGATAATTTATTTTACTTTCAATCTGCTGTAGATTAGAATGACCTTTTCTTTGCTTTATATTAAAATCCCTTCCCTGAAAAATTAATGTTTTTTTCCTCCATGTTGCATGTATTGATTATTAGTGCTGGTATTTATTCATAATTAAAAATACAGTAGGCAAGAAACCCATTTTTAAAGTTTGATCTAAAGCCTCCTGGCATTTTTATTTCACTGCCTTCTACTATTAACCCTTTTAAGCATGAAATAGAGGAGCTGTACCTTCTAAAGAGCTTCAAGAAAGTCAAATTAATATTGTCTTTCAAATTTTGAGCTAACCCATCTCAAAAGTGCTGTAGCTGATGCAGGAGTGCAGTCAGTTGTTTTGTTGTGACTTCGGTCAGTCTGTATGAAAATGCAATTTTGATCACAGCAGTATCTGCACAAACCCTAACTAAGAGCCAGCTTTCTTCTGATTGTTGATGCTAAAAGTTACAACTTTCCCTTCAGGAAACTAATTATTTCTTTCTTTTAATATTTTCCTTTTTTTTTTTTTTTTTTTTAGTGTTACATAAGCAAGGCTTGACCAGCCAAATATTAGAAAGATTAGAAAGAAGCAATTTGGCTTAGAAAGAGCTATATAGATTGTGGAGGGTGACAGAAGCTGTCAGTATTGATTTTCTGCCGCTTTCCCGTCTGACCTTTTGGATTCCAGCGGGTGCACTTAAGAGGATTTAGCTTGTACCAAATTAAAGATATCACAGAACAGTTGCTGACTCATATTCTGAAAGCTGACTGAGCTCTGCTGCCATCAGCACAGTCTCATTGTACGCAGGGGCACGGTCATTACTTGATTTAATGTGCTCTTGTAGATCCAGTTGTTTGAAAATCTGCTTATAAAAACAAGGTTAATGATGATAAATGAATTTGCCATCTACTTGATACACGTGGATGTGTATATTTAAATGTATCATTTTAAGCTTTTGCTTGTGAATCTGACATGCAAAGGGATCAAAGTAGACACCGAAAACTTTGATAAAACAGTGCTTTAAATATGCATCTGTAAAAGGTTCATTTGCATTGTTGTGGATGAAATTGGAACAAAAAACTAAGGTGCTTTGTTTTCATTTAACACCTCCTGGCAGCAACTTGACACAAAACTTCAGTGTGAGCATCCTCTGCAGAGTACCTTTCCACCCTGTTCGGAAGAAATAAATTGCTTGTCTGCAGTAGTTAAAACGCTTTAATCACACTTAATCTTCATGAAGTATTTTACCATATGATGGAATTCAGTTTGTGGAAATAGTAATTTTTTCACTGGATGCTTAGAATGCCTATAATAAATATGTAAAAATACTAAATAGGAAAATTCCTGCTAATCATTAGCACAATTTTAAAGAGCAGGATGTTAATACTTAGGTTTTTGTTTGATAACCCTGCACTAGATTAATGTGTTTTAAAATACCACAGGAGTATTGTTCCAGAAGAACTGTCTGTGCCTTCATTGGAGATGCAACGAAGGGCATTGATGGGGGAGCAGAGCACTGGATGTGCTGGTACCAGCATTACCACCTCCAGCTCTCACCATTTCTGTGTTCTTTCCCCACCCACCGCCCCCCGCACCCCAAAAAAAAAAAAAGTGAAAAGCAGAAAAGACAGTCCTGACACTTCTTCCTGGTAAGGTCAAGATTAAAACCTCATTGAATTTAGACTTAAGGCTAAGACTCTCTTTCCTGACATTTTATTCTGTCACTGTTTTTCCAAGTTTTGGTGGTTTTAATGAGTCATTCCTTTGTAAACTTAAACTCGGTCTCATAGTTTCCCAAATCCATTTCATTTATTACAGATATGTACTTTAGGCAGCATATCTTAAGCCTCGTTTCCAAATTTTGGTGTATCTGCAACGCTCTCTGTGTGTGTGTGTGTGTGTTAATTCACATATATGCATGAAATGGCAAACCCATGCAGGTCTGCATTAACAGAGAAGCAAAGATCTCAAGAGTTTATGTATATTTCAGTGATGAAGGTCTGAAGGAAGTGGAAAATGGACCACAGTGAGAAGATACTATTCATAAATGTTGTAGGATCCCCTCTTGAAACTTGAGCCCAGAGATCAGCCCCCTGCTGCACTTACTGGCTGAGGTCTGCTTTGTTGAAGAACAAAGTCTAGGATCCAAAGACCTTTGGATCTTTTGGTTTGGGAATATATATCTTTTTGTTCACTCACAGCTACTTAGGATCAATTTTTTAAGTAGGTCTGGCTAAGTTCTATATCCAGGCTGTTAGGGTTTTTTTTGTTTCTTTGATAAGGAGCCACATTTCATTGACATAAAGTTTGATTGGTTTCCTGGTAACTGGAGCTAAGCTGGAGTCCTGTTCCTCTGAGTTCTCTATCAGCAATACTGCAGATTCTCTTGCTTTGTAACAAAAACTATTAGCGGGTTCAGAAATGCTAATTTTGCCTACATTCCACTGATGATTCCTGCTGGAAAGCCTGCTGTGCATCCAGCAATTTCCATGGTGTGTGGCATTTGTCTGCTCTTTGTGTCTTCAAGGCAGCTGGAGTTTCTTTCAACTGAAAACAGAAAACTTTTGGCTGGGCAGGGATGGCTTAAGGCTAAGAAAGAACTGAATAATCCAAGAATATGTAGCAAAAATATGCAAAATAATTGTTTTCTGTTACTGAATGCCTTGAGCTCACCACTAATGCTGGCATCGCCTCAGTACACATTTCTGTCTAGTGTGTTCTGCCGTTGTTTCTCCTTTCCAGTCTTTCTTTCTAGTTGTATCAGTGGATCCTTGAGGCTCAAGGTCATGCTTCTTCTGCAACTGGTGAGCAGGCAGAACCATCTAACAACATCTTCAGGATGAGTAAATAAAGATCTTTGGATCTGTGATTTTATGAAAATCTGAAAGTACCATTTTTTTCGGAGAGAAGTAATTACATTAGGAGGTTTCAGTTTTAGTTTTGGTCATTGCACTGTCTTTTAGACCTTAAGCTTTTGCTATTGGCCTTGGTTCTTCTGTAATAAAGTTGGTCCCCCTTGGACATATCTCTCAGTTGCTCTACTTCTCATGCAACCTCCCTGTTGTTTCTTCTGGCATGGTGGTGATGGAGCTTAACTGGATCTGTGAACTGATTCAAGTTTTAAGTAAACATATTTTTTTCCTCTTACAAAAGTATTTTTAACCTAAATCAGCTTACTGGTCCAAATAAATGCATGATCCTGCAAACAAGTGTGCTGGCACCGATGAGGAGTGGCTGGGCATTTGGGAGAGGCCTTGCTATTGAGGAGGAGGTGCCTGTAAAATACCACTTCAGCTTCTGGGTACTCTAAAACTGTCTTTTCTACTCTATTCAAGAGTTCCTAATGCGATTGGAACCTGTAGGCACTTCTCGAATAGAAATGGCCAATAAGATCCACAGGATCCTTTTCGTGCCAGAGTTTCAAACTGGACCTGATGGATTTTGCGATGTCCCTGTTAGTAGGGAAAGTCGAGACAAGTGCATTAGCTCTGCTCACGCAGGGTTTGGGGCTTAGCGTCTCCCTCTCTGATAGCTGTTCTGAGCACTGCAGTGTGTGACAGATTGGCAGAAATAGCCCTCAAACTTCAGTCACATCTCAGGCTCTAGCCTGGTCCTGAGCTTTCGTCAGTGTATATTGAAAATACATTTAAAACCCAATTTCTTTAGCTGGCAGTATGACAAGTTGTCATTCCCCGCGGTTTTTTCTCAACTTCAGGGATTTTTTTGATAGTGTTCTGTGCAGAAAACAGGACAGAAAATGGAACAGTACGACTAGGAGTGAGTCTAAATGTATCATTTATGCTAAAGTGTGAGCTTAAGTACATTTTTGAGGAAGCTGTGACTGTTTTGTGGATGCGCCTCATTTTCTCTGCCTCTCTGTGAATGTAGTTAAGGATTATGGGCAGGGCTGGATGATGCTTCATCTTCGTGTGTTCATCTCTCAGCGAGAGGTGTCACGGACGCGGCGCTGCCACCACCAGAGCCATTCAGAGCACGGCCACAGTCCTGGCGCTGTTCTGGGAGTCTCCTTGGAAGTGTCATTGGCGGTAGTGGCCGGTCATTTTTAGGTATTTTCCATCAGCTCCTGTACATCCTGGGCATCAGACATTTGAGTTTGGCTGTTCTTGCAGGGTTGGCTGTTACTGAACACTTGCCTGGGTAGGTGGACAGCAAATAGGTCAATAAAAATGCTTTCTCATGCCTTTTCTATATCTCGCGCTGTCAACTTCAGAAGTGTTTCCCCAACCATATAGTGTGACATCTGGCTGTACCACAGTCCTTCATTTCCTCCTCATTTTCTAACCCAGGAGTGAAAAGTACCAAATCAGCTGAAATCTTTCCTTCTCCCCTTTGGCCAGGAGATGGACTTCAGGCTTTGAGGCACTTTGGAACCTTAAGTGTCATTTTCTCATAGGCTTCTGCTGTCTTTCCCTTCTATTGAAATTACTATCAACTATCCAATTTTATGGCCTGAAGTCTTCAAAACTGAAGTATTATCATTCACATAAAGGAGCCATTCTTATGAGTTGCATGTATTCAAACAACATTTTATACAGGTGAGGGTCACAGCAATGATAAATGCTCCATCTGCCATTAAAAAGTAAGAGAAACTCACTAAAAATCATTGGGAAAAGGTATTTGCCATGGGTCCTTGGCTGGTGTATTTTTCAGTTCAACAGCAGCTGCACTTCAATATTCTTTATTTTCTTTTTTTCCCCCACCCAGTTTGGTTTTGTTTTGGTTTTGAGCTTTTTTGTTTGTTTTTGTTTTGTTTTTGTTTTTTTTTTTAACCTAGGACCATTCAAACATTTGTAATATTTTTTATGTTTTCAGAGAGAATAAAGAGCAGGCCCACCTCATCTCAAAGATTCTGTGACTGGGTTTACGACTGCAATACGATCACTCCTAATTTAGCTGGAGCAGATCCGCCAAGGTAAATCAGGACCCCTACAGGGCTCTTCTTATCGTTTGGCAGCTTAAAAAACAATCTCAGAAATGAAAGAACAGGATCTTCAAAATCTCTTTGTGCATTTGCAAAACACTGTTCTTACAGCCTCATTTCCCTTTGCCTTGGTGGTGCTGCTGTCTTTTCACTTAGAGCCAGGATCTTCATTATGCTCCAATACTGCTTGTGAAGAGGATTTTGAGTAGAATAGAATAAATCTTTAGAAAGATTTTTTTCGAGGGGTGTTCTCAACAGCAAATTTAAGCTTAATGCCATTTCCCATTAGGACAAACTTTTTCTCGGGGGCTTCTGAGCCCAGATTTGTTTGCCTTATTTAAAGATGCCAAAAAAAAAAGATGCTTTTTCCCCCCCCCAACTTTTTTCTGTTTTTTTTGGGGGGAGGTTTTTTTGTTTGGTTGATTTTTTGGGTTTTTTTTTGTTGTTGTTGTTGGGTTTTTTGGTTGGTTTGGGTGTTTTTTTGGTTTTGTTTTTTTGTTTTTTTTTTTTTTTTCAGATGAAGTCTTTTTCTGACTGTGGATTAATTTTAGGAAAATAAATATTCACTGCATCATATTGCATCATAATGCAAATCTTAAGCTCATGTATATTTGTAATTAGACAGCTGAAGGAACGCGGGAGAGTAATTACTAGTGGGTTTAGGGGCTTGGTGATGTGGTGATAGGGGTTTTTTTAAAAACTAAAATTAAAGTTTCAGTCCTACATGATATGTTCATCTAATAACCAGATTTCTGTGTAGGACATAGTCCTTTTCAGTGGGATAAACGGATACAGACCATCAGCTATATACTAGAATAGACTGTCCTTCTGGTTTGCAGCAGGAATTATTTCTTATGGGCAGACACACAAACCTGCCAGGAGAGTTTCTGCCCTGGTGCAGATGGAAGGGCTCCTTCTCAGTGGCTGGGTAGTTCAGTGCTCGTGGCACGTGACTTCAGAGCACATAATGTAAGGCTGCTCTGACGGCTCCCTGAAGCTGTAAAAAGATCATAGTTTTGCATGAAAAGATTTAATGGTGTGGAAAGCCATAGTAGAATGGAATCAGTGAAGGGGTCTGTAAAGGAAAATCACAGAGCCTGCTGGGGGGATTTCCAGGAGCACTGACTTCAGTGGGCACCCTGTGCCCTTCAGCAGCTCTTGAGAAGCACATGGGCTTGTGGAAACATACTCAGCCTCTCTTGAATTTAAAATACAGCTCAAAACTTCTGCAGTAGGGTAAATATAATGCTTACATTTTTGAGGCATTGATTTATATTTAAATAACAGTATTTCAGATTTTTTTTAAAGTAAAACAGGTTGCAGTTTTAACCAGTCATGGAGAAGTCATGTTTTTGAGAGGAACAAAATAGGACAGAAACATCTTCATTTCAAATCAAAGACTATTAGATTCCTTTTGGCTTTCATTAAAAAAAAGAAAAAAATGTTAACAAAATACGAGCTAAAGCAGAAAAGAGAAAATACAAGTTTTGAAAGCTTAGTAAAAAAAATCACTGGAGAGGATCAAGTTAAAATGTTGCTGAAAAGAAAATTATAACAGTCAAGCACAGCAGCCAAAGCTAGGAAAACTGAACACAATAATCAACACGATCTCTCATCCTGAAAATACAGATACGCAAAATTTGATGTGGAAGTTGTCCCCTAGATAAATCACATGCTCAAAATTAAATACGTTTAATAAGATGAGGTCCAGTTATTCTGTGTCCCTGATGCCCTGGCCAACTTCACCAGCAATTTTTATTAGACCAAAAGCCAACTTCGCCAACACATTAAAGCTTTAAGAGCTCCAGAGCAATTTTTAAATGCAAATTAATAGCAGCCAATCAATTGGCAGTCAGATAACCTGCAGTGAAATAAATAAGCCACTTGCCCTCACCCCATCCTTTGCCCTTCCTCAGGCCCTGAAATGCTTATGGAGGATGTGGTCGTGACCCTTGGATTGAGGACTGCCAGGCACCAACACTGACATCTGTTCCAGCGCTCGGTTTTCATGCTCAAGAGGGGCTTTCAGTCCATCTCCGGGGCTGCAAGTTCTGCGGGGTTAAAAGGCACTTCATTTAGTTCAGTGTGTCGCTGGAAGGATCACGCAGAAAAACTTGATTTTCCTGAAGAGTCTAATTACATTAGACACTTACCTGTCAATGGAATTACATTAAGTAGCTATGAAAATCTTTAGATGTCTACATGGCTGCTATAAGGAAATTAAAAGCCAAAATGTTTTAAACCCCAGGATGTTTTAAAATCAAAATTCTGCTCTAATTAAAGTATGTGACTGGACTATTTAACGTAGAAGAATAAAGGAGAGTAATACCAGGCTCCTTCTTCCCTTGCTTATCATTAAGCAGCGATGAACATTCAGTGAAGAAGATATTATCTAGTGCTAAACCTTCTTTCTTTTCTACAGCAAAGCTTTCTTCAGTTCTGCTTTGTCTGTACGTCAGAAGATTAGTGGCAGAGATGGGGTTGATAAATTTTTCACCAGTGTAACTAGAGCTGTGCTTTCTCATAAGCACTGATAAAGAGCTCCTTCTTAATACAACATCCAAACAACAGTTTGTGGCCAGCAGACTCACCTTTTAAATGCATGCTCTGCCTGCAAGCAGGTTTTTTATGGCACTAGAATGAATAAATAGTTCTACAGACCTATACCCAGCAGTTAGTTTTAATGGCAAAAAACCCTAATCAAGTGATTTTATGAGTCCCAGTTAGAAGTAATTATACAGTATAAGTGCTTTAAGTAAGTTAATGAGACAGATGAATCTAATAACAAATTGCTCTCTCATCATAAGCTTCCTTTCAAGTTAATTCAGTGTGTCCATTGCAGGACCCTGTTCTTCATTGCTCTGCTGTCCACTGAGTCCAGCTTTGGCCCCATTTGCAGCCGTCCCACTCCATTTGGTGCAGGGTGTGTGTTTCAGCTGTTTGCATTAGTAGGTGTGTGGGTGACAAATTCGGTGTTGCAGAAAAAAAATTAGGATGACTTGAGGAAGCAAAGAGCACTAATGGGAATAAATTTTGCTGTTTCATTCTGATTTCACCATGTTGTTTATCTTAATGTTAGGGTGTTTATCTAAACACAAAACACTGTCTGTGTGTTTATTGAGAAGTTGAAAAATCGGTTTTATAACAATTTACACATCTTCAATAGCATTTTCAAGTATTCACTTTCAACATTTTAGCTCTCTTGTGTGTAATAACCGTTTTAGTTGGAGCTGGGTGTCTGGAGGTGATCTTGAAGAGAAAATAAAAGTAAGGTGAGTTTTTTTTCAGCCTCTGATGTTTGATTAATGTAGGGATTTTCCAGATGCCACCCCTTACTTGAGCCTGTCCTCATCCAGTGGGGTGAAACAGTGGGATCATTGCTAGTGGAAAGACCTTTGCCCAAAAGGAGAATGTCAGAAGGGGTCAAGAAAATATCATCTGGTCTTCGTGGCCTTGCGAGTTGTGATGTGATATCACATCTCACAAAGTTTTGGGTAAGGGAATCAAGACCTGACAATACACTTGTTATTTATTTTCCCAGTCAGTCATCAGTCTCTTTGCTGTGAAACTGAAACTTGCTGTTCAGTGCTTAGAAATTAATGATCAGTGTATCTAATTGCCGATTGCTTGGGTCTCCCCGCCTTGATAAGGAGAGGAACATTATAAATAATGAGATTTTTTACTAGACTGCATTAATATTATTCATGTATTCTATTTTTTATTTATTCCTTCAAGTACATTAGTGGATGATGTATAGACTGCTTCCATGAGAAGAAAAAGGGCTATGCAAAGATATTAAAAAAATTATATATACCAAATAATACCAAGACTGATAGCAGAGGAGATGGTAGTAAGTTGTACATTTTATTCCACAAAATCTGCTTCTTTGTGCTGTCTTTGTAATACTAAGTAAATATACCAGAAATTAAGTAATCCATTGTTAATTGTGCCCATGGATGTTGCAGATAATTGATTATAGAAAAGTGTGCTCTTAAGTTGTGGCTGATTTTTCTGGAGTTTTCTTTTTTTTTTTTTTTTTTTTTTTTTTTTTTTGGGGTTTTTTTTTTTTTTAAAAATAGTTAATTTTT
>VWZG01000878.1:291238-340220 GCA_013396735.1 Grallaria varia
TTTTTTTGGGGGGGTTGATTTTTGCATATAAATATAGCTAATATATAGTTTAGCCAAATCAAGAGTATTAGTTTGATTTTTTTTTAAATAATCAAAATAAAATTTTCCTTTTTTATTTTAGTTATGAGGACAGAAAAAATGCTTTAAAATATTTTTTGTGAAACAAGGTTACACTGGAACATCTGTCAGGTCTAATGGGCTCTAATCCAGAGGATCAGACCCGAGCAGTCTAATCCTCTCTGGGATGACTATACCAGTAAATTATCCTGAAGAAGGGGTTTATTTCTGTAATACATTTTGCTTAGCAGTGACTGCAGGCCTGACCCTTTTAAATCTACAGTAAATGCAGAATAGCTTACTGCAATAAAAGGAGCTCACATTTATTGTAAAGTAAGAATATTCACACTAGCAATCACCATGGAGTAGATAATGTATTATAATTTCTCATTCTAACTTTTTTTTGTCTAGCTGACCTTTCTGCAGACAGTAGAAGTATGAGCCTGAAGTGCACTCCATAAAAATATCCCCTAGACTGAGGCATCCAGTCAGCTCTCCAAAGTAATCTGTGTAAAGAGTTTAATGGTCCTGCAGCTTTCCTTCTTTCTTTCTCTCTCATATAATGGGAGCAGAAAGTCCAGTCTGGTTAGTGACAGGTAGCCCCTCTATGGACGGAGCCCGCTCTTAATTGAATTTATCAGGTGTTTGCAGTAGCATTTGCCCAGGCTTAAGGCTT
Source organism: Grallaria varia (assembly GCA_013396735.1). Classification (NCBI taxonomy): domain Eukaryota; kingdom Metazoa; phylum Chordata; class Aves; order Passeriformes; family Formicariidae; genus Grallaria; species Grallaria varia. Next base: position 291,972 of record VWZG01000878.1, read on the forward strand.
TGGAGGATTGAGAAGATGGATTTAGAGAAATAAAGCCAGCTGATAGATGGGATCACTTATTAGAGATCTTTCATATAAATTATGAAAAATAGCTACAGTGAATTATAGCTGTAGGCTTTGAGATAATAAGCATTTCAGGAAAAAAAATAATGAAACTAAGTGATACTCAGTTCTGAGTCTCATTACCAGGCTGAATCATAATTCAAAGTTCTTTTAAAACTTCCAGAGTGGTTTGCAAATCTTGATGAAAATGAAAGTAATCGTGATCATATTTAACCAGTTTAAGTGAGCTTTTTGGCTGCTGTTTTACTCGAGGAATATTCCTTTCCAGTAAGTTTCCAGGTTATTTCTGTCTCCAATCCATTGCCCGCTGCTCTCAAGGTCCAGGGGCTGTGATTTTTTACTGTCAGTTTTTGGGCAGTTGTCCCTCATCAGAATCGACAGAGGAAGCCTCCTCTGCCAAGGCAGCGCCCTTGCAAAATCAACAGAAATAGCGGAGCAGGCAGAGAACCAGCAGCCTGTGTTCTGTTTCCATTCCCCATTCATCCTTGAAACTGGACTTGCCTTGGCTCCCATTGCCAACCAGCAGCAGGAACAGTTGACACAGTTACCTCCATCCTGACACAGCCTGGGGGATCCCACGGCCACCGAGAATCTCCTGAACACCCTCCATTGTGGGTTTCCTTAAGGGTGTTTGTGTGTGTACGTAGGAAATACAACAAGCTGAAGTATTGAGGTTCATTAATGGCCATTGCTGCCGTTGGAGAAATGGGAGTTTTCTCAAGTCAGGTGGAGTTTAGTCACTGATGGAAACATCTCCTGCCAGCAAAATATGATACAGCAGCAAAGGATGTAGGTGGTAAGGGAGTTGTATAAAAGTTGCTCCATCATGATTTTTAAAAACTACAAAAAGGAGGGGGGTAGAAAATGGACACTATTAATGTGGTCTTGCATAAGACTAGGGTGTACTGTGTTCTCATGTCTTCTTTTGGAGGCAGTGAAAAGAACAAGCAGAGGTGATGAGTGGCCCTGATGCCTGAATAAACTACTGAGAATACCTGAGAGACAGTGTGGTAGGGAGTATGTATGATTAGGAATGACCTAGTCAAAAGGAATAAAAAATGAGTGTTAATGACCTTTTCCAGTATTCAACAACTGAAACTAGCAAAATGCAGCTGCAAAGCAGAGGGGATGGTGCTTAGTGAAGGGTCACTTTCCTTGTACAGTGTAAAATCTTACACCAGTTTAAAAGACTGACGTTATCCAATGCAGCCGTTCGTATGTTCTCAAATGCTTTTGGTTTTTGTCATTTAAAAGTCCTGTTTTTCCCCTTCTCCATGCAGGATTGAATTCCCTTATTATTTTCCATCTACTTCCATCTAATTTAAATGATGTGTTGCCATTCTTTACTTGCCTTTGAAATTGTGATGCGTATTGTAATGTAAATTTAGCCCTGTCCCCAAAAGAGCCCTAGCTGAAGGACTTTAGAGATAGAAACCCCAAGATCCTGGTAAGATTCTATTGCTTTGCAGTAAAGTTGTTCATGGGATTCCAGTGTCCCTGCTCCATTAGGGTGCACTAGCATGTCAAATGTAATTGCATTCAGGTTAGGTTTTGCTATATATTAATGATATTGTTCCAAAAATGATTTTTAGATATAGACCACCACCAGTGAAGTTATGTAACTTTATTCAACACAACATTAGTAGGTCTTGCAAAAGTTTGCTTGAGGGTTAATCAGCAGCATGATGTGAGATCTTTATGAAAAAATATTATTCAGTTCACTGTTCTTGTCTTAGAACCTGTCATGTTGACTCTTGTCCTTCACAGATATCTTATATGTGATATTTCAGAGTTCTGATAATTCCTGCAAATTCAGATTTTTCTTTTTCATGTTTTATAAAAGCCAAATTAGATGTCATCCTTTTGTAGGCTACAAGGAAGTTGTATCTGAGCCAGCAGTGCCCTGGCAGCCAGGAGGGCCAACCCTGTCCTGGGAGGCATCAGGCAAAGCATCACCAGCTGGGTGGGGAAGGGGATTGTCCTGCTCTGCTCTGCACTGGGTTGAGCACCGTGAGCAGTTTTGGGCATCGCAACAGCAGAAAGATATTAAGGTATTAGAGAGTGTCCAAAGGAGGGTAACAGAGATGGTGAAGGGCCTTGAGGGGAAGCTGTATGAGGAGCAGCTGAAGGCACTTGGACTGTTCAGCCTGGAGGAGACTGAGCAGATATCTCATACCAGTCTGCAACTTCCTTGTGAGGGGAAGAGGAGAGGAGGCACTGATCTCTTATCTTTGGTGACCAGTGACAGGACCCAAGGGAATGGCCTGGAGTTGTGTCAGGGAAGGCTTAGGCTGGATATTGGAATGAGATTCTTCGCCCAGAGGGTGCTTGGGCACTGGAACAGGCTCCCCAGGGAAGTGGTCACAGCACCAAGGCTGACAGAGTTCAAGAAGCATTTGGGTGACATTCTGGGGCACATGATGACTCTTGGGGATGGTCCTGTGCAGGGCTAACAGTTTCACTTGGTGACCTTTGTGGGTCCCTTCCAACTCAGCATATTCTGGGAGTCTGTAAACAGAAACATCTTGGTAATAGTTGATGTGGTTTAAAACCTGCAGTTTTTACTGATTAATACCAAGAACTGGGTGCAGTGTTTCTGGGCTAAGTTTCAATACTGCATAAATGTATTTCCAAGTGTAAAATGCTGCTGTTTCTTGAAATGAAATGCTAACCCACTTTGGCTTTGAACAAAACATACTTTATGAAGCATCATTTTTAAAAAGTGTTAGGAATGTGTGAATTTCTCATTAGTCAGCTGGTATTCAAAACACTACGCTGAAACAACTTTTGCAATTCTTTTAATGGACAAAATTTTGATGAGGGAATACCTCAGTATGGATCGAGAGTGTTTGCTAGCAGTCCAATCATGCTGAATTATCGTTGAAGTACTATTTTAAATAATAAGTACTGTATGGATATAATTATAATTTTATGACTACTATTCCTCTCTTTCTTTTAATAAACATCATTGTTATGACAATGTTCTAACCTAATAAACATAAATTTTCCATTTTAAAGTCCCCAAATATATTGAAAGTATATGAGTCGACAGCTGTGAAAACTGCTAGCAAATAGGGACTTTCCCCCCAAATGACTCAGTTTTGGGTGTTCTGATTCCAATATCATCTTTTATCTTAATCTAACTGAACAGGGAGGAAGACAGAAATAAGAGGAATTTAGGATTACTTCCAAAGAACTCACAGTGATGAAACTTTGAGGAACAAATCTGAGGGGTGTATTTTCTTAAACAATATATGATGTGTTTGGGGCTTTGGGCTGAGATTCTATCCCAGACAGACTCGTCAAAATCAGGAGTCATTGCACTGAGGTTGTACATGTTAAGTGTTTAACTGGTATAAAACTAATCTGAGATAACAGACCATTGCCATGCTCTTTCAGAACAGGCCATGTTACCGTCAGTATATTTAAGACATTAATAAAAATTACTTGCATATAATTTGTTCCTAAATGATAAGCAAGGTTGAGTGTGATACTTTTGCTAATATGTGGTAAACAGAGAGGTGTCCTTCTAACCCGGGCTGGCAAATAGAAAGAGGGGAAGGTCCTTGTCACTTCTCAGCTATGAAAGTATTCCTCGTGTTTCATGTGTATGGGTGTTCGAGAAGGACCCAGCAGGCTTTCTTTCATTTTGTTTTCTTTTTAGTAAGCAGACTTTCTCATGAAAGCCTGATAATTAAGTTATTGCCATTTGTATCTCCGTGCGTATTCTGCTTGGGTATATTACTAAGCAGCGATGCTTGGATCGAAATGAAGTCGAAAATAGCCTTCAGCATGATAAATATTTGTATTTAGGCAGAACCCGGGGAAATCCTTCTAGCCTCTGACAGAGCCCCAAAGGGGAGCTGGCAACTGTAGAGCAAATTGAAGTGTGCAAATCCTCAGCCTGGCTGCAGATCCAGCAAATATGTGCAGTGTAACACAGCAAATATGGGAAGGCTTTTAGTTATGGAGGTGTGTAAATGTTTACGAATATGATTAACTGCAGAGCACAAAATCCATTCACAGCATCAAAGACAAAACTAAAATTACTTTTTCCTGCCCCCCTCTCCAGGATTATGCTGAAAAGAAAAACACGATAGCAAAAGCTCTGGAAGATCTTAAAGCCAACTTCTACTGTGAACTCTGTGACAAGCAGTACTATAAACACCAGGAGTTTGACAATCACATTAACTCTTATGATCATGCTCACAAACAGGTAAGAGGAATCTGCTCGCTACTTCAACTTACTTTCATGTAAAATAATGAAATAAGATGTCCTTCAGGCAGGCTTGAAAATCACAGTTGTGTTGTCCCCAGTTTCAGGTTCTGGGAAGCAAAATACACAGTTTTCTCAGAAACGTTCAAAAATTCTGAAGCAGGAAGAAAGAGAAATTTTAATAATTTAATTGTGAAGCAGGATAGGGTATCATGAGTAATATGATTAAAAGTGTAAATGTATAATATCCTTTTTAGTTTAATTTTGCATCTAAATGCTGATGCGTACCTAAGACATGACTTACTGGGAAACATTTGTGGCAACAGGTATGCATAAGAAACTTGACATACTCTTTGCTAAACTTTCTTATAGTGCAGATACATTCAGAAATAGGCTATGATTTTACTTAAATTAGTGCAGACACAGTTCTGAAATGAGCCATGATTCCATTTAAATGCATGGCATAAAAACCCTCAGAAACAACGGTGGTAATAAAAAGTTTCTGGATAGGATCACAATAAGGTATGTGTTAGCTTTAAAACATTGGTATGCACATTTTTACCACTGCATTTTATCACTGCACTTCCACATTGTGTGTCCTACTTTGGTAAGATAAAAGCAGTGCTTCCACGTAACGAGAAAGGCACTGCATCCCAGGGCAACATCCTGGTCTGCAGAGGGCTCAGGTCTGTGTATCAGAGGGAATGACAATGCATGTTGACTCCACTGAAGAGATATATAATGATAATGTAAAGATACGTAATAGCTGTACAAGAAACTTCTACTTAGTCCACTTAACTGGTAATTATTCCGTATCTTTTTTCTTTTTGAGTCTGGTGAAATCATATGGTTGTGTATCTGGATTGACTGCTTTTCATTCTAACTGAATATCCCTTTGTCCTGTAATTCTGCTCAGGGTGAACGCAGATGAGTTGCTACACGTGTTTTATATCTGTATTATGTAAGATAATTTGCTTTTCTTTCCTTCAGCACATCTCCCTGTAACACTTCCCTCCCTCTCTCGCTGGTATTTTTATTTAGCCCATAATTTACACTGTCAGCGTGAGTGTTAGATTTAGTTTTGAGAACTGTGAAGTTGTGGACCTCAGCAGCAAGAGCAATCTATGAGAAGCTGAAGGGGAAGATATCTATGTTAGATAAGAAATTAGCAGGTAGCTTCATTGCATCCTGTGGCTACTTACTATGAGTTTTAGTTACAATACAGCCGGAACTGATTCTTCAGGTGTTTTGTTCACACAGCAGCAGGTCCTTGATGAATGGCAGGAAAAAAGAAGTGATGCACAGTCTTCCCCACTTGACCTCACTTAGGATTTTTATTTATTAATTTATAAGTGCTCTGAAGCAGTTGGAAATAATGAGAACCTGAGGGCCACAGTCCTCTTACTTCCATTCAGTATTGATGAAAATTTGATTTTGAAATGGAGGTCAGGTTTGAGACTGAACAGGGACTTGTTTCCAGTGTTTCACAGGGTAATTCTTGTTTTCTGGTGGCTTTAGACAGGAGTTGGTGGGCACTGCACCAGCATCTGACAGAGCACAGCAGATCCTGCCTCTGCCTTTTGTGTAGGGGGTCTTGTGTGTCTGGGTTTGCCTGTGGCTTTGTGGGTGTTTGGTGAAACACAGGAAGCCATCCTCATTCTCTGTAAGGCCTTCACAACCTTAATCTTCTTGGCAGGAAATCAGAGAAAAGTTTATAATTTTCCACTAGAAAAAATTGTATGGATGCTTGTTTGGCTGAGGTAATAATTTTCTGTAATATTACTGGCAAATAAGACTATTGATTCCTGAGATTAAAATATTAAACCGAGTTTAATTCTCCTCGGGTGTTACGAAGGAAACACGTTCATCTTCCTGTATTTCAGGAGCAGAAGGTGCCAGGCAGCACATGCTGCAGCACAAGCTCACTCTGGTTTGCTCTCTTTTCAAGGAACTTCATATTAAGTGGGTTTTTGTGGTTGTTTTTGGTAACTTAATTTAATAGGGCTGCTGGAGCCATTTGCAGGTGCTAGTGTTGAATGCTCTGATTTTGTCTTAAGACTTCCTCCCTCAATGGCAGAAGTTTTCCAGCAGTTCAGTAGGGGTGAGAGGAACTAATAATCTGTCTTTGGATTTTGGTTCATATTTTGATCTTTTTGCCTTCAGTGAAACCTTTCTATAATAATGGATGGGGAAGTACTTGCTAGAAAAAAGTTTCCCATGATCCAAGAATAGCTGTAAGCATGTGCAGCCAGTTTGGTTTCCGTGATCCCAGCCCCTGAAAGTGGTTTCTGTATGATCAAAGTGATGAGAGCTCTGCCCAAACCTGTGCTCATCCCAACTTTTCTGAAAAGCCACATTTAATCCTAACTGTGCTTTCTGTTATCACACTATCTAAGCCATGGGAAGGTTTATCAGAGAAAATGTTCCTAACAACTCCTGTACCTCCATTCTGTTGCAGGAGATTGTCCTTTTCTTTCCGTCAGTTCAAAAGCACAGAAAATTTACAGGGTTTAAAAGAGGAGGTTTTTAATTCTGTGGGTTTCCTGCATTGGGTGGGGTGTCCTGTGCTGTCAGGTGTTGGCTGTGTGTTATTTGTTGTGTCTTACAGCTCTCAGCACCAGCTTTGAGCTGCTGGGAGGTCCTTCTGGGCAGTCCAGAAAGAGAACATAGGAGTTGGGCCAAACTAATTTTATTTCCTAGGACCTGAAGGAGTTCAGTGTCTCAGGAGCTCCACTGCCTCTGTTCGTGTGTTCTTGGTGTCAGCTTTGATGATATGGTTTGGAGAGCAATAGCTGTAGCCTTTATGAAATAATCCTGGAAAAGCAACTTGCGAGCATCAGTGGTAATAGAGAAAAATGAACTTTCTGCTTCAGTTTGCAAGCCTAGGCAAAGAAAAAAAAAGAAAACCAAAATAAAATGAAGGTGTCCTTAAAACAAAAATGTTCTGAGCTCAATACGGGGAGAAATGTGACTAAGGAAGAATTGTTGTTATTTAATATAGTAATGAGAGAATTACTATTTGATGATGATGGTCTAAAATCACGGAAAGCAGATTCTGAGAGCCATGCCAGGACTTTAAAAACATCTATACGATTTTATTCAGCATTACTTAAGTATCTGGAAGGGCATGAGGAGCTCTCTGAAGTGCTGTGTTCATCAGGGTGAAAAATACCCTGCCTGTGTTCCTCAAAATGCTGCAGGTTTGAAAAATGTGGCTGAGCATCAAATCTAAGGCTCTGAATGATCTTCAGCTCGGAGTGGGTGAGTTGTGCTTGTCTTGTTGGTGACAAAGGCTGCATCCCACAGCTCGGTCCCCTGCATCACTCACTCCTCAAGAGACTCCTGTCACTACAGGAACAAAGAGGTTTTCCTGTCTTTGAAGGTCTTCCTCTCCGTCTCAGGACTTCTGATTAATCACCTAATATCATGGTAGCACACTTGAGCTTGGTGCTGTTTCCTCTCCCAGGAGGACTATTCCAAATATCAAACAACAACAATAACAACAAAAGCTGTGATGAAAAATGAATAGCCCTAATGTATTTGCATGTGCATATGAAAATACAATTAATTAAGTAAATTATAAGTAGGAGTTTTTTCCCACAGAATCAGAGGTCATTTCTAAAACTTTCTCCCTGGATGAAAATTATCTCTGTGCTCTAAATATGTATTTAAAATCATATGGAGGTAATAACACACAAATTGTGCAGAAAGACTAAATTAGTGCTTGTCCCTTTCCAGACAGATTCCTCTTGTCTGTGTTTTTCTCCTCTTCCTACATGTTTTTCTTTGCACATTTTTTGAAATCAATGCCTAGTAAACTAGAGAATATTGATCTGTAGTCAGTCAGAAGTCCCAACTTAAGTGATCTTCATGTGTTGGAATAAATATTTCATGCAACATAGGTAGAGAAGAAGAAATTTGGAAGTGGAAGGGTGTGGTTAGCCATAACAAAAATATAAAAACCCCATCATTCTACTAAATCGATACCTCCTATGAGGTAAAAAGCATATAAGGAGCAGTATAGCACATTTGGGATGCTAGTATTCCCAGCAAATATGATTGGATATTATGACTTGTTTGAGTCTGCAATTTAAAAACAAAGCAACAAATCCTTGTAGTCATCATTTCAGCTCTTAAAAAACTCTCATTATAGAGTTGTTCCCTCTGAAAAAGAAAAACACCCATCTCTTCTCCTTGGTTGGCACCTGCAGAGGGTGCACTGCAGTGCATCTGCAGCTTCTGGCATAGGCCAGGCATTTGTGTCTGTTTGAAGGGAAATAGCACACGCACTGGGAAAATCATAAAGTGAAAGGAATGAACTGTTTGCTGGGAGCCAACACTATTTTATGCTGTATTTTTCAGGCCTGCTTTTTGCAGGTTGGGTTTCCCCTGGAGCTATTGAACTCAGACTAAGCCAGAGGCAGCATGTTGTATGCAATCTTTGAAATGTAGAAATAATGATTCTCAAAAAGAGTGTTGTCTTCTAGAGCAGGATGTCTACAGTTTCAGTGTAGTACAGGATAAAAATGAAAAAGTTTCAAGAATTTTCTGAAGATTTGCACCATAAGGAAAACAAATGTGATACATGGTGCCTCAGATTTTGGGGATGTTCACAAATAAGAGATTTCATAAAATAAGAATATTAAAACTTCCATTTCTCAATTTTTAAACGTAGTTTTTAAACTCCAGTGGAAAAGCTGGAGTTGTTGCCTGGTAGGGTAATGGTGATGGTAAAGGAGTGATGCAGAGCAGGACAGTGCTTGTTTCGTGCTGGGTCTCTGGTGTTGCTGGACACACATCCACGAGGCACAGAGGCAGAGTTGGCAGCTCTCGGCTGGGTCCTGTGCCCTTCCAGCAGCTGCAGCCCCAGCACAGCTCAGAGCAGCCTGAAATGGCATTTTGCTGGACCTTGCTGTGCACTGAGCCCAGCCACAAGGGATGTTTAAGATGGCAAAATAGACAAGAAGGCTGCGGTGAAAAGTTATAGCCCTGAACATCCCCGAAAGTGATAAATCATTTCTTTAAGCACCAACTCTGCTGGTCTTGGATTGGGAAGACTCCCATATGGATGCCTCGGTGCCAAGGCCACGGTGCCTTGCATGACTGAGGAGTGGCTGTATTTCTGCAGGGAGAGCGAGGAAGGGCAGCAGGATGCAGGTGCAATGCCAGCTACTTCATCCCTCCTTGGGGGAGTGTGACCCTGGCATGTGCTGGTGGATGGAGCTTCTGGGACACAGGGATGCACTTACAGTGTCAGTTTTTCCCCCATTCCTTGTGAGTGAAAATAATTCTTTGCCAAATGTTTCAGCACTTCTCTTTTCCTTTGTACTTTGTAGCTAAGTGACTGACCATTTCTAATACAAGATAGTCAGGATTCTAGCCACTGAATTTTTTGGAATGAAGGAATTTTATATTCCTTCCCTTACTTCAGCTCATGTCTCATGTTAGAAGAGAGCCATGTCTCGGTGTGTCCTCACGCGCAGGCAGTCTGACCTTGCTGGGTGTTAAGTGAGCATAGATGATGATTTAAACATTTTTGTTTGAATCAATCTTGTGTAGCTCTTTCTTACTGTTTTTATTGCTTTCACAGAATGTAGCTTGGCGTGTCTTCCTATATTTCTTGTTTTCCCCTCAGGAAAACACACTCATCTTTGTAACCTTTTTAAATATTAAGGGAACACAAACAAAGGTCCAGCTGTGCATTCATATACATGCATGTATTTGTAATGCATGTACAATCATGAAATGACACCCTCCTCTCCCAAACACAGGCTCCTCTATCCCTGTGGTTCAGGTTGTTTGGATTTTTGTCCCATGAAGATTGTGTCATTTAATGGTCTTTTGAGGTTGGACTGGGTTTTCCCAATTTAGGAATTTTATTAGTGAAAAGATTCCTTTTATGTTTCAAGCACTTGTACGACAGTCGTGCTAATAAACGTCATCACCAGGTCTGTTAATTATAGCTCAGCGCTGCTGGGAGCATTGGAGCGGAGTCTTGCAATAGACTTGATGCTTCATTTTTCAACTCCTTTAAATAAAAAACAAAAACAAACAAACAAAAAAAAACAACAGAAAAACAAACCCCAAAACCTTCTACTGTTATTCTGAAGAGAAAGGCAGAATTGCCAACATGACAGGAGCATAGTGGGCTATGAAGGAGAGAAACAACTCCACTGTAGCTCCATTACTTTGGGATCTAAGGATGTGTCCAGGGCAAATGCCAGCAAGACAGGTCCAAGGTGAAGCCTTGGTAGATTGCTAAGTTGGAGGTCACCCCTACGACATCTGGGTGGTTTGGAGTCAGTTTTGGTGTGGACAGATTGAAGTGCAGGGAGAAAATTAGCAGGAAAAGAGGAAATACAGTCCCAATAAGTTAGGGCGCAAGGTCACCTGGAAAGTGTTTTCCTGGTCGATTAGTAACGTGTCTGCAGTGGAAAGCTGCCAATGGTACTCTTTATTCTGCTTTATAGAATGTATTTTGAAATTAAATAGATAAGTTCTGTTCTTTGTGAATTTTCCAGTATATGTAGGAAGAAGCTTCACACACTGTTTCCTGGATGAAAGAAAAAATTTATTTGTTTTCCTTCCAGTTTTTTATTTTAGCTATAAGATTTAATCCCAGAAATTGTCTTCTTGATGGATATCAGTGTAACTGGGTATTTAGTCACTCTTTATCTCAAAACTTGTACTGACTGGTTGGATGAGGATATTTTTGATTCAAATATTAATCCTATAAAATCTGATTTTGTTCCCAACAAACATTCTGTTTTTTCATTACCAAAANTTTTTTTTGATTACAAAAAAAAAAAAAAAAAGGATATATTGCTATGTTCCTGCCTTAGTAACTGGAACAGAAAAGATACTGTATAACTTTTTCTGTTTTTCATGTTTGGGAAATTTGGTTCTGTAATAATGTTTGATTAACTAATTGACTTACTTTTTTTCTGCGAAAGTGTTTTTAGAGCAAGTAGAGTTACAGCAGAGCAGTATATACCCTATCTGTCCCACTAATAGCTTGCAAACAGAACATTAACCCCGTGCACTGACACTACTGATTCCTCAAGGAGCCTCTTCTTTAACACAGGAGGAGCCTTACCCAGCTGAAACCCTTCCTCAGTTTGGAAGCTCAGTATTTATCCTCAGTTCTTTTTTTTTTTTTTTTTTTCCTGTTTCTGAATTATTGCAGCCTTTTCATTTCTGTCCTTTTCAATATCCAGATCAGAAAACCTGATAATGTTATATTTCCATGCAAAAAAATTTTTTTTCAACCACACATTGCTCATTTTTTACTATTTTTCAAATCTAGATTGAGCACATTACTTCAGTGAGGGTATACAAAAATTACAGCACCAACACAAAGAGGGAGGAAGGAATAAGGGACAGGAAGAAACATAGTTTGCTCCATACAGCCTGCATGATGTTCTCCCTGGCATGCACTTCTACTGCTATATGCTTCACTCTTTTATTTAAAACTCTACTTACATATTTCAGTTCAAGTTTGTCTTTTTAAATCAGTTCATGAAACTTTCTACGTGAAAGTTAGCTGACCTTGAGGCTAATTTTAAATTTGCCTTACCATAGCAGCATCCATCAGGTTTTTGTTGTTTGGCCAACACTGTTGCAAAAGAAAATACTTCTTTCCATTCAGCACTAAGATAAGAATGGACACAATAATTAGGACTTGAAGATAGGAAAAAATACCAGTTTTGAGTTCATGATTCCGGAGGCATCCTGCATATTGTAATGTGTCTTTTGACATACAGTGTTTTGATGGGGAGAAATTATTAAAAATTTGTGTTATACAAACTTGGAGACCAGATAGTGGTTTACCTATCACTTGCTTTGTTGTATCACGCTATGGGTTAGCTAAGCAATTACCTGCAAAAAAAATATTATTTTCATTAATGCTTCAACAGAGTTAGTCTCCCAAAGTGAATTTAAGCATCATTATGGCTGCAAAGTTCAAACCAATCAACAGAATACCTTTTCTGATTATAAGAAATTCCAAATGCAGTTCCATTGCTGCCCTGAAGTTGTCAAGCAGATTGTAGACTAAGTGTAAATAATGAATAATGTGAAAAAGGTTTTGTTACTCCATGGGTTTGAGCTGTCAGTGATCACAGGGAAAGTGAAGGAGAAACTAATACATTACTAGTAGTATATTAAGTTCTGACCTCTCAAGGTGAATAATTTCTTACAACATGATCTAATTTGCTGAAACAATTAAGTGATGTGTGTGAGTGGTAAGTACTCCATGCCTGGTCCTGCAAAAGCCGCCTCATAGTTTCCTATTTGTTACCAAGAAAAAGTTTGGGGATATTTTTTTCCCCTGGAAGCTCTACTAGAATTATACTTTATGCCCTGCAGTTTGTGCACGCTGGTTTACATGTGAGAGTTCATCCTCACTGGAAGAACTGCACAACCTTTTCAGTACAAACCATAGTAAGTCTTAGAGTAATTATCGCAGTCTTTGCTGATCCATGTAAAATCAATCCTCCATTCAACTCGGAAAAAGCTGCTTCTTTTTTTAGTGGTAGCTCTGACCTGTTGATGAAACGTGGCATTGCAATCAGTGCTGCCTTTTCTGAGGAGATGGGACGAGATAAACAAACTTCATGGAAGTGAGAGTGGGTTTCCCACAGGTGGTGGCTCCCGTTCGTTCTGCACGCTGTGGGCAGCAGGACGTTGGGACCTCTCTGGAGCCAGAGGTGGGCTCCTTATGGTCCATCTCAGCAGAAGCTGTATGCCTTGGACAGTGCTGAGGTTTCTTCGAGCAGACACAATTATTACTCTTGTTCTGGAGACTTTATTGCCACTTACACAGAAATGTCTTCAAGTTCCTAAACCTCCCTAGGAGTGTTCAGTGGAGGCAAAAATGCGAACTCCAGTTTTTCTTCTCCTTGTCCACATGCAGTCAGTTCAGTGGTGGCTGCAGAGCCTCTGCTGGTGGGCTCTTGTACCAGTTTGCTTTTTTAATTAGTGCTATAACTACAGCTGTACAATAAAGGGTGAGAGTGGTGCCCAAATTTAAGCTTTCCTCACCCTCACACTGCAAAGGAATGTAATAAGAGAGGCATAAATAAGTGCTCCGTGAGCATTTGAAAGGACAGATGAGATGAGCAGGAATGTGTCTGTTTGACCTCTGCTGGCAGACAGGCAGTACCCCTCGTTTGAGAACATTTCAAGAGTCAGTGAAAAAAGCTAGAAATGTGCCCCTGTCTTCAGTCCTGTTTGTATTTTGGACCAGCTGAGCCTTTTCCTCCATCTCAAGGATACCAAACACTTATTCCAGTCCTACGTCCTAGTTTCTCACTGTGCTTTCACCCATGCTTGTTCATGACATCCTTGTGACAAACCTGAATGATTCTGTAAAAGACCTTTCAGTTTCTTCCAAAGTCTCCATGTGTGGCAGAAGAGTTGTGGTTCAGCATCACACAATTGAATGTCTTGATGTCCTTTAGTTGAATGGTTGTTTTTTATTTTTTTAAGACATTCAATCTACAGCAGACAATATAAATACAAGCACTGTATGTGACTCTGTCTCCTTGCACAAATCCTTTTCTTTCCTTGAATTGTCTGTTCCAACAGCATGTTGTATCTTTTTCTTAAATTAGACCCAGCAAGAGAGTCATGGTATACTGTAATATAAATTATGAATTATATTAATTCAAGTTCATTCATGATTAACGTGACTACTTTTAAATGCCTGGTGTCTCTGATTAGATTTACTGCTGTTGTCTTGGTGTGCAGTCTTGATATACATAATGATAACAAGAGGACTAAAGTAAGCACTGATCATGGACCCCTCCCCCTTCCCTTTTCTAGGATTAAAATTAAGCACAATTTAAAAAAAAANTTGCTTGCACTGGCATCTGTATGGCACATCTGGTACAGAATCTCATTGTGTTACATGATTTATAACTACAGGGAGACATATCTGCTAACAAATTGCTTGTAGTGAGAGCTAGAAATAAAGCAAGAGACTCCCAGTGATAGCATGGAAAAGAAGGGTTCTGACAGTACCAGAGGGTGGGCATCATTATTGCAGACTCCTTTAAGGATCAGGTCTCCTCCTCACATCTCTGCATCTTCCTCCCTTGCTGTTATTGTGCCTCTCCTGCCTGTCAGAGAAGCATCACACTGCTACGCAGGGACACACCTGATGCTGAGCATTGCAAGAGCAGGGTACTTACTTAGGGATGCTTAATAGTAGCCTTTATCTCATGGACAAAAGGTGTTGTATGAGGTATTTCTGCCACTGGGTGTGATAAAAAAATGGAAGGCTGTATTGCTGTGAAAAAGAACTCACAAATTGGAAAAATTAGGGAAAAGTAAAATAAATAAATGAAGCATTAAAATGATGCTTATCAAACTCATTTTTAGTTGTCTTTGCTCTCTTTTGCTAAGCAAGGCGTAAGCTAACAGGAATGGTTCTTTGTTCTGATTTGAGAGACACATAGGATGCTGCCATCTCTGCTCCTCTCTCATCTCTCTTTACAGTCCCACTTCTCTGCCCCAGCAGGAGACTTTTCTTCTATGCCATCTCAAGACTCATTTCTTGCTTAATGAACCCTTCGTTTTTCCTTTGTTTGGATGCGAGTGCAGCACATACTGCTGATGGGGTTTGCTTCGTTTTCTTCTCTCGTTTCTGCCCATAGTTACATGATTTGCATTTCTAAGGAATACCCAATTAGTACACTTTTCCGGGCATCTGCCTAGCAGATAGTGTTGGGTAAAAAATTACGGATTATATAATGGGAAATATATCAAAATTATCATCTAAGATAAATCGTTGTGGTGAGTGTTACATGCTCACGTGTTTGAGTCCCCTAACCTGTCTAAAGTCTGCTCTGCCTACGAAGGCTGTAACTTGTCATTGAGCACAGTGGAAGCTCTAGTCTGAGTTACTGCTTTGTGGCCAATGCTGCCAACGTCTTCAAGTAGCCAGACCCAACATATCTGGCTTCACCTCAGATCTGAAAGAGCAAAGGTTTCTGAAGGACAGGTGAAACCACTGGGGATTAACAGCTAAAAAATATACTCCACAGGGAATATTAACAAGGAGATTTTTGTGTTCAGACGTGTAGAAGTAGGTCAGGCCAGGAGCAGATGTCTGTCCACCCCATGCCAAAATTCCTGCAAGGCGTATGATATACCCAGGCCTATTTTAGGATCCTTTTTCTTTTTTTTTCCTAGACTCAGGGGAAAAAAAAAAAGTCAGAGTGAGGAGAAGTGACTGTCCAAGCAAAGCTCTCATTACAGCTGAGCAACAGGATTTATAATGATGGGAGCTGGATAACCTTAAAATGGTAGGTGTCATATAACCTCAGTTATGATGATGAGGTGGGGGGTTACTTTACTTAAATTATGGTAGATAATGTCTCAAATGATAGTCTTTTCCAAATGACTCTGCGGGTGGTGGGTTTTCTTTTCAAGTGTTGTTTGGGCATTTTGCTTTGGCTCTGCACACCTGCCTGGCTGTGAACAAAGGGAAACCGGAGTACCTAATGACTCATCTCTCTGCCTCCTTTAACAGGGAGATCAACAAGGCAAAAATAGCATTATATCATTTTCCTTAAGCAATAGTGAGAAGAAAATTGTATATTCATAAAGTGCTGGTTTTGGAAGCATCTTATTGCCTCAGCGTAAGAAAGTGTAAAATTCCAGGTTTATGTTCCTGCTTGAGTGCAGCTTCACTGGCTGCTCGGCATATTTTGGGGACCCATCCCTGCAAAGGGGCTTCTGTGCCTTCCTTTATGGGTATGCACAGAGAGGATGGGCTCCTTTGCAAATACATCAAGTTGCCATCTGATCTGGAGATATTTAATCTGCAATTTATTGTTAAGAAGGCAACTGAGACTAAGAGGGTTCAAGCAGTGTAGCTGTCTTTTCTCAGTCCACTGCAGTGGGTGAGTTATTCGGCAGGTCAGGCGAACCCAGTTCTTGCTCTGGGTTTTTTGGTTTTTTTCAAGTGAAAGTAAAGAAAAGCAGAAGCGATTTCTGAGCTCGGTGTGAGCCTCACACAAGCAAGTTAATGGCCCTGCTTGCTGTGCAAGGTCTGAATTTGATGAGGAGTCAGAGCGAGGGAAACAAGGGCACCAGTGAGGTCAGGGAGGGAGCAGTCCCTGCCTGTCCTCGCATTTATGGAGGGGAGAGCTCACCTTCCCACGGGAGGCGGCTGTGGGATGTGGGAGGCTGTTGAGCTCTACAGCAACAGCTGCTCAGAGTAGGTGCCTGTCACTCCCTGGGCAGGGACTGTGTGTGGCCGGAGGATGTAAGGAGGTGGTATGGTGTGTCCCCCTGGGCGCTGCACTTCGTGCTCTCGTTCATTCGTGTTTGGTCCGGAAAGTTAAATAAATAAAGAGACCCCACAGTGCTCATAATAAAAATCTAAAATATTAGTTGCTTCTGGAAGCACAGATGATTTCTGTGGGGTAACCTGCTGGGTATACTGCTTAGGAAAATATTTTCTTGTACATTTGCAACTGCTGTCATTGACAATAAAATTGCTTGAAATATAAAATAATGTTGGTGTGTTGCCTACCATGACAGAAACTGTAAGAGTTTTTGACCTTTAGTACTCTTTAATGGGTGCTCTACAGAGGAACTGACACTTCCATTTATTAATTTGTAATTTCCAAAATAAATCCTTCTTTTTCCCCTCCCAGTAGATTGAAGCCTAGGATATGTTAATTGTGCTGGCTCTTCTCCAAGCCTGACACCTTGACAGCTCTTGTCAGCTTTTAAGAGTTATTCCCTTATGAAAACTATACTAGTTATTCTCCCATAATGGCCTTGCCACTCATCTCTTCTATGTTTTTTAATTCTGACATCAAAGTTTACGCTCAGCGTTGACCCCCTGACAGGAGAACGTTCTCTAATGACTCACAGTAGGTCAGCGCTCCCTGTTTGGGAGGAATGCAAAAAAAGTTAAATCCAGCATTTTGGTTAGCAAGTGTACGCCTGGGACTCTTGCTTTACTAAGGCTCAGGTATTTGCTCTTCATTAAAGAAATGAGGCTGTACAGTAAACTGATTTACTAGCAATACCACCCAGTGCTCTCATCTCATCAAATCTCACACTGTGCAGGACTGGAGCATCTCATAATTTCTAAAAAAAGACTGCTAATTAACATTTATGTGCTACAGGACATGATGGTACTTCAACGGGTGGCAGTTTTTCCTTTGAGTTGGTATTGGAGCAATATAATTGTGTTGTTGGAGTTGTGCCTTTGAGATATAAAACCAAGACCTTGACCACCACGATAATTGAAGTTCCCAGGCTGCTTTCTTAGGAGTGAGGGTGGTAGCTCCAGTTGTGCACTGGCTAAAATCCAGGCAGATATTTAGATTCTGTTACATTAATTCCCCCTGAAGCTTCAGCTGATGACAGTGGCTTCTTCTCTTCATATCCCTGCCATTTGGTGTAATTGGTGTGAGGTGTCAGACATCTGACACTGCCTAAGCCAAGAGCAGTTGTATTCCACTGACGAACAATGTGGTACAGGTGTACTCCTCAACTCCAGCACCTGGAAAAGAGTGAAAAGGCCATTTCTATCAGAATTACAGGTTTGAGGTAAGCAAAAGTACTGCTCTCTGTGTCCAAGTACTTGAGCCACCAGGAATCCCTGGTTTCTGCATTTGGGCTACCTGTCAGCAGATGAACAGCCCTAATCAGATGACATGGAAGAGAACCACGTTAGAGGAGGTGCTTTTGCTTCCACCTGCTGAAAGTGCAGTAGCAGAATATTATTTGTGAGGCCTTGATGTGTTGTGATGGAGGCTTTTGTTGTTTTCTTATGATGACTACTCTGACATGCTCCTCTCCCACTGACCTGGAAGACAGTGGAGTTACAGTAATGTAGGAAACACACAGTAACCAGGAGAGGCTAATAAATTGGCCTCTTCAGGTCCTGGACTGAATGAAAATAACCTTTGTAAGGTGGTGTAATTAATGGTTTTGCTGTGTTCAGGATTATCAAAAGTGAAAGATGAAACTATAGAAGTTGGTAGCAATCAGAGTTTCACTATCATATTGCAGTTGGACTGAGCCTGGAAAACCAATCTGCCAACTCTGTATCCCAAAAGAGCCTAGACTGGGACTAGAAAGACCAGTTCTTCCAAAATATGATGGTCAGTCCTGGTTTTCCCATTGCCTTTAGGATTAAGATTAAGAAAATTAAAGACTTTTCCATCATAAACCCAATGCAGAGGACCATTGTGACAGACCAGAAACAGCTGAGGAGCTGTACAAGCTGGGAGCTACCAACCAATTTAAATATGAGTGGGCATTAAAAGTAACATTTCTGAGTTTTTCCTAAATTTTATGTCCCACTGGCTGTTTATTTGCTGCTGGAGAATAGAGTTAGACTCTTCTGTAACGTGTCACCTGGCTGGAGAATTCCTACAGGGTGGAAGTGGGAGAGGCGCTGCTTTCCCTGGCACTGAGCAGGACTCTGGACACAGATTGCAGATGTGCTGTGTACAGGACACCAGCTGGTGTCTTGAGGGTCAGTAGAAATCTCAAAGAGAGTGATTTATTTTTAGTGATAGTGCCCCAGGCAGAAGTGAGAGTTTGCAGCATCAAAGTGATGTGTACTCCTTGTAGGCCCATGGGATTCGTTCCACAACATCTGTTAAAAGAAAGCAAGTCAAAGCTCTGTTAATGTATCTGCTTGTAAGGGTGTGAGAGTGCTACCTGTGTCTGGAGCAGACTCTTTACTGCCTGTTGGAAAGTTCTGGGTCTGGTTTCAGTAGTGAGGGGTAGCAGGGACTTGCATTGCTTAAATGTGCATGTGTTTGATGAATAGACCCACCTTGTGCTTGTGTCAGGTGCAGCTGTTTGTATGCAATGTCTCAGGGTTGAATTTCTGGTGGGAAGCCAAGTATCCAAATTTAGGTTTTCAGGGACTTTGTTCTTACACTTCATCTTTACTGCCTGAATGAAAGCTTGAAGATTTAACACTGAAAAATACTGATATTTTAATACAAGAGATACTTTAAATTATGCATAATTACTTAATCAGTCCTTCTATTTTGTATGGGTATAAAAGATGTGTTTCCTTCACAAAGGAATTTTTCACCCACTACGGGGTGTGGGTGAAATTCTTAAATTTTAGAGAGAAAAAGGTGCTGAAACCCCAGCATAAGATATAGGCTCAAGTCATAGCCACATTCAGTTTATGTTGTGAAGTGCTATTCATCAATAAGATTTGATTTATTTTATATATAACTTATAACCAAATTATTAAAACTAAGTAGATCTTACTTTAGTTCCATCTTCAGTGACCTTCAGCAAATTATTTCTTTTAATACAAATTCTAATTTGGGGAGTGGGATCAAGAAACAAGTTGTCTGCCAGCAGTTCACTCAGGGACCTGATTCCTCAAAATTTGGGAAGCTCCTACTGAGTCCAGGTCTAGGTTTTGCTGCACAAACCAAGCTCTGGTGCTGCCTTTGCCCAGTGGTGAAATGGGAAAAGGTCCTGAAATAAGTCCCATGTTTGTCTGCCGCTCCATCTGAGGAAATATTTTGAGTGATGGAACTGAATTGTTCTCCTGCCTTATGCTGGGAAGGATCTATGACTTTGCTGATCTCTGTTAAAACAGAAAAACATGAAACAGGTCTTGTGTATTGCAACCCATCCTAAGTGGTCTCAAATCAGAAATCAGATCAAGTATTGGTCCTGTGTGATGTTTTCATGGAGCTGCTTCACACTGATTTTACAGGCAGAGTTTGAAGGACAGGCTATTTTTTTTTTGCAGCTGGGGCCATACAATAAATATGAGTCAGAGCCAGAAATGGTATGTGGGTCTCCTGCTTGTCTTTGTCTAAAGCCTATTTGTCTGTGCCTCCCTTTAATTACAGTGGTGCTCACCACCCAGTGTACTCTGCATTCCTGTGCTGCTGTGCCCTGCTTTGGTGGCACCCTGGTAGGGACAGTGGGTCTTAGAGCTCATGTACTGCAGATATTCTCTGCTGAGTTGGGCTTTTTTACTGTAAGTGGAAGATATATTCATCATCATCATCATGGCTCGGCTTCGCGAACGAAGTTTTGGGAAGGGCTCTCCCCACGCTTGCTGCAAGCGCTGATGGCTAAAGAGGCTGATGTGAGATAGGCAAGTCCGGTTGCAAAAGGCACAGCAGAAAGTCTCCATGGGCGGTGTTGGCGAGGCACGGTTCTGTCTGCGTTGTCTTTTCTCCTCCAGACTGATCCTGCGTGTGTTCCCAAAGGAATCAGCAGCGTTATGGATGGTGTGTCTCCACGCCTCCCGATTGGAGGCCAGAGTGGACCATTGATGGTAGTCAATATGGCCAAGGCTGAGGTGTTGTTTCAGAGAGTCCTTTTATCTCCTCTTTGGGGCTCCTCTCTTGTGGCAGCCAGTGGCAAGTTCACCACAGAGCACGATCTTAGGGAGGCGATGATCCTCCGTCGGAAGATATATTAATGTGTATATATTCGTGTTAGATGTAAGGCTATAAGTTTTGTTCAGAAACTTTTCTAAGCCTTGGAACTTCTTGAGTCTCTGTGACTGTGTAGTTGCATCCTGTGCAAGCAGAAACAAATGGTTTTGTGGGGGGTGACAGTTTGATGAATGAATTTGAGACTTTCATAAAGGATGAGTCACTTTGATGCCATTAAGAGAGAGAATTCCAACAATAAATCCAAGATGTGTGGAGAGAGAAAAGTGTTGCTTGTGTAAAGTTGTAGTCTTCTAAAATTCCCTAAGCATCAGCTGTGGCAATTTTGCAGAAAATGGGTGAGGATGTGGCAGGAAAAAATAAGTGTCTTATGAGAGTTTTTTTCCAATCCCAGCCCCGAGGGCACTGCAGCATACTAGTAAGAAATCTTGGAGCAGCAATCTGTGAACCTTAAGGCAAAAGTAACATTTTGAGACCATCCTACTTTAAGGGATGTTGTGTAGACAGGGCAAGTATCTGAAGTATTTGTGTTTCCATGGGAGATAACTTTATGGAGAAAACAGCCAAATTTCTGGTAGGATTGAAGGAAATGTCATTACTTGCCTCAGTATTTTATAGCTATCCATGGAAAAAGAAATATATAAGGAAATTTGAACTCAAATTTGTGGAAAGGTTTTCCTCTGGTTTTGATTAAAAATGCCTACAAGACTCTAGAAAGCAAAATATTTGTGTAGACAAAAATAAAAAACCAGCTACTTTGATGACTCAGAACCAGAAAAACAGGCTGATCACTCACAGAGATCTCCTGACAAATTAAAGATCAACAAAGATACCTGTTTCTGAATAGTGTAAATCTTGTGCAAAAGTAGAGAATCTGGCCTGCAAATACTTAATAATTGTGGAGTGCTATAGCAGTGCTTGTGCGGTGCTTGAGGTAAGAGGTTTGTTTGCAGGGCTGGCAGTTCACAGAATAAGATTCTTTGGGTTTTTTTCCTGGTCTTTGTAAGAAGAATGTGCCGAGGTTTCATAGCTCTCACCAGTAGTTCTTAGTTGCTGAGTACTTTTGTTTGTTTCTTTCACTTTTCTCTAGTGAAAGAGAGTAAAGCACTTCTTAAACTTTTGTAAACATAGTTACCTTGACCTTGAGATGATAAAGCTTCTGCTCTTATTTTCCATTTTCTGTGGCAGTGTTTTATCCAAAAATACCTTCTCATGGAGTGTAGACATTTTAAATCAGCCTTCTGCTGAGACTTACAGAAGGTCCACCTAGTTAATTGCCCCTGTTATTTATGTGCCAGATAGATAGCTTTTTATGGGCTGCTTTTTCTGCTTTTCATCAAAGCAGTTCAAGTTTCAGAGTTCAGTGCTGTAGTTGGTGCTCTAGGCTGCCTTCCCTGTGCAGTGCTCACCTGTTAATTGAACCTCTATCATGAGAATGGATGTATTTCTATCCTTGTTGTTGTTATCAGAAAGAAAAAGATAAAAAGGATAACGTCAGTTTTCCTTAGGGACTGCTTTTTGCCTTTAAGAATGTGGACTGAGGTTTGGGTACATTTCAGTTCTGCAATGAGCTTTACATCATTAATTATTGTTTTTCTTAATTTCCTGGTGATTTTTAACCAAGGGCAAATTATCTCCTGATAGGCTCATATCTGACTGAAGTAAGGGAATGTTGCCACAAATTGGTTCGGGGTTGTATTAAACCAGAAAGCTGGACCTGCTGTACCCACCATCAGCTCTGTCGTGTGTTCAGCCAGTCCTCGAGGCTGGATATCCAGCCAAACACCTTCTGCAGTTATGCTGGGAAAGAAACATGCCTGATGTGCAAAGCCAAGAATTTGTTGTTGGTTTAGCTTGAACTAAAGTGCTAACAGTCTATTGAGAGATTTATTGTTAGACCAATTATAATAATATAAGCACTTACAGTCCAGATTATCTAATTATAAGAGCTCATTCCGGATACAGATATAATAAGCTTTCTGGTATCTGATCCTTTTGTGGTGTTCTTCTCCTGAAGCAGGACAGGGAGGTGTCATTACAAGTTGCCATCAAAATGACTTCTTCACGTGGGGAAGTATGAAGTTAATCTTGGTGGTTTCTTTTTCTTTTTTTTTGCCAGCAAGAAGGTGAAATTAATGTCAGTTGTGTCTTTCTCCTCATTCTGAAGTCTATTTGGGGTCATTTTTATGTGTTTACTAGCACAACTGTGTGCTCTGCTTATTTGCCTTTCCTTCAGTGATTCAGGATATTGTAGTCAAATTTGCCATATATAGTAAGTTTTATATATGTCGGATGCTTCTTCATGGAATCACAGAATGGGTGATGTTGGATGTCATCTGGTCCAACCTCCCTGCTCAAGCAGGGCCATCCCAGAGCACATTGTACAGGGTTGTGTCCAGATGGTTCTGCAAAATCTCCAGTGAGGGAGACTCCACTCCCTCTCTGGGCAGTCTGTTCCAGGGCATGGTCACTTCTCTCAGTAAAGAAACTCTTCCTCATGTTCAGGGGGAACTTCCTGTGCATCAGTTCCTGCCCATTACCTCTTGTCCTATTCTTGGCACCACTGAGCAGAGCCTGGTCTGTTCTCTTGGCACCCTCCCTTTAGATACTGATAGACATTGATGAGGTTGCCTCTCAGCTGTCTCTTCTCAAGGCTGAACAGCCCAGCTCCCTCAGCCTTTCCTCGTTAGAGAGATGCTCCAGTCCCTTAATCATTCCTGTAGCCCTCTGCTGGACCCGCTCAGGAGCCCCATCTCTCTGGTACTGAGGAGCCCAGAACTTCACCCAGCCCTCCAGATGGGGCCTAACTAGGACTTCATTTTCCTTCTGTCCCTGAACTCACGTTTATCTGTATTTTAAAGTCACATTCCTCTAGCAAGCAGAAATGTAACACTAGTGAGTTCTTTATAGCTCTGAGGTCCTGCTGTCAGCCCACTCCTTCCACCTTCAAGCCCCCTGCTTGTCGCTGTACAGTCGGGATAGATCAAGAGGCAACACATCTTCTCCAGGAACAGGAACCAGGAACCGTTATTATATCAGAAACTGCAGTTTATATAGATCTCAGTATCAACACATGTCCATGGACCATTGGTTTCTCTATACATAAATAATTCTTAATTGGACACACAGACTGCGCATGTCAAATAACAATGACTCATCATTTTAGAGACCGAGCTTCCATTCTGTGTTACAGTCTCTCCTTCCGTGTAGATCACCCTGACGATGGTGCAGAAGTTCCTAGTTCAGTCCAGTCATTCCACAGAGACTCCAGACCAGCTGGAGTCTCCCCACACCTGCTGTGGTCTTGTACTTGTCTTCTGGGGTCTCTGTTACAGTCCTGGTTTCCCTCGGCAGCTTCCACGCTGTGGTTAACCAATAACTAAGATTTTGTCTGTGCTACTTAGCTGAGACTGTGAGGTACATGTCAAAATTTGCAAAGACTCATTCTTGTCTCAATTTTCATTGGTCAAATTGATGCTCTTTGAAGAAGCTTGTCATGGTCCTGGGATAATCACTGGCAAGGACCAGATCCTGCTGATGAAAAGCAATTTGTGAGCAGAGGCTTTAAACGGCTCAGTGATCCAATATAAAACTGATCTGAGAAACGGCTTGTGATTTAACTCTGGCATAAAGAACTAAAATAAAGGGCTCGCTTTGGGCACGTTCATGTATCTTCTTCAGCCCATCACTGCTATTAATGTATCCTTCAAGGGTTATGGAAAATGACCTTTAGAGGACCTGACTGTAAATATTAATTCCTCATTTTCAGTCATTGTGCACATTGTAGAGAGCAGAAATATTTGGTAGGTTCATTTCAGTCTCCATGGCAGTCTTTTCTCACATGGCAGTGACCAAAGAGGCTGAAACGAAAAAAATACAGACTAAAAATGCCTGCTGTAGTTTCTAATTTGCTTGTAGAAAGGGTATTGTGTCCTCATTCAGTAAGGAAGGAGTAAGAATCAGAATAGCAGGATCCTACAGAGAACTTCAGTGCTGGAGACCCAGTGAACCATCCTGTCCACAGTGAAAAGCTGGTGAATGACAGTGGACATCGGTAGGGATTGGAGGCCACCTGAGTGAAGAGTTGGTGGATGGAGTCTCAAAGAACTCAGAGGTGCCAATGACGTTTTTCATGCAGGAAACAGTAAAACAGTCTCCAAAATGAGCAAAAACCAGCTTTAACAGGTGAGCCATCCAGTGCTTGTGTGTACTGTCCATTTTTTGGCCTAATCACCACCCACTGCGAAGCCATTTGAAAGGGAGGTCAATTTTTCATCTGCACAAAAAGGTGGAGAGGTGACCTTTCGCTGAGAGTTTTTGGTGAGGAAGTGGTGGCTCCTGTGAAATGCTTTATGGAATACGAATGCCACTCAAACAGAGATTTTTCCATTAGCTTAGAGCTTTCTGGATAGACCTGAGATGTTGTGGAGCTCTCATTATTTATGCATGGGAAATAGTAACTGGCTAGAAAATAAAGCACAATTCAACATTTCTCATTCAGCGCCTCCCTGAATCACTATTTTGGTTGCAGTAGAACTGTCAAACTTGTAAATATTGTATATGTGATGCTCAGAAAGATTATTCTGCATGCCAAAACTTCACTGCTGGGGTGAAAGGAGTAGTGGTGGACAATGCTATGGGACCAGGGAATGGCATGTGATGTCTGAAACAATCCGTGCTGGGTTGTTCCTCCAGACCAGTGAAGAGGAACTGTGCTAGCCATGTGGGTCTTCCCAGAGGGGTAAAGTTAAGACCTTTTCTCTAACAGAGTCGGGAATAACCATTTCTTGACAGAATTTAAAACATTGTATGGGGTTTGGGTTTTTTTTTTATAATCCTAAATGATGCAGGAGTAGGTGTAAAGATGAAGTCATCCTTAAAGAAGTGATGTGTACCGATCTTGTCTTTAATCTTTGTGACTGAAGAAGTTCCTTAAGTCTTGCTGTAAATTTTCATGGTGAATGTGAAACCTCTGCTCTCCCTGAGGTCAGCAAGGGTTTCCCCATTGACTCCAGGAGAAGTAGAATTAGGCCTAGAAATATTAGAATGAATACCTTTAAGCTAAAGACTAGCATATGTAATCACTTTCCATATGTACAAGTCTGTGACAGCTTCACATTCCTTTCATTATCTGGTAAAATTAATTTGATAGGTGAGATGCTAATTCTGTATTTCTGTGTTGTTTCCTTTGGTCTCGTCCTTAATATTTATGGAGTATTCAGCTGATTTTTGCTGAAGCTAACAAAAAATATCCCACACCTTGCAGTAAGACCAGGCTGTTATACACGTGACCAGTAGCGATCACAGTGAAATATTCAATGTACAGAGCTCAGCAATTCTGCAGGCTTAAAACAATGGTTTTGCGCAATGGCAACACTGTGGCCATTTGGTCAACTTTGGGGAACCTGGTTATCTTGAAACAAAAGCAACAAAAGTCTTAATTTCTGCTCCACAACCTGTGATTTGTCAAAGTCCCGAGCCCTGTCCATCTGTAAGCCATAGTGCTATCTGAATCCTGCAGCAGGGGATCCTGGAGAGAGGCAGAAATGCACAGGCAATGGAATGGTGTCAGATGAAGTGTGAGAAGAGCATTAATCATCACATAATGAAGTATGTGTTTGTTTCTTGCTGATAACTTCTGAAAGAAAAACATTTAAAGGAATAGAAAGCTAAGAAATTTCCTTTTCTTTCTATTGCTCCAGTGTGAATCTTTTGCAGTTACATAATCAAGAGTAATTAGTAAGATATTCATCAAAGTTAACTAGCTTCGTGTAGCCTACAGGTGCAAGTGTACAAAATATTCGATGTTCTGATTTTCCTCCTGATTTTGAAAACCATGTTTTCGTTAGGTTTGGTTTTCATTTCAAGCTCAAGTTTAATTTATTCCCCCCCACATGAACTTATATAGGAAAATCTAACTAAACACTTTACAAGATGTTTCGTATACAAGTATGTAGTCTCAAGAACTAATTGTGTTTCATGGAAAATTAATTTCAGCTTTTATATTACAAAATTAGAAAAATACTAATGTGAATTTTGAGTTGTATAACACAATACATATGTTTAATTGTCCTGGGTTTCTGTAGCTGAATTTTTTTTATTTGTTTTTTTGTAGTGGGGGGGGCTGCAGAGGTGGTTTCTGTTAGAAGCTGCTAGAAGCTTCCCCTGTCCCATAGGAGTCAATGACACTTGGCCCCAGGAGGGACATCAGGCTCCTGGCCAGGGTCCAGCCAATTAGAGATCACAGTAATGCCCCTGTGATAACATATTTAAGAATTGGAAGTTGTTGCACAGAAGAAAATTCCAGGGAGCAAGAATATGGGATAACAGGCAGACATCAAGGTCGCTGCAGAGGTGGGGGAGGAGGCACCTCATGGAGCAGGGGAAGGACTCAGAGCTAAAACCCCTGCAGCCCATGGAGGACCATTGCGGCGCAGAGACCCCCCTGCAGCTCATGGAGGAGCCCGTGCTGGAGCTGTGGATGCTTGAGAGGAGGCCTGTGGACCCGTGGAAAGGCAGACCCACGCTGGAGCAGGAGACCTGTGGACTCGTGGACAGGCAGACCCACGCTGGAGCAGGAGACCTGTGGACCCGTGGAAAGGCAGACCCATGCTGGAGCAGGTTTTACCCGAGTGAGAGCTGTGGCCCTCGGGACAGCAGATATGGAAGAGCTGCTGCCCAAGAGTGGATTCATGTTGGAGAAGTCTATTAAAGACTGTCTCCTGTAGGAGTGACCCCACGGAGCAGGGGATGGACTCAGTTGTGGTCCCCTGTAAACCGTGGTGAAGCAGAATGTCCCCCTGCAACCCATGGGAGGCCCATTGGGGTGCAGGGTCTCAACCTTTACTGCACCCCATGGATGAGTGACCCCGAGGGGTGGGGGAACTCACATTGCAAGTGGCAGCAACTGCAACTGACTGCAACCCACCCTGGACAGAAGGAGGGGTGGGGGAAAAGTGTGTGTAGTGTGTGTTTTAAGACTGTTTTTTTCCCTCACTATTTAGCTTAGCTTTTATGCTGTTAGTAATAAATTTAGGTATTCTCTCACTTTGAGTCTGGTTTTGCCCATAAAGGTGGCGGGTGGATGACCCCTCTGCCTTCTGCCTCGTTGCAGGAAGGGATTTAATGAGTCCATGGAATCCGGCCAGGGTCAACCCACTACATTAATATCTATTGGAGGGTTCTAAATGTAGAAGCTGGCTCACCAGTTCTTTTTTGCAGACTGTACAACAAACTGGACTACTGTGTGTTGTTCAAGTGTGCTCATGAGCAAGTTCCAGTTGTTTGTGAAGATTTGCATCCCATCAATTCATTTAAAGTTAATAAAAAAATCTTCCAAATCATGAAGAATCTCATCTTCTCATCCCTTGCCTCCCTTCAGGCTCATGATGGGCAGGCAGAGCAATCCCAACCTTCCTTTCCTCCTAATTAATCCCCACTTTTCCCCAGTCTGGGATGATGCTCATGACAGTGCTAGAAAAAGAGCAGTTTTACTTCTGCTGAATCCACCTATTCAGCAATATTCTGGGCTCCAAAGACTTGCTATTTTTAAATCCTGAATATATCTCTGTGTTATTAAAAGACCATCAGGAGGGTATGGCTGCAATTTGTGGTAGAAATAGAAGAAGAAAAGGATTATTCACAGCCTGTATGTTCCTTGTCATCTGGAGGACTTAATATCTCATCATATACAATGTGGTTCTGTTGGAAATTTGTGGAGCTCTTGGTATTTAAGAAAAGGTTTAAATTTTGCAGCTTAAAGTGAGATGCAAACAGGTATAGTTAGAGGCAGATGCAGCTCATAACTTGAAACAAACTGGAAGTTATTGATGAGTCAGCAGTGGATCCATATTATTTATCAAAGGCCCCTCAAAAATAAAGCGAGTAGCCAGTGTGGTCCATATGCTGATAAGTGAGGAGGTAACTCACTGCAAAAGACAGGAATCTTAAAAACAGCAGTCAGAAGAAGCCACTGGGTTCTTACTCGCCAAGATGAGATCAAGTAAAATGGCATTTTTCATATTCATATTCATATTCAATTCTTGAATTTCTGCAGGGCTGGAGATTCCCCAGCGCCTCTTGGTGACGTGTTCTGGTGCCACACCACCCCAGCAGGAGACTTTCCCTGGTGCTAGTCAGCAACTCCCCATCAAGTGGTTGTCGTCTGCTGTTAACATTACCCCTCTGTTCCTCTCCTGTTCCAGGAACACGTTATAGCAATTAATTCCATGGTAGCAGCGTGACAAAAGGAAAAAAGTCTATTCATTTCTTCCCTAGCCTACTTATTTGGGTGCTTGAATTGTTAATTTAATTGAGAAACGTTAACATTTCTCCTTTCTGTTGGAATAATTTGCCTTGGGTAACTTCTGCTAGGGAAGGCCTATAGCACTAACAGGGTAAGTTCTTCTGCTTTTATAATATCTTTTTCTTGCAGCTTGAATATTTTCTTTAAACTTTAAAAGGTGAGATTTCTATTTTTTTTTTAAATAATATGAAAGGTATTGTCCTGAAAAGTAGGTAGAATTGCAGACCAGAGCACAAGGGGAGGATGCTGCCCTGGTGTAGTGTGTGGAGTGCAGGGGTCTCCAGCTGCAGAGCAGTAATACATATATGCCCTCACAAACCTCCAAAGACAGAAGGAAAGTACGTGCATTTTACATCTTGGTAAGCAATGTTTTCTGCCTTAAATGGCATGTTTCATTCCCCATTTGAGCATTTACAGCTGTTACAGGAGCTGTGATCTATACAGTTATTATTTATGATTGATTACGCCCAGTCCTTTTTGCAAAAGATGCTAATCTGGTTTGGTGTGACAAGTGTTTATCTAATGAGTATGTTGTCGCTGTGTTTGCCATACCATAATTCACATAAAGAAGCAATAAACCATCTCAGTTAACCGGGAGTATATCTACAGCACTCATGCAATATTCAGAGACGGGAACATGCACAGCTTCAGGAATAATGACTTGGCAGCTAAGAAATATTCCTTAATACTCATTACATATAATACAGATTTTTTAAAAAAGTACAAAATTGCTTTAGTAAAAATATATTTTATATCATGTACAGATTTAGATGGAAGAAATGCTTAATTTGTTTTAAATAAATCCAAATGCCAATTTTATGCCACTTTGATGTCAGCACTGAACTACCAACCCATGTTGCCCATGTTTAGTTAATTAGCAAATTTTTGAAGGGTGGGAAGGAGCTGTTGTGGACTTCCACCTCCTTCCAGGGAGCAAATGGAGTTACAGAAAGCATAGGAGCTGGGGAAGTTCCTGATGGACTTGGGATGCACATGTAGGACTGAATATCCCATGTCTTCATGGACCCAGCCTGGCACTGGCTGGGTGGGTGGAGCAGGAGCAGGTTTGTGCCTTGCTCTGCTCTGGCAGGTTGGTCACCAAACTCGGCAGCTTTGAGTATCTGGTAGCTGGGTAGCAAGAAAAGGAAGTTTTGTCATGATGAGTTATCTTCAAAAGCTAACAGTCACATAAATTTACGATTTAGTGACTACTGGGAATACAGTCGTTTTTCCTGATAAAATAAAAAGACAATAAAGCAGCAAAATTTGATGTCATGGCTGTTAAATTCTCTAATTTTAGACTTCCATTGATCAGAAAATGAATTTATGGTCTACATATTTTCAGCATTGTAAAAATCCACGTAATTTAATTGTTAATCTAAGGTCAAAAGCGAATTAGCATAATAATATCTGAACTGCACTGCCCTGAAATCCCCTGATAGGCATCTTTCTGACTTCTGCTATTATAAAAATGTTCCCATTGGTTCTTGACCCTATTAAAGTTGTTCCTAGATAAGCTTTGCAAGGGTAGTGTGTGAGAGCCTCTCTGAATAAGCAGTCCTTAGATGATGCCTTTGTGCTGAGGGGATAGCAGGTTTTTATATGAGATATTAAGGCTACAGAGAGAGCCTGTATCAATCCTGATGCTTGCTCTGATTTCCCTTTCGGTTTCACAAACTTTGTTGAAAGTTTCACTGCTTTTCTTCAGAATCAGTTCTGATAACATTAAATTATATTTTTATTATATTATTCAAAGATACAAAATTATTTGAGGCTGGGGTTCCCCCCCCCCCATTGTATCACTTGGTATCATATTATTTGAGTGCAGTGTGTTTCACTATTGACCCTTTATGTGCTTTTGCCGTCCTGGTATATTTATTAATTAATGTCTTCTTTGTGTTTTGAAGGCCCATTAGTTTTAAGTGCTGTTGTTACCAGCACTTAAATCTTGAGTTATAAAAAAACCCAAAGCCAATGGATGCTTTGCAAGGTGACAAAAGGCTTGTAACAGTGATGTAAGAAGTGCATTTAATGCCATAATGTGTCTTTGTTTTTGAGAGGCTTTGATCCAGGGAGGTTTTCAGGCACCTGGCACTGGCAGCAGCATCTGGGCTTGGGGTTCCTATGTTATAAAATGCAAGGCAGAATTAGGAAACTTTATGTAAAGCACCATGCTGAAATGAACTGTCTAATGTGGCAAATGAGGAAATGGAGACCGGGGTGAAGTGACCAGAAATGGGGTCCTCTTGGAAGTCCACTCAAGATTCCTTTGATTTTTCTGATTGTTACCTTCCACAGCAATTCTGGGAATAGCCCAGCATTATGCCTGTCTTTGAAATGCAGCCACACTTCAGTTTGGATTTCCTATGGTCATCTCATTTATAGTTCCATCCATGCATAGGTACAAAGGAGCCTGTAAAGTCTTTCTTTTTGTCTGGACCTGCAAACCTCAGCTCAGCACGATGTACTGGGCATGCAGGGGCTGAGTTTTTTAAAAGTATGTGGAATATTTCTGCTTCAGACCTGGTGTTACTGCTGGACTGGTTAAAATGATCCAGCTTCTGCCCAGTGAAAGCAGCCCAGTTGCAGGATCACATTGCAAGGCTGGGGAATGGGGGTCAGGCTTCCCATCACTGCAAGCTTGGCAGTCATTTGCCAGCCTACGGTGGTGTGTGCTCTGCACCTTCAAATGGCAACAGAGTGTATGAGGATAATGATGAAGGCATTTAGGTCTCCTGGAGAAATGTCATTTAATTATTCATTGTGAACTGTTTGTTAAACTCTCCTTGCTGGGTTTCACATGTTTTCAGCTGGTTTGTAAGCAGAGCAAAGTACAGGAGGGAATCCAATACTGTATGTCTGCCTGCTAATTATTTGCTTACTGATGCATGGAAGAAAACAAACTTAACAGGCATTAAACTAGGTATTGAAATTAGTGTCAGTGAATAGCTCTGCCACATGGAAAGGCAGGAAAACGTTAAGAGAAAATGTTTTGTAGGAATAAGTCACACTTTGTTTTTATTGCTTCTGTTTACTTGGAACAACTTTTGGGGCGTCCTTCTGAAGCTCAGAAGGGGGGGGCTAATGGTGTTTTATGTATCATTGGGCAGTATCTCATTTTTATTTGCATAATTTAAGTGAAACCATCAAATCACACGTAAGGGCCGCATAAATTAAGTGCCAGCAATCCTAAGCATGACCAAGTGCAGTAAGGGAATGCAGGTGATGATAGTTTATCAGTGGGCTAAATGAAAACAAGTGGAAAATAGGTACAATGTTAAAAAAAAAAAAAAGGGGGGGGGGGGATACATTTGCTCATTTAAGTGACCTTCTATTTATAGGAAATAAAATTTTTTTGAAACCTCAAACCAGCTTGCACCAGGTACACTTTTTGTGGGGTTTAGAACTAAGAAAAGTTCCACTTAGACATATGCATTTGCAGAATAAAATCCTCGGGAGATACCAAGGTACAGTCCTTGCAGAATGCCAAAGCTCTCCTTGAAAAAGATTGAGATACCAGTTGTAAGGGATAAAAAACCCAAAGCATGTTGTATAAGTGGTTTATTTTCTGCTAAGAGCAGTTTCCTGTACAGGACAGGGAGGTGTTGACAGGAGGGGTGACAGAAGGGGAGCCTGGAACGAGTAGCTCTCCAGGAGAGAAGAGCAGGCAGTCCAACGTGAAGGCTGTGCACACAAAACTCATGTCAGACTCCTCTGTCTTACACATTGACACCCACTTGTAGCCATCCAGGGAGAACAATTTAATTACCTAAAAATTGCTAATGATTCTTCCTTTCCAGATCTGGTAGATAACAACTGGTCGGGCTGATGAAAGGCTCAGATTGGTGGAATGATGTTTGCTTAGAAACCATAGGCATGAAATGCATCTCCTCTGCCTCCAACATTACATAAAATTCCTTTGCCAGCATCATCCCTATTCACTGTGAGCAAGACCTCATTCCCACACTGAAACATGGAGCTGTGTTAACTTCAGCACTCCTGGGGGCGTTGAGTCCTGCTAACTTCCAGCACTAAGACTAAAGGGTCAGAATCCGGTCAGAATCAAATCACTCATTATAATCATCTCAGTAATTGCAGAGAAGTACTGCTGCTGGGAGGTGATTATGGATTTGTATACACCTCAACTGCTCCTTTTTAACCTTCTGAGAAAGCACTCAACTTCTTTTCTTCTCTTGCTTTATCACGTACTTCTTTTCCTTAGGCATTGGATGGGGGGAAAAAAAACCCTGAAAAATTATTGAGCTTCACAAAATGCAATGGAATCCTCTCTTTAAATGCCAAGGGCTGGAGGTGGGGAGGGGAAAGAGCAAAATTCATTCCTTTTCTGGTGTTCTGAGTACTCAGAAGTTGCCCATGAAATGAGGTACTTCAGGTTTCATGAGTGGCTAGTGGGAAGCAGGATCAATATCATGCTATCTTTAGGAAAGCTGGAGTGCAAAGGGGTAAGAAATGTTCCATAAAGATGCTTCTCATTTCAAGTATTCTTTTTCTAGGGAAAAAAGGTTACCATACATTTAATTTTGAGTGTATTTATAGCCTTATACTGTGTTAGCAGAATAAAGCAAATTTTGATAACTGGAAAATGCAAGTGGTGGAAGAAGTGATTACATTTCAGATTATTTCTCTCTATCAAGGATATCCAGTTATTTGGAAAAGAATGCAAAAATTGAAAATAGAGGGTATTATTCATTTTTCTGCAAGTTTGCTTTCTCAGCATGTTTCTCCATATTTATTTCTTTCCATTAGAAGGACTGCCGAGTTAGTGTTCACGTCACCCAAAATGGCAAAGACAAATTCAGTGTGTAAATAAATCACTTGAGTATCTCAAGTTGGATGGGACCCATAAGGATCATCGAGTCCAGCTCCCTGCCCCTTGCAGAACTACCTAAAACTGAACCATGTGACCAAGAGCATCATTCAGATGCTCCTTCAGCTGCTGTCAGGCTTAGTGCTGTGACCATTTCCCAGTGACCAACCCCCCTCTCAGTGACGGAGTGAATGCTGGCATGTGAGGGGTATTTTTTTTTTTTTTTGTGAATAGGGGAAATAAAAATCCACAAAAGGAGTGAAATAAATTGAGAAGGAGCAGGGGAACTGTGCTGGTAGAGCCCTGCAAGTTCTAGTCTGTGTGCATTTATGATGTGCCATCAGCAGTAAGCAGAGCTTTTGATACCCCTCAAACAATTTGATGTTACAGTTTGTGGTAGTTTTAAATTTGAGGCTTTGGCTAGGTTTGTTGGTTCTTAGGCCTTCCTGGGAAACGAGTCAGGTGTCATACATTGACAAATCAGAGGTATTCCCTACTATCTCACATCACATGGGATATAAGGGTGAGGGAGGAAGAGCTGACCCACTGTCTTTGGACACTTCCTTCGGTCAGTCTCTTCAGTGCAGTCTCTNTCCCCTTGGCTTTTTCCCTGTTTTTCTCCCCTTTGTGGGGGGAGCCCTGTGCTGGTGCTGGGAAGTTCTGTGCAGTGTTGCTTTGTTTTGGTTTTGCCCAGGGTCCAACTTCCACACAGTTCCTGCATATAGAAATGAACGAGGCCCCTGGTCATGGCCAGTCATTATCCCTTGGACACTAAAACAGGGACAGGTTACCGGGTTCTTCCCAGAATCACGAGATTATAGTCTCCTAAGGTGATGTCATCTGACTGTGAGCCCAAATGAGGACACACTGAGCTCCGATGGGGTTTGGGATCTGCCACACCAAACGTGGCATGAAGAATTAGTGAAGTCTCTGCATATTGTCTTTCTGTGATATAAAGAAAATTATATTCCCTTTTCATGTGGAGAATCAGAGCTGTGCACTTTCATTTCCCTCCAAAGAAACCGGCTGGTGATAAAATCATGAGATTTTGGATTGAACCTCAGTATCTGCTTCACTGCTGTGTCAGACACCAGCGAGAGCAGGAAGCACAAACTCCTTCAAAGGGACAGTCTTCCCATTTCAAAGTACGAGACTTCTCTGGCCATTACGTCCCTTTGGGATCCCTGCTGGGACAGGACCCTTTAACATCTTTATTAATGGCCGGATGGCAGGACAGCATGTGCTCAGGAGCTTTGCCAATGTTAGTTTGCTGATAACGCGGCAAGGCGGGTCCAGAGGGACCTTGGTCAGCTGGAGAGAAGGGCTGACAGGGACCCCCGACAGTGCAGTGGTGACAAATGTGATGCCATCGCCTCAGGCAGAAAAATTCAAGATTTAATATCATCTGAGGGTCGACAGGCTACAGAGCGGCTTTGCAGAACAGTTCCTGAGGTGGTCTCATCTTTTATTGATATCTCAAAAAGCAATTAAGATGTAAGGAAGGTTTTAGGGAAAAGTCATGGGCAAAATTCTGGGTGAACGTTGCCACATCCTACTGAGGATGGTCCACATCATCACCAAAGCTACAGTAAAATTTTCTAGGTTATTTCTAACGTAGCTAACCTGTCTCTAGAATCTCTGTGTATTTTGGTTACTTCCTTGAAACGCTTAAATGTATTGAATGGGTCACTTTGGTTGGGTTCAAAAGTAATTCGTGCCATGAGCACTTACCAGTGAGTAACTGTCAGTGTAAATGTTCCTCATCCCTGGGATTTTTATGTGCATTATGTGGCTGTTTCTTGCAGAGACTGAAGGAACTGAAACAGAGGGAGTTTGCACGAAATGTAGCCTCTAAGTCACGAAAAGATGAAAGAAAGCAGGAAAAAGCCCTTCAACGTTTGCACAAGCTGGCTGAACTAAGGAAAGAGAGAACGTGGTAAGTACATAGCAGCTGAAACATAAAAAATATTTTAAAATAAGCCCTCCACTGTTAGCTGGTGCTGTGGGATGGCAGGGTCTTGGAGTCCCTTGGCTGGAGCCCCACACAAGTGTTTCTATGGCGTTTTGGAACCAGTGTGTGTACAGTGTTTGATTCACACTGTGTGCTGAAGTGAATGTTTAACGTTGCTTTTTCAGCGGAGCTAAAGTGACACGTATTTTTAGTTTAAAAGAGATGTGTTTCATATATATTTCATAAAACCAAGCACACTGGTTGAAAGCTGAGTGAACTAGGTCGTGCATTTGCAGGCTGACACTACTTCATTGATGAGGTGAGGAACACAGTCTGTCTCACTAGGATGTAACAGATCTCTATGATTTAGTTTTCAAAATGCTTGCCTGGGAAAGCATCCAGAAATCTAGCTTTAAATTTCTGTGCCTGGATTTTGTACATTAAAAGGTAAGTGCTCCTTTCCCCAGCTCAACAGAGTGTTTACCTCCCTCTGCAAAAGTGACTCCTTGCTACTCATACATTTTACTATTGCATCTAAACATACTGTTGAAATGAATATTGAGCTTGCTAGTTGTGACTGAAGTCTCAAATACGACACAGTTCTGACACTGATAAGCCACTGAAAATATCTGTACTCATCACAGTGCAATGTCAGAGGAAGGGATGGTAGACGCTCAAGTGCAAATGTTTTCTTTTTATTCAGTCTTTGCCTCACCAGATGAACTTACAGAGAAGTCCAACCAAGTTGCAGCTCTTGTTCAGGAATCATCCCTTTCTCCCTGGTCTGAATGGTGGGCAGCATGATGAAACAAAACCTGTCTGAGCAGGTGGATGGGGTGTTGTGAGATCTGTTTGACACAAGCACTGTGACATATAATTTTTTAATATTTTTTTCAAATTCATGTAGGCACTCTTTCTTCTCCATCAGTGGTTTAACTGTCTGAATTTAATACTTGAGTATATTAGATATTATTCCCCTTAAACATGCTCCAAAATCTGAATTGAGCATATTTCAAGAGAAAGAGGAAATAAGAACTTACTGTTTCCCTATTTCCATACTAGTGAAGCACAGATTTTGCAAGCTTATGTTGTTTCTGGATATTATTTTTATTTTAATACCTTTTTTCTAGTTCCTGAGGGAGAATTTCTATCTGAGTTTTATTTTTCTATCAAATAATTGCTGTTTATTACCACTTTGGATCATTAGAAGTGTGATACAGACAGGCACAAAGGATTTTTTTTTAGGTTGGTTTTGTAGAAGTCACCATTTTACTCTGTTGAAGAAAGGATTTGTGTGGGGGTT
This sequence comes from Grallaria varia, assembly GCA_013396735.1. Taxonomy (NCBI): domain Eukaryota; kingdom Metazoa; phylum Chordata; class Aves; order Passeriformes; family Formicariidae; genus Grallaria; species Grallaria varia. The sequence continues at coordinate 329,059 of VWZG01000878.1, forward strand.
TTAATACATATTTTATATTTATGAAGAACTGGGAAAGGCAGGAATCCTCATGAGGAATTCCTTTCTCATAAAACCTCTACCTTAATTTCTAGACCCATTATTCATCTCAGCACTTTTTAGGGTCCTAAATGACATTTGCAGGTTTTCTGAGTGACTCATCATCTAGTATTGCTCTGCACTGTAACACAGAATAATTTGGTTAAAACAAGCAAATAAATTGTTTTAACATGGGTCCACTACTTCTAGTGCTGAGCAGTTCCTGTGGATCCTGGAAAATTGGCAGCTTAAACAGTTTTTGCTCTTGTCTTTCCTTCCTATTAAGTCAAATAGAACAGATGGGAAGAGGACATGAAATGAAGAACAGAAGTAGACAGTGATAAATTTTTTCTCGAGAGGGATGAATCACTTACTTCACTACTGTCAGCTGAAATACTCTCCCCAGTTTTATTTTTCCATGAAAGAAACTGCTGAGATGGTGATGGCTTGGTCTGTGAGCACAAATAGGATGGGAGCTGCTGGGGGATTGCCTGTGGGCAGAACAGCAGTCACTGGAATGATGACTAAGAGGAAAGTGCTCTGTGAGGTGCTCTCTATTTTAATGTATTTTGTAGCACAAAGGAAGGTAAAACCTCTGCTATTTGTAGTAATAGTATTGTAACCATGATGGTCTACTGGGATGAGAAGCAAGATTTCTAGGGAGATACACAGTCTCTTATTTGGCCAGCCAGTGTGTCTAGGAAAAGTTAACTACTTTGCTGGAATATTAGTCCTTCAGCTGGTGTCTTCACATGAGGGAGCTGGGGCATAATATTTTCTCACCTCTTTTATTTTTTTCTAATACTGGTCAATTGATCTTATTATAAGAGGTGGCATTTTTTCCAAATTCTAAATCTACATACCCACAGACTCCTTGTCTTTCCTTAAAAAACTCTCTTAGATACCAGCATAATACCATGCTTCTGTCAACAGTTCTCTGACAGGTACTGACTCAAAGAGTTTTGTTTTCCTTCCTAGTGCTCCTGGAAGCGGCCCTATGTTCAAATCCACTACAGTGACCGTGCAAGATGACTGCAATGATATCCCAAAAGGCTCTGCCATAGATTCTGCCAACAGCCAGGATTTCAGCTGTACGTTAATGCACGACGTGCAGAACTGTAAAGACGTTGCTTCTGTTATTCCTTCCGCTCCTACGGATGGGTGTCGCAGTAAATCCGATGCTAACAAATGTGGAGAGCAGGTTCAAGGAGCTCAAGGACATAGAGTTGGGTTCTCCTTCGCTTTTCCTAAGAAAGCAGTGGTCAAACTGGAGTCTTCAGCTGCCGTTTTCTATGACTATAATGATGAAACGTCTGCGGAGCACGGATTTAGCAGAAGGAGTAGGTTTGTTCCAGGAACAGGTAACCTTCAGCCTCCTTCAGCAGCAGAAATAGTTGTATGCCCTGAGGAGAAACATAACTGTTTTCACTCACTGGTGGAAAAATGCACAGACACAGGAGAAGCTCCTGAAGCTCAGGAGTCAAAAGAGCTGGCCAGTGAAGAAAGCAGGGTGTTGGAGAGTCCCTCATTAACTCCTGTTCCGTCCCACTCCAAGCAACTGGTGTCCTCGGACACGGATGGCTGTGGTATGGATATAAGTGCAGCCGACTCACCGGACCAAACACTGCCCATGGTTGTGGACAGTGCTCAGGTCCTGCCCCTGGACGGCAGTGGGTACGAGCTGCAGGCAAACAGGGCTCCTGGGCAGGAGGTTGTGGAGGATTGTTTATCTCTGCAGGATGTTGCAGAGGAAAATAACAAAGATGGGAACAGTGATCCATCCACAGCTGAAATGGAAATAAAAGATCTGGGGGCAGATGCAGTAGTTCCATCACTGTCTGAAGAAGGTAGTAGTGAAGCCCCAAAAAGCAAAACAGACATGCACAAGAGACCTTGTCAACCCTTTGTTCCTGTTCTTAGCAAATATGGGTCAAATATTCTTCAGTGGCCATCAGAAATGTTAATTTATACAAGTACAGACCCATCGATTTCTTATAGCTGTAATCCTTTATATTTTGATTTTAAATCATCAAGAGCAAGTGACAGTCAAGAAAAGCCCAAGCATCAACCAAACATACCTCATTTGCACCATAAAACTGAATCTAACCATATCTCAGTCTCGGATTTTACAAATAAACCTGCTTCAGAGTGTGGTGATTATGAAGCAGAAGTGAATAAAAATGTGTGCAAGTACACAATACCCCTTATAAATGATGTTTCCCTTTTCAGAAATTGTGACCTTGCAAAAAATCAAAACAAAGTGTCCTTGGATGAGTCATTCAGGATTAGAAAAACAGAAAAGTATCACATATCTAAAAACCACTTACGACAAAACACTGTGATAGATGAGAAATCTAAGAGAGTCTGGATCAAACAAAGCCATGAAAAATGGCTTCACAAAAGCAGAAAAAGGAAAAGGAGAAGAAAATTATGTCATTGTCATAATCATCACTGTGGGGACACAACAGCAGCAGAAATGGTGATGTCTCCAGTATCTGTAAAAGAAATTACTTACAGAGATGAAAACAAGTATCAACACCTCCATCATAATGCAGAGAAGTGCAGACACGATGCAGGGAATATCTGGTTGACTGCAGGTGAGATACAGCAGTCACCTCCAAAACTTGGCATTGAAAATAGTCATAAGAGAGTCATGTCTGCATCAGATCGCATGCACTGGGACAGAGACTGGTGTGACTTTTGGAGTGCAAAAAGTAGCGGCCAACACCATGGTTGTAAACGACCATGCAGAAAGAGCAAAGCAAGCTCTCGGAGGCAGGCAAAGCAGCTGGCTTCGAGTTCCAGGAGGGACAGCCTAAGGCACTCTAAAACATGTTGTAGCTGGAAAGTCAGGAGGTCAAGCTGTAGCCCAGAGCATAAATGCCTAGGACAATGCAGTGAGGAGAAGGGTCTGAGTCAAAGCCAGTCCATAAAGCGTGGTTACAGTGTTATGACAGATGAACCTGAAAAATGCCACCGCAGGCGGAGACAGCACACCTATTCCTCTTCATCAGATGAGAGCTCGTGTGGACAGACGTCATCAGCAGAGGAATATCTAAGGCAAGGGCCTGCTGTAGTTACCTATCACAAGGCAAAAGGGAAACACAAGAGAAGGAAAATTAGAATCCGTCATGTTTTCCTTGACAGAAATGCAAGAAGTGAGACCTCCGGACCTTCCAAAGAAAATTCTGCAAACTCTACATTAAATATTTTGGGGGACTTACTGACTCAAGACAATCTAGAGGAAGCTAATGCAGATCCCAAAGCTGATGATGCAAAAGATAAGGCTGAAACAATGGAGGTGGAGGAAAGCAAGTTGCCTGTAGAAACTGGTAGTTCAGACGTGCTGGAAAATGGTAAACTGGCGTGTGCAGCAATGGAGAGTGCACCGAGTGTGTTTTCGGACGTCATCGCAGGCTCTGCTGCTTCTGTTCCTGAGCACAGTGCTCCGGCGGCTGCTGGCACGCAGGATGTTCTGCAAGATGAGAAGAAAAAAGAAAATGTCACCAGTCGTGAAAATCAAGCTCGTTACAAAGCTCCTCTCCCCAACAGACATTTGGAACAAGCTCCTCCTAAATCCTATCTTTGTCATTATGAGTTGGCTGAGTCTCTACCACACGAGAAAATGAGTGAGGTGACCAGTGAATGGGTACAGTGTAATCCTGGCATATTTAGCAGCCCGCCACCCTTGCCATTCAAAGAAGCACATGTAAACAGTCATACCTTTTTGACTACCGAGCAGTTAATACCCCCCTTCCCCCTGCCTGATCAGACATTGATATTCCCTCCTGACAACCACGAAAAATTCAAAGAACTGCCATCTGAGGCGTATCAGCAGCTCATGCCACAGAGCGTGCTGTCCAACAAAGTGAAGTTTGCCTTCCCACCTGCGGCTCTCCAGCCCCCGAATTCCCCGCTGCAGCCCTTACCCCTGCAGCCACCGCTGTGTTCTACCTCTGTTACCACCATCCACCACACCATCCTCCAGCAGCACGCCGCTGCCGCCGCCAGCACGCTGAAGGTTCTCCAGCCCCACCAGCAGTTCCTCTCACAGGTCCCAGCTCTTTCCAGAGCACCTTTACCTCATCTGCCAGTGGGACCGAGGCTCTGCCCGGGTGGCCACGCCACCTTCGTGGCCCCACCGCACTTGCCGCTGCTGCCACCCTCGGTCCTGCACCCCACCCAGCTGGCGTTTCCCCCGCTGCCGCACACCGTCTTCCCGTCCCTGCTGTCCCCACACCCCGCTGTCATCCCCCTCCAGCCTCTCTTCTAGGACAGGGATGGGGTTGGGGGAAGGAGCCTTCAGCTAAAAGGTCCTGCTGTTTCTGCAGTTCCCTCAGCTTGGCAAAACAGTTCTGTGATCTAAACTGGTTCAAGTTCCTTGGGACGCATTTACTGTAAGTATAACGATGCAAACATTCATGGCAAGTTCAGACCTGTACTATAAAGCACTGATTAGTCTGATACTAATTATGAACTATATATATATATATGTGAAAACCATATCTTAGAATATGTATAATGTATATAAAATATATTTATAGTTCTATAACTTATGTTGTAAAGTATTCACTTTTTGTTTTTTTATCCTTGTGTATTTGCACCTATTTGATGTTTAGACAAAGCTGATGCACTATGTTTTGTACTATGTTCTCTGAAACTGTAAATCTAGTGATAAACTATCTCTTGCAATAAATTTTTGTTAACTACTTAAGTATATCAAAAATCTTTCATTATAAGCCTCACAGATGTTGTTCTTCCATGTCCTTCTGCAACTGAATGGCATATTTTACCCCTGCTATGTTGGGATAATCAGGTTTCCCACACGTCAGTGATTTATCAGGGACGCTCAGAGGCCAATACCTGGAGGGCAGCTGTCTTACCGAGCCAGAGAGAAAGGGTGATAGATGTGTTTGTGTTACTGGTTTGATGTCACCATGGCAAATTTTGCCTGCTCGTGGTGTGTGCACAAACTGCTGACTGGTGGAGCTGATCCCTTTCATACTAAACCGCAAGAAGCCAATGTAACAAATATGACGTGGGTGATGACGAGGGGGGAAAAAAGGGTAATATTGGCGACAGTTTGATGTCAAGGGAATGTTGCTTATAGCAGCAAGGTAGAGCATAGTGGTGGTCTTGGTTTCACCCAGCGTGCTTTGTGTGATGGCACAGAGCCTTCAGGGTGGTGGAGCTGCTGGAGCGTGGCCCGGCTGCCAAGGAAATGGGTGAAGGGGAGGTCAGGAAGAGCTTTGCATGGGAAACCCACCGGGGTTTGGTACAAAATCTTACCTCGCTTCAACCTCCTCTCTCCTGCAGCATTTTGCTAAAGAAACAAAATCAGACAGAATAGAGACTAATTAAAGTAATAATGTACTGCCAGTATTTCTAAGTGTGTTTCAGAGACTTCTTTCTGCCTCTGCACCGTTTTTATTGCTATTGAACCCTGCCCAGCTTTAACCAATGAAATCTTCTCATTTGTTTTAGCATGAGATATATCAGACTAACCTGTGATGGTCCAGAATAAAAGCAGGAGTCATTTGGAGATAGATTCATCTCTTTGAGTAAAAAATGAAGTGTTATCATGTGAGTGAACTTAAGGATTTGCAGCATGATGGTTAGTGCTAGTAGTAGGCCCTCCATAATAAAAGGTAGGTGATAGCTCTCCCAATTAATTACTTCTTTTCACCTTTTTATACGGTATAATAAAATCATATAAAGTTGAACTGAAGAAATAGTAAATTCAAAGTATTAATATACATTGCATATTAATAGCTACAGGCATTAACCATTTGGAAAGTAGTATTATATCCACATATATCTGGACATTATTTTCTGCATCTATAGCATTAGAACTTACCTGTATCAATATTGCAAGTTTTAGCACAATCTTACATTAAAACTATAGCAAACAATATCTTGCCACTTTGTTACAAGAGTCAGCTATTCAAGTTTTCCATGTTGTGCAGCTGTAAAGGGCTAAACTACATTAATAAGCAAAAAGTTGCTAAGAAAGAGCAGATGAGCCATCAGGTCCTGGAGAGCAGCACGGGATGGGGTGTTGCTGAGCATCCTGTAATGCCATAAAGAAGGTATATTTTCTCTAGTTTTAATTTCAGGTGAATGCCCATTTCTATTTATGTGGTACCTGAAAAATACAGAAATAAGTGACATTACACTCCTTTATTTCAAGACTGTGCCTACCTGATGTGTGTCTCCAGTGCCTCCTGTCTTGCAGAGGTGCTGAGCAGGGGAATCTCTGTTGGAAGTGGGAGGGTGTGTGCTGGCTGCTCCATCTGCTGCCTTGGTTGATTTGTGCTGGCTTCTGCATTCCTGCCTGCTCTGCAGGAGTCAGCACAGACAGACCCCGGGGTTCTGGTGTCCCATCAAAGACAAAATCCATCTCATTTTATAGCAGCACACTGAAAGAATCCACGTAGGACAAATATGTTTGCACATTCTGGCAGGAGATTAAAAATCACCAATTTAAAATTATCAGTTTCAATGTTCATTGAAAAATCCCATCTCTTAACTTGGAAGTCCACATTTTTTTCAACAAAATGTTCCAACAGCTTTGAATTCTACTTTTTTTTTCTTACAATATAAATTATTTTTTTATATTAAGTTGTTAAACACTTTTAAGATATTGCACAATTCTTTATTATCTACTGTAATTGCTGTTCCATAGTGTATAAACTACTTAAAAGACTAATAACCAGACAATGTAACAATTTTCTAATATGGTATTACCTTTAATGCTAGAACTGTTTATATGTGTGACTTCATATGTAAAAGCAAGACCAGTATAAAAATAAACCACAAGTGAAGTTTAAAATTGAACACACTAAATTAAATAACCTAATAAAATATTCTTTTGAGTTTCTGTTTTATTATTAAATATATAACTTCTAGTAAGTTATATAAGGGTTGTTCTTCTTTTTGATGTTTTATCTAGTATTTTAAACTGTGTATTTTTATTCCATGATTTGGTAGAATAATTTATAAGAAAAAACTATTGCAAATGCTAAATAATTGAATTTTTATCATTGTAAAAAGTTCCACCAAATTTGTTAAATCTAAGGAATTTCCTTTCGAATTTACAAATTCTCACAGATCTAGTGTGTCTGTTTATGGTCCTGGCCAGTTTGCCAATTTTTAGAAGTATTGGGCTTACAAATGGCAAGAATTAGACCTTCAGACCTAAACCGAAATGAGGTTATAGATTTTGTTGTCATTTCCTAGACCAGCTCTGCAGAGAAGTACCTGAAAAGTTCATCTCTTTCACTGAGTTGAGAAGAATATCTTTATTTTGGTCCTTGGAAAGTTACAATCTGCCCAGCCTGACCTTCTTGGGGACATTCAGTTTCTCAGGTGACGTCAGCCACACAATAATGGTCTAGAGGAGCTTTTGGGCACGAAGGAATGTAACATCGTTATGGACAGTTTTGAGTAACTGGACTCTTGTCTCTTTGTCTTGTCTGTAAGTACAGAGAATTTTTAAAATGCTACCAATACATGGAAAGAACCAGATCATTTCTTTGGTTTCCTTCACAAACTAGAAGCTGCACAAGCTGTTAATTGGTGGGGAGAAATCACCAGGTTTCAGATTTTACAGGAGTGAGCGAGGGGTTGTTGTGTATGGAGAAACTACTGATCACAAACATTGGTAAAAGAAACACTTTGTATGGAGTATTATCGAGTGAAAATGTTTTTTTTTTCATTGGGTGTAATCAAACAACAATGAAATCATTGTGAAGCAAGGTCTCCTTTACTTGCAGTGTTAACTTTTTATAGGCACATAAACTTTTCCACTTGCAAAATAGTAATTTGGTTATGGTATTCAAACAAGGCTTTGAAAAACCATCAGGACATCCGTTTCTCTTTAATTTATTACTGTACATGATAATAAGCTGCTTATACAACATATGACATGGCTATAATTTTTCTGACAAATTTGTTTGCTGTAACTGCAATTTCCTCAAAATACATCTTTTGCATTATGATAATATTTACTTGATATGCTGCTTTTAAAATACAGCTTTAAGTATATTTGGCCAGACTCTTCACTGGTGTAAATCAGTGCACAGCTTCTGTCTTTGGTGGGATTCCATTGGTTTGTAACCACCTGAAGGTGGCTGGTGTTGCAATGCTAAGGATTTTGGTAACTTCCCCAGATTGAGGCAATACATTATGACCATATGAATGTATTTTGAAGACAGTTAATTGTTCATAACTAAGGTGGTAAATTTTAATCTACTGCATATTTTGCCATGGTGCTCTTAGTCTACATGTTCTAAACTCCATACATTCATTTTCTGATCTCCATTACTGTACATTGCCTAAAGGCTTGTATATATGTAACAATGCACATATTTCTGCAATGTGCCTACCACTTGTAAAATATTACATTGCTATGGTAACTCCCTTTAATGAAAGTAAAGGCATTTTTACTACATTAAGATTATCTGATATTTTTTTAATTAACGTGGCTTACTATCTAAATATGGATATTAATTTATACATCACTTTGATTTATTGTTTGCAGCAGGCATGGTTTTCTATATTATTTTATGTCCTTCTTTCTCATCTTTACTTCAGGAACACTGTGAATTTTTCTCTTTTTCTGTTTCTCTGTGATTAAGACTATCAGAGTTTATTGGAATTTATGAAAATGAATGAGGCTTTTTTATTACTTTCAACTGCAATAATTAGTGTACCAACTTTAAGAATTATAACACATCTTACTTCAAGCTTCCATTTTATTTTACAGATTTTATAAAAGGTTTGAAGAATTTCTACCCTGAGTCTAAATTTTGACTTGTTAGCGGACTTCTGAAACCAATGGAGTCTAAGGAAACTTTGTTATTAGTCTTACTGAGGGTTTATTTTGACCTGGGGCATTAGGACTCTTTATTTGTTAAAACTGCCTAATACTTCCTGCTTTCAGTTGAATAATAATTTCGTAAGGTATGATGAGGAGCACAATCCAGTAAAGAAAAATAATCTGGTTTTAATCAGTCTTCTACCTCCTTTGTTGTAAAGGTAATTATGTAATTATCATAAACATTATCATAAAGGTATATCTTTAATATCTCTGTTCTGTATTGTCAGTGTTTTGAAATACGTACATGCGCCTTCTATTCTGATACCAAAGAGAAAAATCAATTCTTGAAAATACTGGTTTTTCTACCTGTACAGGCACATTTAGGAGTTTCAGTAAGAAGAACTACATTAATACAAGATAAGGTAAAATAATGTATCAGTAGTTGCCGGGATAAGATCAAAATGTGCAAATCAATGTAGAGAAAAACATAATAATTAAGTAAGCTTCAAATGTGAATCCATGATGGATATAGTATTACTTGTGAGAATTAAAGATGGTTACTGTTAAATCAGCAATGGTGTTTGTTTGATATGAATGGGATTTTTAAACAGAATTTTTTTTCCTCAAAAGAAGCAGCAAACAGAAAAATAGTTTTGAAAATACATTAGTTTATATCACCTAGGTAGGATCTGGGTACCTTTCTCACGAATGAGAAACAGCAAGTGAGCACTGGACATTCAAAATCCCACATGTTATAAGGAAACACCTCACATTTCTGTGCAGACTTACCTTGATTTAGGCCAGTGAAACCTGGAGGAAGAATTAGGCTAAAACGTAGAAAACTCTACTTCAAATAGTCAAGATCCTCTTTTTGTATAATAAGAAATCAAAAAGAGGTTCATTTAAACTAGTGTATTTGCACTACTGTGAATGTAGAGAAAGTGAAGCCCAGCTCAGGTGCAAATGTTTTCTTCCAGTGTAACTCAGATTTAACATCTTGGGTAGTCTGGCCCAAAACCTTCTAGCACGGCTTCTATAAATGGCTTTTATGTCACTGGAGTGCTGGCAAAAATGACCCTAAAGTCCAGTCTCCACCCTTGTGTTGGTAGTGCCTGTTGAAATAAAGAGGGGACAATCACTGTGTGACGTACTGATAGGAGGAAACTTAAATTGGACAATGCTTAATAATTTTACTTGTGGAATTGTAATTGGAAATTAGAAGTTTACTTGCATTTTAGTGTTTATACATATGCAGGTGTGCATGTGCTGGCCACATTACTTGTGCAGGATTCTTTATTTCTAGATGCAGTTTTGTGCCTGTCATTAAGTAGTGGTAAGAATACCTGGTTTGAAGTGTACATAGAAGGGAAGAAAACATTGCAGGGAGGAATACTGACACAGAATAATAAGGGGAAAAGATTGGATATAGTATAATGAACCCATCTTTTCCTCTCTAGGGTGGAGGGAAGTTGCGTGAAGTTTCTTCACCTGCTTTTTATTGGCTGCCTCTGTTTTGTTTCTTTTTACCTCTGAAATTACCGGTGTGTTTGCCTCAGTATGTCTTTTTCAGGCTGCTCTGTCAATCCATCAGTGTCAAAAGAAAAGCAGGATAGCGAGAGAAGATCTGCATACAATTTGCTCTTAATAAAGTCGCTTTTCTCTCTGGAGAAATTATTCACTAGAATGAACCTTCAGTGTGCAAAATAAGCTCATTGCTCTCCCTGCCACCACCTACAGCTGCACTGTTTGCTCACCTTCTATTAACTTGTCATTCTCCAGTGGCAGAAGAAATGAAAAGGAAGGTCTTTTCTTCCAGTTTAAGAACTGGGTGCAGAGGAAAGTGTTGGAGGATTAACCATGTGCTTCCCATCAGAGGTGTTACCGTAAGTGGAAAGAGCGAAACAGTCACTAGGCATTTATTTTTCAGTTCATTCTACTTCAGAATGATTATAGCTGGTCTAAAAGAAGTGTAGAAACAACTAGGGCAAAGTGGTTTAGGAGAATAAGGCATTTAAAACCCCGAGGCGCTTTGCTGGCTTGCCAGGTGCCCCTCAGCTCTAGTCTTGCTGAGTTCTCTGCATTCCAGGCTTTTGGCAGTGAGAGCTCATGTAAGAACCCAGGCAGTGCCTGGACGGGCAGGGGGGGATTGCACTTCTCTGCTGGGGAAGGTGGTCATTGCCCTGCTGGAGAAGGTGGTCATTGCCTGGGTGGGCAGGGGTGGGATTGCACTTCTCTGCTGGGGAAGGTGGTCACTGCCTGGGTGGGCAGGGAGGGGATTGCACTTCTGTGCTGGAGAAGGTGGTCA
>VWZG01000878.1:340291-391471 GCA_013396735.1 Grallaria varia
TTGCACTTCTCTGCTGGGGAAGGTGGTCATTGCCTGGATGGGCAGGGAGGGGATTGCACTTCTCTGCTGGGGAAGGTGGTCATTGCCTGGGTGGGCAGGGGTGGGATTGCACTTCTCTGCTGGGGAAGGTGGTCATTGCCTGGATGGGCAGGGAGGGGATTGCACTTCTCTGCTGGGGAAGGTGGTCACTGCCTGGATGGGCAGGGGGGGGGTTGCACTTCTCTGCTGGAGAAGGTGGTCATTGCCCTGCTGGAGAAGGTGGTCATTGCCTGGGTGGGCAGTGGGGGGATTGCACTTCTCTGCTGGGGAAGGTGGTCATTGCCTGGGTGGGCAGTGGGGGGATTGCACTTCTCTGCTGGGGAAGGTGGTCACTGCCTGTCCATTTGACTGGGCAGTTTGGGAGAGCAGGGTGGAGCGCTTTCCTTTTGTCCTGTGGCCGGCAGAGCAGTTTCTGCAGGGGTGGGTACAAGGCCATGGGGGCAGCGATGGTCTCAGGGGGCACGGGTGGCCTGTAGGGTGTGGGGGCATTGCTGCTTGTGCCCAGAGCTGCCCCAGCTTTGGGCTCCAGCTGGGTTTCCTTGGGTCGGTTGCCCGCCCACGGCAAAGGTCAGCCAGAACTTCGTTGCTGTGGTGGGACTAGGTCTGGCTTGGAGCCGTAAGAGAAAGCCTAGTCTAGGATGTAAGGTGCTTTGTGGTTTAGTTTTCACAGAATGGTGTGGGCCATAAATGTGCTATTGGTTAATAAAAAAGGCAAAATTATATTAAGGTTGTAAAAAGCAGATTAAATAGAAGTTAAGTCACAAAGCTATCACAAGGGAATTCTCAAAGGTAAGAAATTTGTAATGAAGAATAGGAACAGTAATATTTTAGGTAGGATACAAAATATCCTTGGATAGACAGCATCAGTGCCAAGCAGTCCCAAGTCAGCAGCCCAGCACTGGGGGCTGCATTCTGGGCAGCAGGGTGCTGAGGGAAGCGGTGCTGTATGGGATGTAGGGCAGAATGCACAGTGGGAACAGTAATTACTACTCTGAAGAATGTCTTGGAGGAGAAGAGAAAGTGGTTTTAGGAGAAAACACGCAGGTACTTTTGGAGGAAAAAAAAAGGGGTTGGGGGGATTGGACCTGACAATATTCATCAAGCTGGACAGCAACACAGATATACAAGTGAGGCCAGGTGGAAGAAGAGCTCTGCTACAAGGGTTTTTAAAGACAATTTTAATAAACTCTATTTAAGTCTGTGAAGTTTAGTGATAATTAATCTCCAGAACCCCCCTACCTCCTTTTATTCAATTCTCCTTGTGGTATTTCTTCTTTTTAACCCCGGGACAGCAAGTGATGGGATTTCCTGACGCAGCATTGTGGGGCATTAGCATGAGCAGTGGGATGTATGAATCCTGCAGTAGCTCAGGGACTAATTACCTGGAAAGGCTGAAGGCACAAACACCTAATAGAGCATTTTTCACAGAGAGCAAAGTTGCAGAGAAACATGAATGGAGACCACAGCAGCTGCATGTCTGTGAGCTTTTATTTGAGATTTAAATGTTTGGGACTCTTTCTGCTGCTGTGTCCCAGTGTGATGTCCAGTATCAAAGCTGCTTCTCCCCATTGTTTTTCATTTTCACACAGGGCTGTGAAGCTTCATGTGGCTGATGGATGTGAGTGGACACATCGCAAGCAGATGCGTCAGCAGGAACAGCTAAATATGACACAATTTTTCTCAAATGCTGCAGTTACAAAAATATCCTTCTTTGTAAGATATTTTTAAATAAAACTATATGCATTTTGGTGACAGTGCTGAGACCCCTTTCCAGGGAGCGTTGATATTTGGGGAGCTGTCAGCGGGTTTACAACATTACCTTGCAATGGGAAGAAGGAGTAGAGGCATAGGCAGGTACTGCCAACCAGAGATTCTTTTTCTGAAGCATTTGATGTAATTTTTACAATGGGAGAACAAAATCCTAGTGGTCATCAGGGATTCCCTGTCTGTGACCATTCAGCAGACAGCTGCCTGAAATTCACTGGCCTTGTAGAAGGAGAAAACTCCATAGAGTAACTGGCAGGCTTTCTTTTCATCTTTAAATCCATAATGCATGTATATACATATTGTTAATAATTCATATTAATGGAGAGCTCTTGCCCAAGAGCACATTGCCCTATCACAGAAAATAAATTGTTTAATGATGTCTAGGATAGAAATCAGAGGCTGGCTTTAAATCCAGCTATTACAGAACAGTACTAGACATGCAGTGCACACTTCCATAAACAAATAAATTCATTACAGTTTAATAACAGTGGAAATAAAAAATGTAAGGTAATTTAAATAATGTGCAAAATAGGTCCATATTTTATCCTCAATCCATAATGCCAAGTACTCACATTATCAGGAATTCTTGATAGCCTTCAGGGCTCGCCCTAGTGCAGGTAAGCAGTAAGGTGGAATTTTAATGTTATCATCCTGGCCTAAATTTATAGGGAGGCAAAATTCTGTTTTGTGGTGGTACTTGTCTGAGCCTGAGTGTTGGATGGAAAAGAGTCTGGGAATGCTCAGTTAAGTGGTGGGTCACTCAGGAGCTTTAGGTGACAGGATACGGAATGGCTTCTGGCATTTAGGGGCAGAGGACAGGATCTGCAGAGCATCACAGCCAGTGAGGAAAAACAGGGTATGGAGATGTCAGAGGTGCATTGCAGAGGTGGGAAAAATAGTGAGGAGACTCAACCCTCACTACACAGAGAAATGTTGCACACTGTCTGTACCCCCGTTAGCTAATTTAAGCATCTTATTTTAATATGTTTTTAAATAAAATATAAGATGGAATTTATTTCCTGTTTAGGAATGAGTAATAATGGAAGACTTCATGGGGACTGAATTTTTGTACTTTCCACCCCAGCAATTGAAATATTCCTCACGAGGGCTCGAGCTCCCTCAGCTGGGTAGTGCCTTGTCCTGTGGGTGTTCTCCCAGTGAGTGCTCCTCTGCAGTGGATTGCTCCTGGTCATCAGAAACCGACATATCAGGTGACCTGAGATGTTCTTGCCTTACATGTGTTCCACTCTTCCTATTGTTTCATGAACCTACAATACATACCATGTGATTCAGTTATCAGTGTTTGTGTTTGTTCTGTGATAATTCAGCTTAAAGTATTTTTTTCTTTTCTTATTAAATGGTTACTTTTTTTTTTTTTTTTCACAGAACTATCAGAAGCATCCTACCCTGGAATTGAATTAATGATTCCTGTAAGTGATGTGCAACTCTCTTATGATGTGACAACAACTGTGTTCTCCTTGTCAATGTTCTATTAAAGTAGTGATAAACTGGTACTGGTTTAATTTGAAAACTGTGTATCCTCACCTACATTTGGTCTAGTTGAGCTGCTCTGAATATATTTTTGTAGCCTAAACTAGTCTCTGTCAGTAAGTTTTTGGTCTATGAAGTTTAGCTCAGAAATCTCAGGCCAAGGTCTGGATTTTGAATTTGGGATATTCACCTGGGCCTACGTTTGGCAGAATTTTGGGTCTGGTGGGAATTTCTGGAGCCATTAAATGGTTCTGGATGCTCTTTTTGGGTTTATTTGAGAACCATTTTGAATTTTCTTTTTTCAGAAATCTACCAAATGGGTCATTAGCTTCCTGGACTCAGCCATTCCCTTGGAGTTTTAGTATATCAAGCAAAACATATTTGTTAACCATAAATGGGATCTCATCCATTTATTTTCCTAGAAAATCTCACCATAACAAGTGAATGTGTTCACCACACCATCTCAGAGTTACTGAATTTGGTAATTTTAAAATTGCAGACTATATTGTTTTTCTTTTAAAGTCTATGCAATAATTTGCACATTCATCCTCCTTTTGCAGGCAGAGAAAACTTGGAGAGGGGGCTTTTTCATGATGTTTGTCAAAAGGAATTAATTCTACATTCAATAATATTTTTTTCATGTCATCCTAAAGTTTTAATATATTTGCTGTTATACAATAAGAAAATGAGTATTTATCCCAATAGATGTTTTTTGGGGAAAAAAACCAAAAATCTTTGCTTCTTTGAGGGTTTAAACACAATTCTAGTTTCCCCTCAGCTCTGTGTCTTGTGATGCACCTTGTCAGATTAATGTGTTTTAGAGCTCTCAGTTGGTACCTGAGCTGTCAAAAAGGAAGATTAAAAACACACCTTTCTTTCTGGGGATTTGTTTTGCATTGCAAAATGCAGAGAAGGAGAAAGAAAACCTTTCCTACTTACCATTGGCACACATCTGAGGCTTGCTGTATGTGGCATTCTGGTTATGTTTTGGGGTTTGGAAGGAATTTCTGTTACTGTCAGATAGCCCTGGATATTCACACTAGAACAGATGCAGGTTCCTGACATGGTTATTATTTTATGAGGAGCAAAATGTACTTGAAGACAGAAAGGAAGGGTCATGGATTTGATTTTTGTCTTAGAAACAAATATGGCATGTGACTTAAAAATAATTTCTCTCTTCGTTTAGGAGACTGGAACAATTGCAATTGCCTTCTAATGTAGTGGATACACTTATCTTCTAATACAGTTCATCAATAGATGAAATATGGTTTATTAACTTGTAAGTTCCATGAAGTTTTCAGCTGGGAGAAATGAAAGGGTATTTTACTACCAACACATTCCTCTGTATTTATTTCAGAAATTATTTCAGAAAAATTTATTATGGAAGTTCTCAGTGTATTTTTGCACAAACTGAAATAATTTCTGAAAGAAATGCAGAGAATGCCCTTTGAATGGAAGGAACAGGGAGGCATTCTGCAGCAGCTCCATTCGGCTCCAGGTTCTAATGAGACCATAAATGCTGGCCAAGGTCCATAAACACTGTGCAGGTTTGGAGCGACAGTGTTCACCAGTGCCACTAATCCAGCTTTAAATCAATTTTTCAGAACCTGGGTCCTCATCTCCTCTCAGTCTGAGTAATAAAGTGCATTCAAGGGAAATGATGCACATGAGAAAGTGCCCCTCATTTCACAGGACTTGAGGAATAATCCAAGGCGATATATTTCTCTAGTGTTTCAGTCAGTGTTTAAATGATTCAGCCATCATTTTGGCTATGCACTTATTATAGAAAGTGCTTGATTTTGATCTGATAGGTATTCTGAAGACATTGAAGACCATTTTTTACCGTTCCTTAAAGTAAGAGCCTGTTTGACTCTCAGTAACCGTAAATAACTCTCTTTTCTGTATGTGGATATCTCACCGTATCTTGCAGTCAGGTCAGTTTTTCCTACATGAAGCAAGAAAAACTGATGTGGGAAAACAACGCGGAAAAAACAGTGAAATCAAACAACAAAAGATCCCTATGCATATATTATAGGTATCTATATTTTAATGAGAAATCACACATGTAAAATCCAGTTCTTAGTTTACCTCTGGGCTTGTTTTGTTGAAATTATAAAGTATAATGATTTATCCATTCATCCCAAATACTAATTAGCAAGGCAATGAGGAAAAAAAGAACCTACAAGCCTTGCTGTTATTAGATTGGCAGAATTCATAAGCAGAATGGTTTCTTTCACTGGGATATAATGAAATAAACAGGCTTGAATCTTGATTTATTTATGGGTAAGTTTATGAAGTTAGTAACTCAAAGCTCCTTTTCAGTGGGTGTTTTTGTAGGTGTTGTGTAGGAAAGGACAGGCTGACAAAAAATTTTTCAGGATGTTGGATTTTGCTCATGAACAGGCAATATTTTGGATCTTAAAAAGAACTGAATATTATAAATAATCAGGTGCTCGGTTTTGATATGTCATACAATCTTTTTTTTCCCCTCAAATTTTGGTTTGATCTAATACAAAATAAGAAAGTAATTGAATTAATGGGACATTTTTTAAGAAATCTTTTGTTTCAACGTGCATGATGGCCAGTGATTTTCTGTGTTTATGCAATAGGTCATTGCTGTGTCCAGATTTCTTTCAGACTGCAAAATGACAACCAAAACTGTAAATGCCTTTGTATCAGGACATATTGAAAGTATGTTCAGTTGTGTGATGTATAATTTCCCTTTATCTTTCTGTCCCAGGTGGGTGTTGTGTGACGGGATGGAGTACGCATGGTTACCATAGGAATGCTACATACAAGGAAGCTGCAAAACACAAAGCAGTGTATTTGAGTTTAACTAAATATCTCTTGATGTCACTACCTAATTACTTTGATGTACAACACTTAAAAGGCAATAAGCTTTATCCAGAAAAGTAATAAAACACTGAGAAAAAAAACCTGGAGGAAAGGCAAGTATATTTCCAGCTGTGTGTAAATGTGCAGCTCAGAGAGGATAGGCATTGTTATCTTCCTGCTACAACCTGCTCCTACAGGATAGATACAGCCTCTTGTCAGCTTGTGTGTACTACAGAGTTGATGAGATCTGAACAGGCTTTTCATGCCCATTGCTTTCTGCTCTTCATCAGTTCTGCTCTGTCGTGATGAATGTTTTCCCTTGCAGCAACCTTAATTGTTTTTTGAGGGTTAGAAGAGCGATCATAATTACAGCCATTCTGAATTTAACTCTGATCTGCAAAGAGACTACACTATAAGCAAACGTTTTCATTTTGAACCCTTAAATCAATGGTTTTCAATTACAAATAGAGAAGCCCCTAGCTGGAAATGTTCCTTACCAGAGGGTAGATCCTACCCTATTAGTTACTCACATTGCCTCTTACTCGAACGTTCACAGTTGAAATTGGAAGCTACAAAAACCATTTCAAGTGCATGATGTCTAACTAGTCAATGGGTACTGATAAAAAGAAGCAAGTTAGGTGGCAATTTTCTCGAGTGCCTTGCCATAAAATGGCATTTGGCCTGTGAATGGAGTGGATAAACTCATTCCTCTCCTCCTTTCTTCATTGCACTGTTGTTTCGACAGCCTTGCAGATGCTGCCCTGTATTCAAGTTTCATGTACTACAGAGGTTTATTTCTACATAATGTGCTGTTCCTGTCTTTGTTGTTTTTTGAACTTTTGAGTTTATTTTTGTTCTCCTCCACTTCCAGAAGTGTGCAATTCTTTTATGCCTGCAATGCCATGGGGAAACCACCAGGAAAGCAACCACTGATAATAGCAGTGCATGAGGCAACATCCCATCCCTTTAAAGAATACTTAGCCAGAAGCATAACTTCACTTAAGTGACTTCACTTAAATTCAGCTTCACGTTGTGAAATTCATAATACAGAGACAATACCAGCTGCAGAATAAAGATGAAAAACTCCCAGTTGAAGTAATGCCCAGAAATTGCATTCACTCAGTGCCAGAGACCTGTGCATGGCTGCAGTCTAACAAAGCTCTGTACCGAGCCAGTTCAGGTAAGTACACTTTAGCAATGAATAAAGAACATTTTGTGTAATATTCTGTGTGTCTCCCTAGATATTTGGGGTTACAGTGTAAAAGTTCTGTTCAATCTAAGCAGCACTTTACTTTAAAAATCATCACGTGAACTTAACAAAGCTGCTTGTGGATTTTGGTGCTGCTCACTGTCGATCCATCCAGTGATGGGCATCTGTAGTAAATGTCTCGTAGTTTATATGTCAAATTACTGACACATCTAGGTATCTGGTGACCTATACAACAGGGCTTGATCTACTGTTTGACTTACATGGGGATAATGGAATATCAAATAAGATAAAATGCGTGTATGGGTTTATATTTGGATACACATTTTCGCATCACTTTCAATCAATGAGTCATCATTGAAAAAAAACAAAAACAAATTGCAAAAACTTTCCACTAAAATCAGCACAACTGCCTCAGAAGGATATATATGTTAAATACTATTGAGCAAATTGCGCATATATGCCTGACTTGTTTCTTAATATAATAACATCCAAAGAGGTGTAGTATTTAATTTTCCAGTTGTGAAGAATAACTGAACTAACCAGGATGCAGTAAATGCATGCAGTTACATTTATGTCCCACCTCCTTCTCCATTATTTGAATGGAGAGTCTTGCTAGTAAGAATTTACAGAAAAACCTCTTTGGTTGAAAATCCAGGTCATAAAATATATGATGATTTGAATTGTACTGTAGCTTGTTCTGAGTCAGTATAAACTGTTAAAGTTTGTCATTGATAAAATAATTCCGGTGGATTTGGGAATGTGTTAGAAACACTGGTAAATATTTCATATTTATATCTATATATTTTTTCAATTATCATATAATGGATGTCAATGAAGGAACACAAACATTCCAGAACCAGTGAGAAAAGCTTCACTGCTTTGATCTTGATTTTACCTTTGTTGTGATATTAAGCCATTGCTCAAAAATGTAAAAAACCCTTTTCTCAAGAGTGCAGGATAATATAATTTAAAGCATTAATGAAACATGCGCGAGAGGAGATTAAATCCATTTTTGAAATGTTATGTCATTTTAAATATATGTTTTATTTAGTACATTTGCTATTCATTTTCATTTTAGTTCTAAAATTATATTGATAGAATTTAAGTGAATATTTCTATTGAAGCTTGAAGCTCTGCATATAGGGGGTTTTGGGGGGTTTTTGGTTTGGGGATTTTTGGGGGGGTTTTGGTTTGGGGATTTTGGGGTTTTGTTTCCTTTTTCTGAGATGGTGGGCTGTAAGAAGGGGTTTTGTGGGGAGTTTTTTCATTCATGTGGTAGTGGGAGCAGGGAGGTGGTGGAATATCCATCCTTAGAAGTTTTTCGGGACTTGAGTGGGCAGAGCCATGGCTGACCTGTCAAGTTGCATGGAAGACCATTAGATCCCAGTAATTTCAGTCAAGGCATGCTGCTAAAAATCAGCCCAGACAGACTGGGATTCCAAGGGACAGCTGAATCTCATGCTTGGAGCAGAGCTAGGTCAGCATCTGCATTAAGCCCTGTCACTGAAACGTCACAAAAAAATTAAAATCCAGGTTTAGTGAGTGGCATTCAAATCCCAGATTATTTTCCAAATTAAGCAAGGTTTTAGCCAACTCTGTTTGTGTTTTCCTTCACCTTTTGTCATTGGTGCAAAAATCATTTGTGAAATTCTGAAGCAGAGGAATGTCAGGTGGCTGTATCTAAAGACACATGGCAGGGAATAAAATGTGAGAATTTTTATATTTTGTGTAGTTACCAATAACTTAATCCAGTTTTCCCTGGATGCACTATTTAGGTGAATCACATTTTTATTTATGCTTTGCTTAGAATAGTTTAAAAGACTTTTTGGCAACTGACAATCTCTGTAGTTTTCATCAAGGGTTGATTTGTTGTTAACAAACCACAATTATGCTGTATATTTATTCACTACATCAAGTGAAACCTTTTCACTTGAAGATGTTAAGGGAATTATTAGTTATATTGATTATTTTACAATTAAGTTGTATTCTAACAAATTGAATGGGTCAAAGGTTTTCAAAACCCTTTTGTTCCTCCAAGTAATTCAGGATAGAGTTCAGCTACAGTGGCAGAACTGTTCTCACTTTTGTTCAACATCTCAAGTTTCAAGTTGTTCTCCTGGTCCCATTAGATTATCTTATTGATTTGCCAGGCATTGATCTGCTGTCTGCTCTGCCAGCAGCCATAAGAACACGGTTTGTTTGTAGCCTTACAATATATTCCAAAGTACTGTTCACAGTTTAAGTTTGAGGAGTAGCTCCATAGTTTTCAGTCAGATTTCTCTTTAAAAATATTTCTGCGTAGAAATAAAACACTTCAGTGTTATTCATAAGTCCCTTTGATAAACAGCATAGGCAAAGAAATTGGAATTAACAGATTCGTCTTAGCCCAGTAATGTATTCCTGGTTTTTATTTCAGTTCGCACATGTATCCGTTTTCTAGAAGAGGTAATTGCATTCAGCCTTTTCATTTTAGTGCAAAACTAATACATTTAGACTTTTTCCTGAACTTGCAAATATTACTCTGCAGCACAAATATCTGAGAGAGAGATTGCTGAGGAGGCAGTATGTGATGGGATTCTCTCCGGACCTCTGCAGCAACAGGCCCCACCGTTCCTTATCAAGGAGACGTGCAGGTTACTGGAAAATCCATTAGCTCTGACTCCCCTGTTTCCTACAGCAGTTCTCTCTTTGTTCCTTTCCTAGCTAAGTGTCAGAATATCTATGTAAACATGGGACAGCCTCTCCAGGCTTTCACTCTCCCCAGTGATCCTTGGAAGTATTCAAAAACCATGTGGATGTGGCACTTGGGGACATGGTTTAGTGGTGAACACGGCTGCGCTGGTTTGACAGTTGGACTCAATGATCTTGGAGGTCTTTTCCAACCTCAATGATTCTATGATTAGACAAAGACATTAAAATTAAATATTTTCTCCTTGTGTGTTGGTCTGCCTTATGGAAAGAGACTTGGAAACATTCAGCATTTTATTTTGGTGTGTCAATGTGTGGGTAGACTTCAGCTGGCCTGGAGTTTCTGTGGAATAGTTGGACTATGCTAGGAACCTTCTGCACACGTCAGGGTGATATGCACGGAAGGAAAGGTTGTAACATCTAGAACGGAAATCCGGTTTCTAAAGTGATGAGTCATGTTTACTGACATGGGTGGTTTGTGTGTCCAATTAGGAATTATTTATGTACAGAGAAACCAATGGCCCTTGGACATGTGTCCATACTCAGGTCTATAAGAATCGCAGCCTCTGATACAATAAAGGTCCTGTTCCTGTTCCTGTCCTGTTTTCGGAGCAAGACGTGTCGTTTCTTTGACCCACCTCCGACTTTACGACGACATGTCAGCAGTGATGCACTACGTATGTTCGCTCTGGCCAGAGCAGCGTTAAGAAAAATTGTCCAAGTTGAAAGAGGTAGTGAGACTGACAACAAAGGGTTTCTGCTCAGACACAGCCTGAAGTGAAGTGGATATTAGAGAGGCCACTGAGCCAGGATGCAGGAAAAGAGGGAAAATAATTGCATCAATTTTGATATATAGAAGCTGGTGGGTTGGGGGACTCTTGGTGCATTTCCATATCTGACTGTTGGATGAGAAAAATGGGGGTTGGTTGTGTTCACAGAGCACTGTTTTTTTTGTTGTTTGTTTTTTTTTTTTTTTAATTTAAAGTCAAGAAAAGTATGACAAAGCATCCAGGAAACGTAGGGAAAAGAAACCTTTCCTCTGTAAGGAAACACACTTCTCAGAGCTGCAAAGTGATCCAATATTAAAAGTTCCCAGTGGCTGAAATCAAGCCCAAAGTAAATGTAACTATAGAAAGAGAGAGGGAATGTCAGAATCACTGGGCTTTGAAGACAGAGCAGCCAACATGGAAGGATAAAACCTTTCTATCCGTAAGAGCCAGGATAGAAACTACCAATTTCCTGTTAAGCATTTTGTTACTGCAATGCTGAGCCTTTTGTCACTGTTTTCAGAAATACTGATTATTTGGCATATAAAATACCATTATTTACCATATGTTTTCATGGACTATCTTGTCTTCCATGCTGGGTTTAGTGTACTAATCTTCCTGCTGAGTTATTTTCATGTCAACTTTAATTACTCTGCTTTTAAATGCTTACTACAGCAAAATGACTTTGCAGTGGATTAGTGTTTAGGAGTATTCACAATCATAGTACGTTCTCTGACTGATGCATAACGTGCTTTTATTTCAAAAATTTGAAAGGACAGATTTACATTTCTAATGTCTAGAAATGAGTATTCTTATGGTTTAATCACTAGAGGCAGCTATGTTTTTATAAATACAACCTTATAAAAGGCAAAGAGAACTTCTTGTTTTTACTATCAGCTGTTAAATAACAGTAAATTTATAAGCTTAATTAAAGGAACAACCTCTTATAAACAGTTCAGTGAAGGACCACAGACCAACAACTGCAGCAAGAGGGTACAGGTATGATAAGCCATGTTCATACCTAAGATGAGCCCAGGAATAAGAATCACTCTGCACTGATGCTTTTGTCTGAGAAATCCCTAAGACTCGTTACAATATACAGAGTGAGTTTTATTTGGTATAGAATTTCCTAGTTTTTCTGGGGAACCAGGCAATGGTGCTTTTGAAATCTGAAGTATGTCTCTTAGCAACTTGGCAAAAGGAAGCTCTGCTGTGATTTCTTATAATTCAAATACGATCTGCCCACAGTTTTGGCCAAATTCGTCCATTAAGGGCACAAGCAACTGTACCGTGCAGTTCTCCACTGTCTTATCCAGCCATTAGCTCTATCTTCCTACTACATTTTGCACCTGGAAGTGGACTTTTATAAATAAGCCTCAGTTCCAATACTATTCCCCAGTACAATTTTCTTTCTTCCTTTTGGATTCCTGCCCCAGGGAGGATGGAGAGCCCAGTACCACGCTCGGGGTTAAACCTGGGAGCAGAGCCAACAGCAGCAGCAGGAGTCAGAGCCGAACACTGTGGTTCCAACCTGAACAATTCTTCCTTCCTCCTGCCATAGCAACCTGAAAAGCCCCCTGGAAAGCCTTGGAACCAGGGCTTTCCTGAATAACACACACCTGTGGGTTATTTACCTCCTTGTTTCATATCACTGCAGTAAGTACAAGCTAGTCATTTCTGTTCATTCTTTTTTAAAAACAGGAACAAAGTCATTAGGGTTCTTGACGTGGAACACAGTAATTCTTTTTAGTTTTCTTTAAAGAAAAAGAAAAAAAAGAGCGAAAAGTTTTGTAATGTGCTGCCACATAGTTGAAATGGGAAGTATTCCCAGGTATCTTTATGGCCAAGTTCTCACAGTTGCTACAGTGAGCTGAAGCACCACTACCTGTGGTTTGAGCATCCTTGAAAGGAAATTTGCACTGTGCTTGGAGTCTTATAAATGAGTATTTATTTGTCTTCCTCAGTCATCCCCGTTCTGTGTTCCATCACCAGTAAGAAGCTTAACTCGAAGATAATTCAATACAGCACTGTATCTTAAAGCTCTAGCGACAGGCGTGAAATTGTTTTATCTTTTTTGTTCTTGGTGCACTGTGCTCGTTGGGCTGGTGCATAGACCATCTGCTGCTGAGGTAGCTCTTGGGATACTTGTCAAATTGATTGCACTCAGGAACAACTGAGACAGAGGAAAAATAGAGTTTCTAATTACATTTTACCAGGGATCTTGTTTAACTCTAGGAAGTGGTAATTCAGAAATAAATGGCTTTGGTGGACATCTTAGAATCTTTAATTAACAAATTACTCTATTAACACACACATTGTTTTCCAGGTGAGTGAGATCATTTGCCCCTGGGTTTTTTTTTTCCATATGCCTTCTGTTTCTGCAGCAAAATATGTAACAAATGGAAGTATTCATTTTGATTACATAAAGCACATGGGTATACAATTATATGAAAAGAATGATGACATTTGTTGCCTGCTTTCCCTTAGGCCCCTACAGGGTTGCCCTTCACTGAAGAAAATAAGGCATAAAGTTGTTAGAGTACATGCTTTTGTTTCTTTGTACATCACATTTTTGAAAGGGTGATATTAAAGCCAAAGCCTTTACTAGAAATAACGGGATAATGATTACTTACAAAATACCACTAAAATAACAAGTTTTTCTCCCAAAAGTTTTAGATTCCTTCATATGTTAGTTGTGACAATTTTGGAGCTTTTAGGAATGTATGAATTTAGTGTTATGAAATTAATACCATAAATGTTTATAAACCCTAATAAAATATATTAAATATTTATGCAAATATACTCGGTTTGCTGCTTAATTTCATTTATTGTTTGTTCATTATTTTAAGCTTTATTTATCAATTACTTTGGATTTCTTTAAATATCTTACAGGGACACTTTCTTTATTGTTGAGGTTCTGTACTGAAAGAGGTTCTCAGCATATTCTTGACTGGAAGAACTCCTGTTTCATTGCAGTCCCAATATTGATTGGAGCAGTAAATGAAACACGGGGAGACAAAGTTAGCTTGCATAAGTAAGATGACAACACTTATGAATTATATAAAATCACCAGGGATTTTTTTAAGTATATTTTTGCAGTGAAACATCCAGGGGAATTTATTTGGAGAAGTTCAGAGAATGAGTTTGAAATTAAGTCAGGAGTGTTTGAAATAGTTTTGAAGAAGAGTTTCCAAGTGTTTGTTGCCTTTGTTTTGTCCTTTATGGGATTTGGATCTAATCCTATTGTGGTGATGTTCTTTTATTCCGTATCCTCCGTCTTGGAGAATTTTTTCCTTCTCGCATGGTTCAGGTAGCTATTTAACACCAGGACTCCTCAGTTTATCTAGACCTGACTTCTCTGCATCTTTCAGATGTGTTTTCTGGTATTTCCTTCTGCATATCTTGCAGAAATTCATCCTGGGGAACTCAAGCATAGCCTGTGCTCTCGTTCCTCACCTCTGCCATCCACAGGTGAGGAAGATGGCTTGGATCTGGGTGGATGATAACAACAGGTGGTCCTACTGTAGATTATTTACTGTTGCTGAATAAAAATGACTACATAAAACATTGTTTAGATGAAGACACTGAAAAATTTTGCTAGTTCAAATGTATAATTTTTACTAGTCTCTTTCCTATTGACATCTGTTGGAGAAAACATACAGTTTGTCTTTCCAGTCTCAGGAAGAAACCTGCCCTCACTAGAGGAGGCTAAGGTAGAAGACACTGTGACCAAGAAAACATCATGAAACCTCAGGCACAAAATTCTACAAAGTCATTACTGGATTTATTTTTCAGAGTCTAAGTGTTCCATCATGTTTCAGGTAAAAATACATTCCATGTTTTTTCACTTTTCTAAGCAATAGAAGAACACGCATTTACGTGCCTGTGTATGGTTGTGAGCTTTTGTATTTCTGTACTTCCACATAAAATCTATTTCTAGCATCAACAGTGTGTTACACGTGTTTCACATTGAGGTACTTTGTATGGCAACACCTGCTGCCCTGGTATTTTGCTGTGGGAGGGCTATGATGAGTGCTATCTTCCATATTATTAAATGATAACATGAGCACTTGCTGGCATGTCACTGTAGCAAACAGTGACTTGTAGCTCCCTTGAAAATTCACACGCATTTTATTGCTGCTTGAGAAAATAACACACATCTCCACTGCAGTTCCAGTCATTTTACTGATTGCTAAAGGATTTCCCCTCTATTACCTCTGCATTTTCTGTGTTGCCAGGTGTGAAATGAACAGAATCATAAAGTCAGGCTGTTTTGGAGAATAAAAACAACAGCACAGCCTGTGCTGATGAAATGGCAGCATACTGAAAGTGGAAAATGCTAGTAGCTATTGGCAATCCAACGTACTTCAGAGATAGCACAGTGTGAAAGACATATTTACCGATTATTGCAATTAAAAGCTGTTGTAACATATATTACTGACTCAGAAAAATATTTCATCTTGTCCTTAAGTTTAAGTATGTGCAAAAGTCTTTCTGAGAGCAATAAGACTGCTACATCTTGCTTAAAAATAATTAATATTGATATTTAAATGTTCCTTAAATATTGTTGGTCTGCCAGGAACTGACATGTTTGCTAGTTGCAATAGGAGTTTCAGTAGTTACAGGGTCAAAGGCTTGATTCAATTCCTGACAAAACCAGACAGACCTTATTTAATTTTCCCATTGAACTGAAAAGCAGTTGACTCAGATGAGGTGTTGTTGGGGAAATGGTATTTAAAACTTGACCGGATCAAAGCTTCTTTTGGAGACAGGATGGGGTATCCGAGCTTGAGGTACAAATGTACCTAATTACAGAGCAAAGAAAAAAAATAGCTTTATAGGGAGCCAGAGGAATAACTTGGGTATGTGAAAGCTGTTTAGATATTTAACAATTTGCAGCACAGGAAAACAAACATCTGGGACAATTCTTGCAAAGGACAGTGAAAATACGAAGTGTCAGTAAGTCTCAGAAACATTTTCCCAGAATGTGAGTAACACAGTTCAGTATCAGCAGAGCAGAAGGCACAGCCAAAGAGCAGGATGCACCCAAAAGGCCCTCACCAACCTCACCTGGGAGCCCACCCACCCCTTGCAAGGGAGTCTGTTTAACTTCAGCCCCCCGGGCCCCTGCTGTGTCCTGGCAGCAACATCATCGGTCAGGTCCTTTGCTGGAGGTGCGAGTTTCATGGACAGCTTAGGTGAGAAAGTGATGAGCAATGTGCTCCAGCCGGCTCCTGTGATCTATGGATAGGATAACACTTCGTTCAGACAAGGTGCAAACACTGTAAATACATTGCAGACATCTAGAATAAAAGAAGAGATTTCATTAAGATTTCTCTTTGAAATACAAAGTGTTAACAAAATAACATGTTTCTTCTGTTAAAAAAGCAAAAAAAGAAGTTGCTGTGAAAAATCAGTTGTGAAAACCTTGCATAAAGATGAAGGAAAGTGAAAAGCCTCACGACTCCAACAACAGCAACAACAGAGAGAAGCCTGAGGGCCGGAGCCCTCTGGAAGCTGCTGAGCAGTGCGCTGGGTTGGGAGAGCTCGGTGGGAGCTGCAGGTTGAGCTCTGGGCTGGGGGCTCAGGGGCAGGACCGAGGGCTCAGGAGGGAGGGCGAGACTTGGACTTGCACTGTGAGGCCATAGAAGCCCAACTCTGCTGAAGGTCGGAGTCCCTTCTCAGAGGCACCGGCTTGGGTTGTTATTCGGTGGTTTCGTTATTGCAGCGATATTGAATTATTTTGAGGGTCAGGGTGTCTGAGACTCTGCTGAAGGAAACCTGGGATTGAACTGGAAAGGAACCTGGTCTGAGTTGTGCTGGGGAGCCGGGCATGGACCGTGGGGTCACTGGGGCTGCCCACTGTGAAGGCGCTGGGAGTGGGACGGCCGGAGTGGCTCCTCTATGGTCAGGCAGGGAAGATTCCTGAACAAAGTTTTAAAACACAATCACTGTAGGAATCATCTCGAGCAGGGTTTGCTCAAATACCCCCTCGGGCCATTGCCTGAGCTGACAGCCAGGGACAGGGCGAGCCTTCGCTGTGACTCAGCCCGGCCATCCCTGCCTGAGTCATAAAAGAGGGACAAGGTGGACAAGCAGCGGGGGCAGAGGGAGAAAGAACCGCAAAGAGTTTGTTGGTTATTGCAGTCAAAGCATCCAGGCGAGATTAGCTGGTCCTGGTTGTAATGATTAAAGCTTTGTGTACTGTTCTTTGCACAAACATGAGACTTTCCTGGGCTCGAAACCTCTGAAGTGAGTGGCAAGCAGGAGGCGACACCTCTCTCGTGTTTAGTCTGGTTCCCCCTTTCAGGAGGGAGGAATAAGGAGCTGACAAGCACACCTGAGACGCCTTTGTCTAGACAGGATTGTTTGCTCTTTATGGAGAGCCTGTTCTTCAGTGTCTCTGTGTGTACAGTTCCTAATACAACAGAAACCTCTTCTTGATGTACAAAGAATACAAAGAAATAACATTTAATTATAATCCATTATGATTTATAGCCTCTGAGGAGAAAAACTGAATACCAGAAGCTCGTTAGTAAGTGAGGTCAGACAAGGAGGGAGCTACAGGAAAAAGCTATCAGTAAACCCTTATTGTCTTTTGAAGAGAGCTCTAAGTATTTGTAATCTTCTGCATTAGAAAGAAAGCGATGTTTTTCTGTTTGAGGTCTGGAAGAGGCAAGTATTTAACATGTTGGGCCATTAAGAGGATAAGTAGACCATAAACATCTATGCAGGCAAATGGAAGACAGGCTAAGGAATTTCTAGTGAGAGTTCGGTTGTTTTTGTTTATTTGGTTTTCTTTGTGCCTTTGCGTTTTAATTGTTTTTAACAGAACATGTTTAATTCTTTCACTGTAAACATATAGGCGAGCATACAAGGATAATGCAGTTTAGGTGCTTTATTGTCCTCTCTCGGTAGGTGCAAAACTGTGTTTTGGACCTTTTCACCCTTTTGTTTCTTGATGTCATCGTCAGGTCAGTTGTGAATTATCCTCACCAGCCTCTTCTGAGGTTGTGATCTAGTTTAACATCGAGTTTGGTACCCTGTGTTGTTCTGATGGCTTTGTGTTTGAACACAGGCAACCTTCTGGCAACCCTAAATGTAGATCCCTGTCTTTGTTGCCATCCCCATTGAGGCGCCGGGCTCTTGGCATGTGAGGTACCAGCAGATGCCATCAAGTATAAGGCGGCAATCGGCACCTGTGTGCCAGCGCCCCCCTCCCCACGAGGAGGGACTTCTCTAGAAGAGCCACAGCTCGCAAACTGCCCATCTCAACTCATTTCGCTTGGCACCGAGCAGCTGGCACCATCCCGGGCGGGCGGGCGCCGTGCCATGGCAGCAGATGGGGCTGAGGGAAGGGAGGCGTTTGGGAGCGCTGTCCAAGCGCGGAGGGCGCGTGTCTGAGGGCAGGATTCCCAGCCAGCAGCATCCAATGGCTCCCTGGCC
The DNA here is from genome assembly GCA_013396735.1 of Grallaria varia. Classification (NCBI taxonomy): domain Eukaryota; kingdom Metazoa; phylum Chordata; class Aves; order Passeriformes; family Formicariidae; genus Grallaria; species Grallaria varia. The sequence goes on from VWZG01000878.1 coordinate 358,535, forward strand.
TCAGCTCCCAGCTTGGGTTCGAGAGGCTCGGTGAGAGATTTTAAGATGTCAGTCGTGGTTTCAAAATTTCCTGCGGTTATATTGCTCCTAACGAAATTATTTCAGCCTGGGTGATGCAGCTATGAGAAATAAAGATAGGGGTTTGTTAAAAGCTAAATGAATTGTACAAGAAGTCACTAATTCAAGGGAAAAAGACTTAAGGGTTTTTTTTTACTAATATGAGAAATAAAGATATGGGGTTTATTACAAGCTAAATAAATTGTACAAGGAGTCACTAATCCGAGGGTGTGATTTTAGGGGTCCCTCACTAACATATTAAAGGCCTGTCGTGGAGTTGTAAGGTATCAGCTCCTATCAGGAGCTGATGCCAGGGAACTGCGGGTCGGAGATAGAGAAACTCACTAACCCAAAGGTGTAGATTTTAGGGGTCCCTGACTAACCTATGGAGGCGTGTCGTGGAACTGTAAGGTCCTGATAAGAGCAGATACCAAGGAACCATGCGGCCCATGAATATGGGCCAGGAGACCCCATGGGCCACATGGCAAGCCATGGGGGCTGCCATATTGCTCAGGACTCTGCCCCTCAGCTAATCAGGGAACAGGAAACACCTCCTCTGTTACATAAATGGGGACCTGTGTAACCTTGAGCGCCCGGCACATGTCAGAAGTAAAATTTTCCTACTTGCTATATTTCTTTGTCTCACGGACTTGTGTTTTCTTATTCCAAATTCAGGAAGTTGAGAGTTTTTCTCACACTAACAAGTAAAGGCGTGTCGTGGAGTTTTAAGGTATCACCTCCTATCAGGAGCTGATGCCAGGGAACTGTGGATTGGTATAGAGAAACTCACTAACCCAAGGGTGTAGATTTTAGGGGTCCCTTACTAACCTATGAAGGTGTGTCGTGGGACTGTAAGGTCCTGATAAGAGCAGATACCAAGGAACCATGCGACCCATGAATATGGGTAAGGAGACCCTGTGGACCACATGGCCAGTCATGGGGGCTGCCATATTGCTCAGGACTCCGCCCCTCAGCCAATCAGGGAACGGGAAACGCCTCTTCTGTTATGTAAATGGAGAGGGATTTTTTGAGATCTTAAAAGAGTGAAATTTGAACTTAAAGGTGTGTTCTGGGGATTTGTTTGTCTCACGGACTCGGGTTTTTTTGTTCCAGATTCAATAAGTTGAGAGTTTTTCTCATACTAACATGTAAAGGCGTGTCGTGGAGTTTTAAGGTGTCAGCTCCTGTCAGGAGCTGATGCCAGGGAACTGTGCATTGGTGATAGAGAAACTCACTAACCCAAGGGTGTAGATTTTAGGGGTCCCTGACTAACCTATGGAGGTTTTATTTCTTTGTCTCACGGACTCATGTTTTTTATTCCAAATTCAATAAGTTGAGAGGTTTTCTCACACAGTTACACAGGATGGCCTGAGAATTGTAACCACAGGCTTAACAGAATTATGATCTTAATATTTGTGTAATTCCATAACCAGCGTGCTCTGCTTAATATTTTGGAGCATATTCTCTGCAGTGAGTAGGTGTTACGTAAAAGTCACGAAGGGGTATGTCTCCTTTTTGGAGGGTGGGGTTATTTTCTGCAAACTGTTTTTCCAGCATCTTGCACAGGGGGAGGCTACTCAATGTGGGGGGAAAAAAAGTTAGAATCAGTCTCAAAGAGGTATTAAAAATCAAAAGTTAAATGCAAGGGCCTAGGTTGTTCTGGCCTTTGGAAAATAGGTGCAATTATATGCACCCAAGTTTGTTCGGTCACTGGTAGAAAAAGCAGTGTTCAAAATTAAACCAGCATTGCACTGCTTAATTACCTGTTTGTTGCTTACACCAATCACAACAATGGTGTGTTTTTTGAAGCTGAACAGAAGTAAAGCATTTTTGTGAAGCTGTTTCAGTGCCTGTGTCCCAGTAGGGCTCCTGAATGTCCCCTTTATCACCCAATAAAAGCCTTGAACTCCCATGCTGAGTCATTTGTTGTCTATTTAAAAGCAGTAAATACTCCTTAAATAAAAAGCCCCTATTAGTTCCAGGGGCTGCACCGATGTAGGTGTGTAAGCAATGAGACACCCCATTCAAGTTCAACAGTAAGACCAGAAAGTAAAAGATAACAATTCCTCCTGGCTTCTTTGGGTAAATATTACTGTGCAGAACAGCATGATCATCTTAGAGCTGTTACACGTTCTGGATAAAGCTGTTTGGGCTTCTTGAACTGCTATAAGAATAAGCTTGATGTTAAACTGTGTCTAGAACTAAAAAAGAAAACAAACAAGGTATGGACTGACTCATGGTGTTCCTTGATCTGTCTGCAGTTCTTGGACAAGGAAGCTGTTATTGTCATGAAAACAGCAATTTAATCACATTAATATCACTGTATCTGCATTATTTGCTTTTGTGGTGTTCTGACACTTCAGGAAATGTAACTTTTCATACCCTCAATGAAGTACTGTAATAAGTAGAATAACTAATCTTTTTGGGGTTTTTTAAAGTTTTAGTCATACAAAGTTTTCTTGAAAGAAAAAAATTACAGACTTGGAGCCTGATTGATATGTTTTTTTCATCTAGTTTGATTGGTGTTTTGTTTCTTTTAATCAGCTTTCAAATGAGAATGTCATTTGGGATAATGCTAAGAGCTTAAATGTGATTTTTTTTTCCTCTCTCAACAGATAGCTATAAAATTATATCAGACAGAAGTAACTGCCCTGAAAGTAATAAAATCAGTTGCTAAAATTAGTAAAATTAAATGTGTATATATATATATATATATATATATATATATAGGCTTAAGAGGCGAATTTACAATCATTGTAATGCAGTGTTGACTCATGCCTGGTATCAGTCTCTGCTGTTAACTCAGGGGAGCAATTTGGGGAGCCCAGTTGNTTCTCAAGTCTCACGTTTTCCTTTACATTTGTGCTCATATATTGTCATAATTACTGACCTGCGATTCAGTGTAGCTCAGTTGCTGAAAGTGGTTTGCCACTTAGCTGCCGTTTCCTCATAAGGAACCGCAGAGCTGCTCTGTAGTAACAACCTCTGATACATTGTAAGTCGCACACAAGGATTTCTTTTTACAGTAGTAGTGGTGATTTTTATCTGAGGAAGTGGATTAGTAAAATTAAATGTGTATATATATATATATATATATATATATATAGGCTTAAGAGGCGAATTTACAATCATTGTAATGCAGTGTTGACTCATGCCTGGTATCAGTCTCTGCTGTTAACTCAGGGGAGCAATTTGGGGAGCCCAGTTGCAGGCAGTGCCCCCAGAAAGTGTGGCGGTGGTTTGGGCTTTTCCTGCTGTGGGACAGTCCCCAGGGCTGTCCCCGCAGCCTTGGCTCCCTCTGCCACTCTCATGTGCTAGAAAAATGCCACTCTGCCTCCTGTGCAGGCCTCATACTACAGGTGGTTTTCAGGAAAAAAATATCAAATGCAAACAATAATTATGTTTTGGGACCACTGGGACTGTGAGGAGACCTTGGGTCTTGTTTGTTCGGTGCCACTCAGCTTAATTCAGCCGTTTCATTTTGCAGTACAGGCAAGCCTCTGGGGCTGATTGCATTACCAGGTACACGGGGCTGCGAATGAGGTTCTCCAAAGTCACCGTATGATCCGTTCAGGCTGAAGAGATCAACATCCTAATACCCTCAGACACTTGGCTTCTTTTTTTTTTTTTTTACTTCAGGGCAAAAGGATTTCAAATATTATCCCAAACCTCTGGCTACCTGTCAGGTAATACTTTCCTCAGGAAATATAGAACAAAACCAAACTTTAACAGAGCTGCTGAATTTACTTTCAGCTTTGAGATTCACTACACCACCCCTTACGCAGGTCTTGCATCTTGACTTGTGTAGTCATCATCATGGCTTGGCTTCGCGAACGAAGATTTGGGAAGGGCTCTCCCCACGCTTGCTGCAAGCGCTGGTGGCTAAAGAGGCCGATGCGAGACAGGCAAGTCCAGTTGCAAAAGGCACAGCAGAAAGTCTCCATGGGTGGTGTTGGCGAGGCACGGTTCTTTCTGCCTTGTCTTTTCTCCTCCAGACTGATTCTGCGGGCATTTTCAAAGGAATCAGCAGCGTTATGGATGGTGTGTCTCCACGCCTCCCGATTGGAGGCCAGAGTGGACCATTGATGATAGTCAATATGGCCAAGGCTGAGGTACTGTTTTAGAGAGTCCTTGTATCTCCTCTTTGGGGCTCCTCTCTTGCGGCAGCCGGTGGCAAGTTCACCATAGAGCACGATCTTAGGGAGACTGAACCATAAATAACAGCAGAGAATTAACTGGGGATGTGTTCTTCTCCAACACTAGAAAGAAAAGGGAAAGTAGAGGCTGGTTAGGGCAAAGAATACAGTCACAGCTAATAAAAACCACCTCCCTTTTTAATAATACTTTGATTTAATTGCATTACCATGTAGCACTATTTCTTATAGCTGGAGAGCATCAACACATTAGACAAGTCTTGTTGACTGAATGGTAATTAATGCCCATTCATAGAAATATATTGATAATACGTTTAGCTTTCAAAGTGAGAGCTAGCATATTATTTTAGGATGGGGTTTTTTTTTTGGCCATCAGAGTGGTGCTGCATATTAAGGGTTTTTTCCCTCAGCTATTCCATTACCAGAATGAAATGCCACCAGTTAATAGGATGGCAGAGTAAATGTCACAAGCTGAAGGGACCACAGGAATGTGTATTTGCCACATGTAGAAGCAGCACTTTATTACAGCGCAATGTGGAATTTATGAGCATTGCTATAATATTCTAGATATGCCTCTCTGGTAATATCTGACATATATCAGTGCTAAAAGTCAGGATACTGCAAAATCAGCTCTCTGTACCTTTCCTAGATGCTGTGGAGCTATATTGTCCCAGTAATGCACTGTCAACTAAAGCAGGTAAAACTGGCCCCTGCATATTATTTATTGGCCTGTGAATGCAGATTGCATACACACTTTATTACCTGCTAATTTACCACCCGCTGGCTGAAGGATGGCCAAAGCCTACTATTTGTTTTATAGGAATTCATTATACCATTAACCTTTCACTCCTGTAGGCCACGAGGAAGAACTTCTTCAGTTAAATCACTCCTGTAATAATGCTCTACAAATGAAAACAATGATTTATTGCACCCCACAAAGTCTAATAAACATAAATTATATCCTAATGCTCTCCACGTTGCAGATGATTGTATATAGAACTCGTTACTCTTTACAAAGACTGTTTTGTTTTCTGAAACAAGTTAAGTAGGAATCACACCCTATGTTACATCCATGTTACACCCAGTTTTGGTGTTTGAGGTAACATTTTCACATTTTTCATTGTAATAGCAGGGACATCATTGAAGATGATGCAGTTTCTGTATTTAATTGTTTTTTGTAAGGAGGAAGAAGAAAAAGAGGAAACTGTGGTTGCCTTACCCTAACACCTGAAATGGCAGTAAATATTTTATTCCTTTATTTTTGTGGTAAGTCCTGGAAGGAAAGCTGGTGCAATTTTGAATGCAACCAGTGTTTGTTTTATTTTAAAGCCAGTCTGCTTTGAACAGGTGTTGTACACTCAACTTCTGGTGGCTGTTTGGTGTAGGGCAGGAGCAGTGCTGGGCTCCATGGAGGGACCTGATGCATTCCTGGGGTACCACTGGAACAAACAATCAGGCTAATGGGGATATTGCAGCTGGGCCTGGTCCAGCATTATTTTAAGAAATATTCAGGTTTTGAGCAGAAATTTGATTTAGGTTTGCTGAAATGTTTGGTGCTGAAATTCCTTGTTGGTATAAAACCAGCTCATGTTAGAAAAGAAAATGTGGAGTTCTGTGAGGTCAGGAAGGTCTGCCCTCCATAGCAGGACCATCCCCACGAGGAAGAACAGATGGGCTATAGTTGTAGGTGACTCCTTTCCAAAGGGAACAGACTCCTCTTGGGGAAGTCTGCTGCCTCCAGGGACATCACCAGGGAATTTCCTGACCTGGTACAGCCCTTGGACTATGACCCGTTGCTGTTCTTCCATGTGGATGGCAATGAAGGCACAACACATAGTCCAAGGGTGACCAAAAGAGACTTTCTGTATCCCCCCCACCCTCTCCCAGTCAAAGCAAACTTCTGCAAGTTTTCCAGTATTTCAATAAATGTTTTGTGACAGGGTACCTCTGCAATGACTGCAGCATGACACTCTGTCACTTCTGATCCTTTTGCACCTTTCTGATAGCCTAAAAATCTCTCATACCCATTTCAAGCATTGCCAATTAAAAAAAAAAAATCCTTTGCAGAATGTGTGACATTCACCTTGATACCAGTGACATTCAGAGAGCCTACTGATTTTTAAGCTAGTGATTAAGAACTGTCTGAAATAGTTTCACACATGGTTTGTAAATCCTCAGTCAGAGCTTTTCCATCAGTGCCGCTGTGAAATATTTCTCCTTGACTTTGCAAATGTTTCAACAATTCCTTTGCAAGAACTCTTGTCTTGAAAATGAAAGAATTTTGTTCTTCTTGTAAATGTTTATTTTCTTCAAATACAAGAGCTAGTAGTCAATGGCTATAATGTAGCACAATTTGGCACAAGATAAAGGTCAACCTAGAATATGACCAAGATAAACTAAAAATCCAGAAGTTTCCACCCCTTGAAAAAAGATGCAATTTGGCAGTTCCTGGTGCTCAGAACACAGAATGCAAAGGTGTACATGATCTGATCAGAATGGCAACATCTACTTTCACAATTTCAATTGATCACATAAAGTAGCAATCAGCATGGTAGTCTTTGTCCTGTTTAATAAATAATGTATGTCTGGGAGGATTACAGAAAACGAGGACATTTATTCTTTTCCTTTCAAGAATGGAATTAGTACAGGCAATCTATATCCTTACAACAGTTTGTATCTGGATGGGCGGGAGAACCAGCGTGGAACTTCTCTAAATCTTGAGCCTATGTTGCTGCCATCATGCTGTTAGTGATGCTATTCTGCTTTGATTTTTTATTTTTTTTAGCTATGAAGTTGGATCTCATAGGAAAGAGAAAAATGCAAAGAATTTGTGGAGATGTTACTAGAAGCAGCAGCAATCAGTGTTCCCTGACCTGTAAGAAGGCTGTTGATTGGAAGGGAGGCAGCATGTCATAAAGACTCTTGAGTTGCCACCTGCTAAATGAAAACTCCCTTCTTGAAAGTGTATTTGGCAAGGTCTGCTCGGTTCCCACTTGAAACTGTTCACAATAGCACACAGCTGAAGGCAAGGTACAGCCCAGTTAGTCTCATAGATGTAGGCATAGGTTAGTGATGTCAGGAAGCACTTCCATAGGTATTGGATGCTTCACTCTGTATGGCCTGTTCTAAATCCCAGCTTACAGTGGGTGTGTTGGTTTGTGGTTTGAGTCACAATTCAGCTTAAAATTTTGGTGAGCATCTCTAAATGAAAGTAATTACCTGTTCATATTCTTGCCAATAGGGCTAAATGGTATGTTCAAAAGTTTAATCCAAAGAGCCCAGAGGAGGAGTCCCTTGAGCAGCTGGATAGCTATGCTATGCTTTCCTTGAAGTAAGTCTGAGCCTAGATCATTTGATCAGGAATAATCCAGTTTAATCACATGATTGAGGGGAAGGAAATTACTTCAATTAGAGTCTCTTTTTTGTAAGTCTGATCATCTTATGTTCATCTTATAGCTTAACATTGTTTATTTTAAATGGTATTCAGCCATTATGAACCAGGTATTAACAAAATTACAGTTTACACATCTCTATCAGAAAAAGTGAAGATAGTCAGTAGCACAACTGCAGTATTTCATATCCAACCCTGAGTCAGGGTCACAGTTCAGTTGTTGAAAGGCTGCTTTTTTTCTTTTAGATGCCTGGCTTTCAAGGAAAAAATTTTGCACTCCCACCTTTTCTCCCTTCTCCTTCTGTCCCACTTGTCCAACACATTTCAATAGCCTCTGTATTTATTGGCCTGTTTCAGCCAAACTTGGCAACTTTGTGTGAACTGAGGTCTCATAGGTGTGAAGTGCCAATGGTTTTCATTAAAATTGCTAGTTTGGCGTGTGCTTTAGTGTGCCTTTTGCTGAAGGTGCAAACATTAGTCATTCTGCCTGCCATCAGCCTGTTGGCCCCTCGGTACCCAAAAGGCTCTGGGCACAGTGTTGGTCTGGCAAGTGGTGAAACAAATAAAGGCACAGGGAAGAAGCTGAGGACCACGTGGAGGTCCTGCTGGAACAACAGGAAAGTGGATGTTTGTCAAAGAAGATCGTCACTGTAAGATGCAGGAGGATTTGGGAAAGGGGGGATTGGCTGTTGAGGCAGGAGGCAAAGGAGCTTGGTTTGCAGGAGTAACTGGGTTAACACTTTACGGACAGGGTAGAAGATGGATGTCTCAGATGTGTAGGAAATCAGGCTTCATTAGCTTTGCTCCTTGCAGAAAAATATGTTATTAATTGCCTTTGGTCTCCAGGGGAACCACTAGCCTCGTTTGAAATTTTGCTGCTGCTCATTGTCTGAGCGCTGAGGCATTCTCTGAACAGAGGGATGTCTTTGATGCTGACAGATCAAACTGCACTGAAATCTGCTGAGAGGAGGGAGCCTGAATCAGCAAAGCCAGCTTTTAAGGAAATAGGGATCCCTCTGTGGAATAAAGGAACAAGTGCTGCCAGAGACTGGAAATATGAAATCTGTGCTCTTTAATGCTCACACTCTCTGGGGCCCAGGCGGCAGCCTGGAGGGCAGAGGAGAAATTACTTGAGGATTTCCATCCAAGGAGGAAAAGAGCCCTGAGTGGCTGTGTGTAGGAGTGCAAGGGCAGCCTGTCATGATGTGTGGTTAGTGCTGGTTTGCAGGCTTGGAATACACGAAGCAGCAGCATTAGCAAATGCTCTACAGTGCTGGGGAAAATTGCCTGAGACTTTCTTTTCCCGTAACTGCTAATGTATTTTGAACCTGTATGTTTAGTTTGAGGCTTTCCACCTGTCCTTTCGGGTAAGAAATCTGTCACTAAGAACTGTCTTCTGCACAGATGAAGTCTGAACCAAGGGTTTATTCCTCTCTTACTGTGAACAACTGGGAGAGGGCAGGAAAAAACTGCACTATTTTTGGAGAAGAAGAAGTTTCCAGCTCTGATTTCATTCTCAGACTTCAACTCACACTGTACTACTCTTTGCCTTTTCCTTCCACTGTAATCACCTGATACAGGTCTGTTTATTATATGCAAAGGTAGAAACTATGTAGGTGTGCCTGTTGAAGGTGTATGACCTCAATGATTAGATTCTGCTAATTTAGAGGGAAATGCATTTACATACATAAACCCATCCTCTGTATTTCTCCAAAGGATTACGTGATTTATTTGTCTCTGCAAGGTCCTCTGGACCGTCTGTGGTGAAATCTCCAACTCCATGGGCTCTGGCTGAGTGCAGCGAGCCTTGTAGCACAGTTATCCAAACCCCAGGCAAACTTCACACAGTAACTGCAGTGTTTGCTTCTCATGTTGCTTCCAAAGGGACAGTTTGAGCAACAGCAATAAAACGCAGGTGGAATTTAGTTTGAACTACTACTCTGTTTTAAAGAAGTAACGTAACTAGACAATTTTTTGAAGGAATGGATGGGCCTGGGTATAAAGCATACACTACATGTACAGAGCAATGTGTGACTGATTGGTATTATTGACTGATTATGTTTTAACATAGTACAGTTGATGTTTAAATTTTAGTTGGTATATCATAATGGTGAAACAGGAGATGTCTCAATTAGACAGTATCATAATTAGATGTTCAAGAAATAACTGGACGTAGCACTTAGTGCTATGGCCCAGTTGACAAGGTGGTGGTTGGTCACTGGTCATGCTTGATGACCTTAGAGGTCTTTTCCAACCTAAATGAATCTCTGATTCTGTGTGATAGAAGCAAAAGAAATTCGGGAAGATTAGTCACTGGAATTCTTATTTTGTAGAGACTTTGGAAAGGCATTAAACCAGACAAGTACATTAACAAACTTAAAATAAGCTTTTTATTACTTAATACTTTTTCACTGAAATTCAAAGCTTTGGCACTCTAAGTAAAGCAGAAAGTGGAAATCTCAGCAGCACTGCATTAATTTTTCAAGGCCTAATGTGCCAGACAGGGAATAAGTTATTACATCTGTTGCCCTCTGGGAGGAAGAATGAAAAGCACAAAAATGATTCTTCACTGTTAGGCTGGAATAACTGAATAATAGCTGATATAAGCAGCGGCGTTGCGGCAGAAAAGCTTACAGCAGCTTTTGTGTCATCATTAGGAGTGAACATTTCTCTGTATAACTAGTGTAGCAAGATTAGGAAACATGGCAGGGCTTATTTGTTCTTCTCATGAGGCCCTTTACAATTATGGGAGAATTTCAAACGAGTGCCTCGTGCGCAGCTGCTGATAATCTGTGTGAGATACTCCTTTTTTCATGTTGAATTGGCAGCCTGCACGTGTCACTTCCAGGATCCACAGGCAAAAATACAGTTGTCCATGGCAAGTTTATGAGAGCAATATGCACTTCCAGCTGTGATGCCTGTGGGCAGGTTAGGGCTTTGTTTGCCAGAAGCCGGGCTCTTGGGTGGGCTCCTGGAGATGATGAACTGAGTCCATAAAATCCTTGTCCCTCTGACAGGCAGAAATATTTCCCGAGTTCTTGAGTGATTTTTTTCCAAGAGAGAGCCTTGGAGGCCTCTTATTAATGATTGTCTTCTCTGTAAATACTCTCATAAAGCTTTTTAAGTACTGTGATAGCATGGCAGATAAGCAGAAGGATAATCCCAGAGGAAGGTATGGGAATTACTTGTGTGTCCATGGACTCATTTGGGAATAAAGGTACCAAAGCACCATCCCCAAGTTTCACTGGTGCTTCAAGTTGAAGTATCTCAGCTTTTAGTCATCCCCAGGAGGTATGAAAGGCTTCAGTAACAGGGAATGGAGCCGAAGAAGAAAAGCAGTGTGGATTTTGAGATGCAGCATCCGCAGGTATTACTGTGGCATGTGGATCAAGCCGCATAGACAACAGGGATAAAAGCACTTTAGGCCTTTTCAAATCAATCTGCCCTTTGTTGAAAAGAAAATCTGAATGCAATGTATAGATTTTTATCTTCACCTCTAATTGATCTCCGGATAGCTTTGTATAACATGCTTTGTTGTGGGTGCCACTGGCTTGTGAGTCAAAGGAGGCTCATTTTACCGGATGGAACTAACTGCACTGTGGGTTCTCATGTACATTTCTCTAATGAATACTGAACTGATATTGTTCCTTTGATATGACCGTGCCTTGTCAGGGGTTCGTCTGAGGTCTGGGATGCAGAAGGCTGTGACAATTTACTGTGACTCAGGATGTAATGCATAAACAAAGGCTATTTTAAGGCTGATGTGAGCTAATAGAGAAGGTAAGTGCAAATTAAAGCTTATGGAAGTATTCTGTCTCTGATTTATTGCAAGCACCCTTTAACTGTATTTGTGTATTGAAGCAGAGTAGGGATAGTCCTCTACTGTTCCCTGCATGCATTCTTTAATTTTCTTAATAGTTTTTATTTGCATTGGGCGATGCCAGGGCAGCTATCAGTATGTGGATTTAGCTGAAATCAGCGGTTTTAAACTTGGTTCACCACTCTATTTAATTAAGGGTTGTAGGAAAGGTTCCACATGTTCGGTGTAGACTAGCTATGCCTCAAACCTTATGTAGCTGATTTTGACAGTTTGTCACTAAATCATGACAGGTCATGTGCTCTTGTAAGATACATCAGCATCGTCCTTTAAAATCTGTATAGCAATTCTACTATGACCTGGTTGGGAATGAGTAGTCTTCCTTGTCAAAAGCATCTTACACAGCTTTGGCAGCATGTGACAGTGGTGCACCAAATGTGAAGTCATTTATCTGTAAACACAGGACAAGTCTGTGCCTGTGTTTTATTTGGTGTGTAAACATGAATGAAGGCAGAAAACTTTTTCAATACCCCTGCCTCTATGCTGGCTTGAAATTATCCCTATATATTGGATTAAACATCAGACCTCCAGACTGTGTGCAAATTAGTCTTTTGTTCTTGAGCTCTGTCTACCTTTAGAGGTGAACTGTAGCTAAAGGCATCCAACAGCTCAGGGAAGGAAAGATCTGCAAGTGTAAGGAGTAAACCAGTCATAATAAGGGGAAGATTTTCTCTTGTGAAGGGTAATCTGTCTCAGAGGTAGATTAGCGCTGACACATCCCCTTTAGACAAGAAGCTCAGAACTGACAGCCATTCGGAATTATGTCTGGAAATGCTGTCAACACCCACATGTCATGAAAAAAAGAAACGTGGTCTCTTGGCTGCCTGCAGTTGCAGCCATCTGTTTGGATGGTGGATTCCTGCTCAGGGCTTGGTTGGAGTGGTTCACTAGGACTTCATGGGTGCCAAGCAGCAATAGCTTGAAAAAAGCAGACTATATGTCTCAACAAGCACTGTATTTTTTATTAGGAGCCCTCATTCTGCATGACTGCAATAGCATCACACACGTCCTTGGTTTGCTGGCATTTGTTGATACTCACGTGTCAAAGCAAAGGAGCAGAGACAAATAAAACAGATTTTGAGGGATCCTGTACATGCCAAAATGCAGTGCAATGGGCACCTCAGTCTTAAAATACAACATGGGACGATCCAAATGTCCTTAGGAGAGCCATCTTCTGAGATTTCTAGATGAATAGGAAAAATCACTGCCTTTTCACCACCCACTGAATCAGCTGGAATTTATGACATAAAACTGCTCATTTAATTCCAGGATGGGAGAAGTCAGTCAGAATATCTAATTACATGGATATTGAATATGGACAGCGTACTCTTTAAAAAAATAAAATAAAATTTAACTGCGCCACAGAAGCAGGGAGATCTGCAACAGCTGGAAGGCAGTGCAGCTGTAAGGAATTTTACTCATATGCTGTGAACTTTACTTGCAGTTTTGTTTGACACTTAACAGCAAAATTGTTTGATTTTAGAAAAAAATAGCCGGTGATTATTATTTCACTAGATCTTCAGTTTACTAATTCTAATTCTTACCTTTATTCGCTTTTTCATTTTTTTTCTTAAAAGTATTTCAGAAAAAAGAAAACCCAGTAATGTTATACCTTAATGAAGCAACAACTGCAGGTTGTTGTCATTTTTAGCCAGAAGTGTACTCATTGTGTCACTGCTCTTCTCCTTTGTGTTGTTGGGGAGTGATTGTACATAGCATTAAATCCCCATGGATTCAAAGCAACATGTATTTCCTACATCTTGCGTAAAGACTGTGTGCTCCAACTTACCCACTGTGCATACAGCCAATGTCCCTGTGTTCTGAAAGAAATTGATAAATCTCCAGATCTGGCCTTTTTATTTGTTACCAGCTCCATTTGTGTTCCAGCTCACAGAACGTGATAACCAGCGAGGTTATGCACGGGTGCTGTTAAATTAGATTACAGCCAGGCTGCGCGATTAGGGTAAAACCAATTTGCCAACCTGTATTTCTCCGAAACCCAATCAATTGCAGATCTAACGAATGCAAATGCACTGGGCCGTCCTGGGAGTGGCAGAGCCGGGCGCTCCCTTACAGACCCAGGGCAATGAGCCGTGGTGACTCTCGTGTCACGGGGTCTTCGCTGCCTGATCCCCATCGACCCTGTGCGGCACAACACGGTCGTTGCTCTCGGGAGCAATCGGTGAGGAGAGAAATGGTTCCTCCTCTCAGTGGAGCTGACAGGATAAGGAGCACTGCTGACTTTTCCAAGGGAAACCAGCACTGTGCTTTCAGCAGCCCCGGAGGTCTTCATTTAATGAAATACCACTCCAGATGCTGTTAAAAAGGGAATTTGTATTTAGTTCCTCTGACTCATTTTCCACAAGCATGTGATCCTTGGAAGGAATGAAAATATGAAGTATCCACTAAAAAACATAGGCTTTTAAGGTTAATGTCTGACCTCATAGATTTCTGAGGACATACCTTGCTGCCTTTCCAAGACAGATGTTACACACCCAGGATGAGATGTAGCAGGTAATGTTGGACATGAATCTTCCCTTTGCCAAAAGGCAGTGTTTGAAAATGCTTTTTTTTTTTTAAACTAGAGAAAATTGAGTTCTCTCTGGTTTACACACTGTCCCATCCTCCCTTATTTTGAAGCGAGTATTTCTGTTGAAGGTCTGTTGTTATCTGGCCTTTTTCCTAAGAAGCCCAGTTACTTCTTGCATGTAACTATCCTTACTCCTATATATATTTTTAAATTTGTCTACTTTTCAATTAGGATTTCGTAATTTCCTTCTTTTCCTATATCCCTGTTTAACATGAATATGTCAGTGACTGAATAACGCCACCACTGACTCCCGAACAAGTAGGAAAAAAGCAGTTGTGGTTTTTTTTTTTTAATTTAGGTTTTGATTAAATCGCTTCAAAATTATAAAATACAGAGTAGGTTTCTAGCACAAACTCCCAGATAATCTTCTTACATCTGCCTAGAAGTGACATGCAGCTATAGCATGGAGATGGGGGACAGTGAGCCCCAGAAGAGATCAGACTCTGTGCAGCATACCCGGCACTGTCAGGGGACAAGAGGGTTTGCTTGAGAACAGTGAGTGGTGGTAATGGGGAGGCTGGACCATCAGATATCTCTGACTCAACTATAACATATAAAGATGCACGTAAAGAACCATCCAGGTCTTCTGTGGTGACCAAGCGCCATTCACCTTTCACCTCTTCCCACGCCCATGAGCTCCCTGTGCTGGAGCACAGGGTGCCCCAACTCTGCCCTCCGTGTCAATGGGGGTCTCGGGTGAGCAGGTGTTTCCCCCTCCCTCAGCTCCCAGCGTGCTGGCAGATGGAGCTCGTGTTCAGGGCAGCAGTGTCCAAGTGTGAGCCCTGGCAATGACTGCGCCATCTGGGACTTTGGCCAAAGCACACTGAAAGCCATTCAGAGGGTTTGATAGTGTATTCCGAAGAATTACTGCATGGAAATGGCATCTATACTCCAGGTTTTTCCAGTATTACATGTCAAAGTTTTCTGAGGTTGCTTGTTGAAGTAAATATTTTCTACTTCTCCCATTTCCAAGAACCTTTTACCCTTGACTAGACAAATGATGACATTGCCGTGTTACTAATCTTGCCGATTTTCACAGTGTTTGATAAACACTTTGGAACAGATTTCATCACATCCAGCAGATTTAATGCTTCTTTAGATAAGGCAAGTGCCTAACAGTAACACTTTTCTCAGTCAATTCAACTACAAGTAAATACTCTGTGTGATTATAGGATTAAATCTGAAGCAAAAGGCTGGTTTTGTAAGCAGTTAAAAATCTCTTGTTGAAGCTCTTCTTTCTCTCTTTTACTGTAGCAAATGGACTCATTTCTCCTTGACAGGTTTTCAGTTATAAAAACTGTCTGTTGGCTAAAAAAACAGGTTCCTGGGAGAGTTTTAATTTCCTTTTGAAAGGATCATTTTTTAAAATGGTAATGGACTTGATTTTGGAAAATTTCAATTTTATTTGTTCCAAATCTCCCTGCAAATCTATTTTTCAGCTCTATCCATTTTTCCTTTTCATACTTGTGAAAGTTGCCATAGTTACACGTAAATTGCTGATAATTTCACTCAGTTAGGAAAACAGCTTCTTTTTCCCCAATTAAATCTTGGTAGTTATGAAGAAAGATGTTGTTACTTGTAACAATAAGAGGTTTCCTCTTCTGTCCCTCACCCTCTTGTGATTCTGTCTATTAAAGCAGCAATATTTTTCTGACTCATATTTACCTGATGATTCAGAACCTCAGACATGAGAGTCCATAATCAGAAATTGCCACAGTGGGTGTTAATATCTGTGTGGGATATGGTAAAGCTTGGAAATCTATAATGCCCAACATGTTACATCGGGCTCTGAGAAAGCATTCCTGTTCCCTGATTTTGTCCTCTGTCATGTGACACTGGCCAGAGATATCAAAGCTGTTCCCCAGCATTAGAAAGGTCTCAGCAATTGCAGGTGTCCCTCGGGACTAAAACACCCAAACATTCAAAAAGGGAAGGAATAAGGATCTGGAAAACTAGAATCCAGTCAGCCTCACCTTGGTCTCTCTGGAAGTTCTGGAGCAAGTCATCCAAGAAGCCATTTGCCTTGTGCTAAATATTGTACTGCACGGCTGGTCCCAGTCCTTCTTCTCCATGACTTTTCATGTGATATGTACAAAGCAGGGTATCCATTTGCAGGGATATCCAGTATAATGTAGCAGGGAAGGAGAGCTCAAGACAAGGTTAGGATCTACTTACTGCCCTTTGCTGCTTTTCTCCCGTAAGTCTGAAAGCCAAGAGCTTTGCTATTGATCCCACTGAATGAACTGAACAAAATTTTTATTCTTTTTATTATTTCATCCGAGAAAACCAGAGCAATTCAATTCTCTCTCTCCTCTTGAACGGTTCCATTCTTAATTCAATAGTTGAAGCAAACAAAAAGCTTCCTTACACACAGCTTTAGTGATAACATTTCACACCAAGCGTAGGACAAAACTCGGTTGGAGTGGCTTCTTAAAGGTGTTTTTGAACTTCCGAAGCCATGATTTACCCATGCACTCCCTCAAAGATTTCAGCAATGAATCAAATGTATTGTTTTCTGTTTCTATGGAGATAGAGCAGGAGCACTCATAAAATCTGCTGGTTTGTCTCAGCTGATGAACAGATGAGGGAATTATCATCCCAAACTTTATAGCTGGTTCAACACCAACACCAGTTAAGTGCTTCAGTCTGATGTCTTAAGAACAATGCATGGTGAGGCAGGAGTTGAGGGCTGTGTTGTTGCCTCTGAGGCTGTCTTGGTAACTGATTAATTATATGAATCTTTCTATAATATGTTTCCTAGGAAAATACAAAGGTTGCCCAGAGAAGCTGTAGATGCCACATCCCTGAAAGTGTCCAAGGCCAGGTTGGATGGAGTTGTGAGTAACCATGTCTAGCAGAAGGTGTCCCTGCCCATGGCAGGGTGGTCAAAACTGGATGGTATTGAAGGTCTCTTCCAACCCAAAACACTCTGTGACTATGATTCTAGGACATAAGCAAATGTTACTTTAGAAGTGCACAGCAAATCATGTTGGTTCCCAACATGCCGTGCCATGGGCAAAACCCACATGGACAGGGCACTTCCATTCCATTTGTGTTTGACTTCACTAGTGTGTAGAGAACATGATCTGCAGTTCATTGCAGCAAGTGCAGACATGTTATTAAAGCTGAATATTCAGATTAAGTTATTTGGAACTAAATGGAGGCTGAAAAATGTGTGGCAAATTTAAAATGCCAATAATGCCACTATTATTGTTTGGCTATTTCTCCTAGAACTGTTTTCCATTCTTCAAATGCAGCAGGCTAAAGTGTGTGGTCTGGCAGGTGTCTCCAATTTTACCATTTTTAAAGGACGTGGAAATTTTATAGTGGAATTTGATACTATTTCATCCCTCCACTTACATGGTTTGTAACTATTTAATTTGGAAAACTGGCTGATCCCTTTTCTCTGATGTGTTTTCACCATCTTCTTATCTTCAGAAAAAAAAGATCTGTAAGAATTTTTAAAATAAGGAAGCCTTGTAGGGTTTTAGGAATCTCAGCTTACACTTTAGATGTTTGACAGGCTGAGGAATATATTCATGTATAACAACAAAAAGGAAATGATACATCTTCTCTCTTCTGAAGTACTGTCTGCTTAAAATGGGACTTTTAATATGAACATTGAAAAGGAACCCTTGTAAAAGGCTGTTTTTCTTTTGACAGGGTATAAGGTTATTTTATCTCTTTATTTTTCCTTTGAAAAAAAGGAACAAATTCATTTTTTCCTGTTTAGACTCATTTGAGGTGGAGTGGAAGGAATAAAATGGCTTAATTATTTATATGGTAATTTTTGTTTTTCTGCAGAAGAATGCACGTGTGTATGAAAACCATTATTAATAATTCTCAGCTGTGGCAGAAATACCATTTTCTGTGTCAGTCAAAATGTCCAAGATATTTGTTTCATTATATGCAATATAATTGCATTTTATCCTTCTGGTTTCAACAGCTGAATATTGTGCTGCACTTCCTTTTAGTAGAGGCTACAGAAGAGCTGTAATTGAGCTTCAGCAGGAGAACTTTCAGGCTGTTGTGGGACATCAGTGTACCCAGGTATGCAAAGGACTTTCTAGAGAGTGGCTGTGACGTTCAGATCTCACTCCGGATTCTGAATTGAAAGACATTGGCTCTGATATTTCAGGTTTTGCTTTCAAGGGCGTTACCAGGAGAGCTGTAGTTGTAAATGGGGGGCAGCAGCCCCACGTGTGCCCTGCCCTGCTGTGCAGGTGACTGCCCTGGGAGGCTGAGCTTCCACCCTAGCTGCAGTTTATAAAGAAAGTGCTTAAGGGGAAATGGATCAGCAAGCTCAAAAGTTGTGTTTCTGTGGGTTTTTTTTCCAGACAAAAAGAGATCCAGACAAATCAGGGGTGATCGTTTGCCAGCCCTCTGGGCAGGACCAGGCTGGAATTACCCTCACCAGCTTCACCTGTCCTTCTACCTACAGCAGCAGCCCATCAGCCCAGAAGCTCATTTAAGCTCTAGCCTAAAGGTTCAATTTTGGCTAGAACTGGCTTAAACATATCTATTCCTTGTCCTGAGTTATTGTTTGGATTTCCTGGACTGTCTTTGTGCTTGGCTTGCATCCATGCCTTTGCAGAGGATCCCTGGGCTATGAATGTGTTTTATTGCTGCCGTCATCTTGCTTGGCTCACCTGGATCAGAAGTCACACCTGGGAGGTCAGTGCCTCTATTTTTTAAGAGCAGAGCAATGGAGTGACTTAATATAAACTGTGGTTTTCCTAAGCACTAAGCAAGATAAATGTGTGTTGCCTTTACCAAAGTGCTTACACTTTAAATCTGTGCTTGGAATTCAGCAGGCTTATTTGGTAAGAGTTAGTTGGTGGCACTGCAGTAAGTGCTGTAGCACAGCTGTCTTTCTTGGGTGAAATATGAATTATCTGGAGCTTTGTAGAAAATTGAAATGAAGTGTTGTTAAAAAAATGCATTGCTACAGAGGGGTTTAATGGCTTAGTAGTTCAAAATAACTTGAGTGTATATGGGAAAGTTGAAAGATCTGATACCTTACACAATGGTTTTTCTCTTGAAACAGTTTTAAGCTTAGCATGTGCAGACTCAATTCACCACCTATTTAAATCAATCAGATTCAGTAGGAAAATCTTTCGAGAGATGTGTGAGTGTAAAACATCAGAAGGCTGCAATTCCCGAATTTCTGAATGAGTGAGGCATGTGCTGTTTTTCCTAAGGAGGGGTAGAGTCTTCAGAGGAACACTTTAAATGCTCAGCCTATCACGCACTGTCAGGCTTTTTGCTTGGAAACTAAACTGCTGTTAATATTTCCAGATCCTAACTTGTATATGTTATGAAACTGAATGTTGGGATGGTATTGGATGCCCATTATTAGCTCTGGATGCACTGGGAGGTGGTGGGACGGCAGTAATGTGAAGTCTTGTCTTAGCTGTTGGAAGACTTTGTGCAGAAAATGCACGTATGATCGAGCTTGCCTTGCTTAATGCCGTGACACTGGTGGATTCTTAAGACTCTGTAAAAGTTATTTTAAGATGTGGCTGCAGCTATCAGTGAGAAGGAATGTAAAAACTTCCCAGATGCTGAAACAGGAGACAGCTACTTTCCACCAATGGAATTGTATGTTATTGCATTAACCAATAGCGAGGTGGTTTGCAGTGTGTGTGCAGTGTGTATGCTATCTGGGTTATTTAAGGGGTGTTTTCACAACAATAAAATGGCATTATTTGATCGCATTGAACTTGCAGTTTTGCCCATTAAGATCCCTCGCAATACTTACCTGTACAAGAGAATTGGTATTTCAGCCCTATCAGGTACACCTGGCTGCTAAGCTATGGTTTAGGAGCAAAGGGATGCTCAGAAAGAGGGCTGGCAATAGGATTCTGGGAGGGTGCACACATGCAAAAAATCCCAAAAATAGATTTAGAAAGCAAGTTTCTCAAGACTATCTTTGCATGGCAGCTTCTAGCTGCTTTCATCCAGTCCAAGATTTGATGCTAGCTGATACTACAGAGACAAGCCTGTAAAGGCTTCCTTCTTTCTGCTGAAGGCAGTTTGCACTTCATAGAGCACAAGTTTCCTGTGATTTGTAGAAAGTTCCTTCTGACCAGACTGGCTTTCCCTCAGGGGAAAGAGCCACTGTCCTACCCAGATATTGGACTTGCATCCGTGTCCTTGCAAAGGTTCATACAAAGAGCCCATGTGGAAAAGATCCACTAGAAACAATCTGTATTGATGGTCCTTTGGTTTCTGTGTTGTGTTTTTGAGGTGTAGCTTTTTTTGATGCTTTAGCTGCTTGTTATGCCATGATATAAAGCATAGTGACAGCTATATTTACACTAGCTACAAATCTGGTTCTGCAAACACCAGATGAATCTTAAACTTGGACACAGGCATATTCCCCAAACTGTCACTCCTATGACAAAACAGTTCTGTCCAGAAATGCAGTGACACTGGTTAAATCTGCAGGGATGTTTAAGAACCTTGGCCAATAAGGTTAAGGGATGTGACGTGAATTAACCTGGTCTCCTTATTTATTGCCACTGCAATATGTGTATAGATGGATGCGCTGTCACCGGTGTGCATCCCTGTCAGTGTAGACAGAAAAAAAACCCACACGGGAGAAGTTGTAAGACAGTAGAGTTTGGGAAAGGCAAGAGTGACATGTTGTTCTCTAGTGGCCTGTTCCATAGACCATGACTAATACAACAAAATCATCCTCGAGTCTGCATGGAAGATGTTTCAGTGTAACTTTCTAAGCAAGTTGAGTCTCCACACTCGTGCTCTCCTATCCGCCTGCTCACAGGCATGCCCTCAAGTAGTCTGGGTGGGATTGCTTCTGTGTGACACAGAGACAAGGAAGGCCAGCTACTGAATATGCATTGTGTCCCTGGGTTCCTCTTGATTGCCAACTCATAAAGTCACATATTCTTGAGTAATGAATAAATTATACTGATCTGAATAAACGATACTGATTCAGCTCAAGGCTCTTCCACTATGAGCGAGTTGTCATTTTGCTGTCCCAAGGGTACTGGTTGGCACCGGACCATTCCCATTATAAATGGTGTAGGATATGGCTAGACTTGCTAAACCAAGCTTCTGGCATTCCACACACACCTCCCAAACTCCTCCTAGTAGAAGCAAGCACTGACAGCCCTGGTTTCTCAGCCCTCCAGCACAGCCAAGATGCTTGCTGTCATTGTGCTGTTCTTGGAAAGATGTCAGTAAGTGAAGGATTGGCTGTGAGGTAGATTTAGAATCAAGCTGGAGTCATCAGTGCATATCACACAAGGGTTGGGGGGCTGGGGTTTGGTAACGCGACATTTGCTCAGTGTCTGCTCAAGGCCTGTGCTCCTGGCAACAGTGTCTTCTACACCTGAGAAACTATTCAAGCAATAATTGAACTCCGTCAAACCTGCAATGACTTGTGGTGTGGGACATTGCAGTGTTGTATCTGACTGCTGGGAATGCAGTCAGAGATTTAGATGAAGGACTGATAAACCTAACAACTTAAATAAGGCGTTGTGGGATGTGGAAAACCAGGGGCTATAGAGGGCAGGATGTGCAAACAATTTATTTGAAGCCTGAAGCATTCAAGCTGACTGCCGTTAAGTTGTATGGGGCCGTTTCCCATTTTGGACCTAGATTGTCCTGCTTTGTTGACATTCCTTAATCACCAGTAAATTTAATTGTGTGCAATGTAAAAATTCAGACTGATGCCAGAAGGCCTTTGAGAGAGTTTTGTTTAGGGCTATGGTTTGTTTAATTTGGGGTTTGGTGATGGTGTTTTTGGCTTTCCCCCACCTCTGAATGATTATAGTACTATGGAAATTATTACACATTCTGTGGTAAATGCATGTAAATACATTAAAGGTTCTAAGTCATTAAATCAGAATATCAGGAAAAAAATGCTTGAAGGGTAATGCCTGCTAAGTAATACAAACATTAACAAATATTATCTTTCAAGTGAAAAGAACAAATTCTTCAACTAAAATGATATTTAAGGAAAATTATTCTATTTTAATGAGGTATTGGTGGAAAGATAGAATAACAGGAAATGTGAGAACCAGAGGGACTGTTCAGTCCAGCAGAAAAACTGTTTACATATGTGAACCATAAACCAGAAATAAGTGAATTAAGGTCTCAATAGCCAGATCCCAGCATCAATTGCACTCATCTAGACAGTCTAGTATCTTCTTGTGGGTTAAGAAATACTTACTTCTGAGATTTCATGAGTGTATTGAAGTGACTGAAACTTCCTTGATCAACGTGTAGATCTCCCCTTGTACAGATTCTGGGAACTGGGGGGTGATCCATATGCTTTTTTATCTTATACTGGATATTTAAATAAGAAATTTAATATCTTTCAGATGTTTTTAAACTAATTCTTTTCACAGCAAATGTCAGGAACAATGCTTATCACTTTCAGGGGAAAGTACAAATTTATTTTTTGGAACATTAACTTCAAGTGCCATAAATATAATGGAGATACTAGATAACTGTTAAGGGATTTTTTAATAAGCAAATGTAAACCCAGATTTTTCTTGGTTGCATTTTTTCCTTGATTTAGTTTCTTGAGCTACTGTAAGTTCTCACAGGACTTTGCATATAATATATCTTTACTATATTGCTGGAAGTTTGATATTTACAGAGTTGCTGTGCAAAACTGGGATTGACGCTTTGGTGCCTTTGGTGAAGTAATATGCTACTGGGTCATTGAGAATAGAATCAAATTTGGAATTGAGAAATACTATTCCATGTGCAAAAACATACTTCAAAACCTCTTGTGGTTTAATGTACTGTCTGAGATTTTTCTGAGCTAGGTTGCTCTGGAATTGTACGGTGGTAATAGGGTATGATAGGGTATGTTGCATATTAAATAGGTTTATAATAAAATCAGAAAACTAATTGTGCCCAGCTGGTGTCTTGGCAGACTTAGAACACTGATGCATCTTTTGTGTTTACAATCTTATTTGTGACAAATATCAAGTTTACTCCTGCTTTAATTTCAGAAGTTATTTCTGTCTGGCATACACTTCTCTATTGTCTTTCCAAATCCATAGAGGTAACCACTGTTAGAGCAGCTAAAATGAAAACAATACAGTTTTTATACCATGCTTTCCTATGAGTTAATGAGTTATATGTACAGGCTTGTCGATTCTCCATCCAAATGATTCCAGACTATTTTGCTCCCATTCCTTCCAATGTGTGCAGTGAGAATGTCACGTAAAACAATTTCCCAATTACGTGGCATGTATTTCACCCTTGTTAATGAAAGGAAAGGGACAAGCCGACCTCATAAGTTGTGTGGGCTTTTTTCTTTTCTTTCGTGTTCTGTAGCTGTCAAAATGTTCATTACTCATATGCTTAATTTTTGTTGCAGAATTCCTCTTTGACTTCCCTGCTTACATCTTTAACAATTGAAGGATTACGATGAGATTTTCAGAAATGTGCAACCTCCTTGTAAGTTAGGCTAAAAGTCTATCTCCATCAGGCAGGATGTTCTAGAAGAAATAATCTTTTAGCAAGGCTTTTGGTGATTAACCCATAAATTCTAGATGGTGTAGTATTTTCCACTGTTGCTCCATAAAGTACTTTCTAATAGGAATAATACAGTTCTGGAGTATCCCGAGTACAGGTGACTAACAGCTGCAAGTATTGATTAGTTAGCAACCAAAAATAATTCCTGATCAAAGTTTGTGTTGCATTAATAATTCATTATCTACCACAACTGGATTTAAGAGGGTGCAAACCTTGAGTGGTTACCTCATTAGCATCTCAGCTACAAGCATTTGCTTCCTTATCATATAAATTCCGAAATCTATAATAGAGACCACTCCTGCCTGTTGTATCCATGTATATTTTCTGGTCCAAAAGACATTGAAATAAGTTATAATCTGATATTATGTATATCTGCAGCAGTGTAAATTGCAGGTATCATTGGGACAGGGCAGAAAGAAACTGGATGTGGAGTGAGTGTCTCATAACTCTGAAGAGCACACGCTTCCTGCGCTGTGCGTTGGGTGTTCTGGACTTCACACACACCCATTTTGGCCATGCAAAGTATCAACAGCCTGTATCAACTGCCTTAGTGCTGCTGCAGGTATGGTTTGACTACAGAACAGTTGTAAAAGGTCAGGCAGGGTAGGATTTAACATGCAGACATCACACAATTCCTGGCTCTCTGTTGAAGCTCGGGCTGGGTTACTAACAGTGAGCAGGACTGCGTGTGCTGCACTGGATGTTAATGAGAACTAAGGTGTTTTCTTCACCACATTTGCATGTGGAACTTGATTTGAAGATGATAGTTGGAATAGTAAGAAGCATTAGCAGTATTGTTAGTTACTCTGTAATTATAATTAAAAGGTACTAAAACTGAATAATGAATTCTGGAGATTGCTGGCATGTGCCTCAGTATTAACTGCACTGGTGTGGTAAGGTAAAGGGTTGGGAGGATGGCAGCATGAAGCATCCCCTGAATTTGATTAACGAGAAATCCGACATGTCAAAAATAAAGAATATCTGTTCATTCCCAGGTAGGAAAAAATGTTGGCTTTCTTGCATTTCTCAGGTGAGAGAAAGAAACGTGAATATAGCCTGTCAGAACACAGGCAATTGATAGTGTGGAGAAACAAATAGAAAAGCACAAAAAAATCCCCAAATGAATAAACAAAAACAGCAACAAAACCAACACCAAACCACCAAACAATGAGAAAAACGTAAAGCCTGTAAAGTTAGGGAAAGATCTTGGCAAAACTGGCAGAACAAAACATGCCTGGAAGTCTCCCAACAGATCTTGGTAACATCTGTGTTTTGAACTGGATAAACTGAATTGCTGCTTGTTTGTTAATTAAGAAGGCTGGTATGTTGCTTTGAGAAAATTGAAATGTGAATAATAAACCTGTCATGAGGATTACTATCCACTTCCTAGATAAATATTCCCATTCAAAAGTGAGATTCCAGAGGAATGTTTTGATCATCGCAGTAGACATCGCATTTGATAATTCTGTGTAACAGTTGGGAAATACCAGATTATCAAAAGTGTCTTGAAAAAACACTTTCTTCTTTACAGAGACATTCTTTGTTATGGCTGGGCATTAACTATTCCTGGCCACAAATACTCTTTACTTCAATCAAATTTTAACCTGAGAGGAAACACCACCCATCTTTCAAACCATCTTGACTAAGGTTTAAGACTTAAGAGCTAAGGTTAAAGATCACCTCAGCTAAGAGCCTAAATACAAAACTCTTTAACTAACCGACCCAAACGGAGGGTAGATGGTAGAACAGCTCTCAAACCCTTTCTTCTGTTCTTCAGAAACTAGAAATAATCTGCTCTAGTTGTTTGGTTGCTGGAAGATGAATTGCCCATCCACCATCAGCCTGCGCCAGTGTAAAGAACACTCCCAAAGGACTCCTTATGTATGCAGGTAGAGGAGGATTAATTTTACCTTCAGCGCATTAACGCTGCAATCTGGAGAGCAGGGCATAAGGAAGGTATTTCTCTGCATTTCATCAAACCCTTATTTGTGCTCCAATTAATGCCAGCTGTTAATCTCGCATTCGAGTCAACGGCATTTCAGTTGCGCAACACAGAAGTTACGATATTTTCAGAAGCTGAAGAACAACTGATGTCCTTAACATCTGTTTTGAGGCATCAAAGGTCCACAGTTCTGAGTAGCCTTCAGCGTGTGAAGAATGAAGTTTGTACGTTGGGCTTCCAGGAAAAGTGTGGACAAAATTAAGCTTGGCAGTACCAAGCGGAGGGAAGGGGGTGTGCAGAAGGCACAGAGATCCAGGCTTCCTGCTCTTGCCACTGTCCAGAGAGCGGGAGGAGGGAGTGGGTCAGTGCTCTGTTCCTCCCCCAGTGCCAAATGCTCTGCCCACGGAGCTCCTGGCACCACCACGGTGCTTTAGTCACTGACAGGAGGCTTAGACCTTTTGTTTGACCAGGTGTGTTATTTCTTGCCGGTAAGGATCATCTGATATGTTTCAAGCAAATTGCCGGGGCCTGAAGATGTAGTCAAAAAGTGCTGATGATTTTTTTCTCCACCGATTTTCAGCTCCAGTGGAATGCACAGATAAAATGCAAAAATATACCAGCTTAGAAATAACTCTTATGTGACTATATCCAGGGCTTTCCTTTTTAAATATTCAGAGTAAACGTAAATGTATTCATAGCATTGTGTATTATGCCTGTAGAAATGCATTTGCAGTGTGTCAATGTGTTATAAAAATAATGGAAAACACTATTTTCTAATAAAAACCTCACAAAAATTGAAGGCAGTAAGACTAGCAGAAGTTGTCCCAAAGAGGACATATTGCACCTATATTCTGTATTTGAAATTCAAATTGTAATTACAACACTGTACTTCGAGATTGCTCTAACAGTGATTTAGATTCTTCCCAGTAATCGTTTCTCCATAATGACAGAGTACTGCTGGTGACACACACATACCTTGGACAGGCTTAATCCTGCATGGGGACTGTTTGGATAGATGCGATAATTACTTGAAAAGCTTGTTTTAAAAAGTAAAAATCACTGGAATGTTTACATTGGGCATCTAGAACTTTAATTTTCAGGACAATGGATCTGGTGTCTTTGGGAGTATCAAGATATACAGGGAAGTGGCAGGAATGTGCTTAGTATCTGGAAGCTCATATGCAAACAACATCACTGTGGGTGTGTACAGGAGTACAGGGATCTTTCCAGCTGTGGTGTGTATGTGAGCTGCTGGAATGCTGCCTGGAGGTGGGAGAGGTTTAAATGTGTGTGGTTTCCAAGGAAGTGTGTGGCTGGTGGTCAAGGGTGTGCAACACAGTAGGTTAATCCTGAGAAGTATAATAATAGATTACTTAAAGAATAACTTCTTTATATGAAGATATTCCAATAAAAATGTGAAAAGTAAAATAAATAAAGTTATAAATCAAATATAATTTCATGTATTATTTATATGTATAAATCATAGATATCATAGATATAATTTCAAATTGTCTATCTATCTCTCTATCATTTTCTTCCAGAATATCTCTAAGTCCCTAAGCTTTTTCACTGCAAGGAAATGGACAAAACCATTGCAATTAAAATTATAACCTTCAAAATAAGGGTATGCATGGATTGGTGTCAGAGGCATTACGTTTGCTTAAGGAGAATTTATTTAAAGGTTAACATATCTGTGAATGATTGTGTTCTACTGAGAGCTATAATATGAAATCCTGGAAGTCAGACTGTCAAAACTAAAGTTATTTTTATGAGGACCTGTACAGAAAAGCTGAGATAATATAGCATATCAATAATTTACATTAGACATTTTGATTTGTATTTATTAATAAATGCAGCTTGCATATGTAGTTTCCACAGTAATTAAATTATAATGTTGAAGGAATGGAAAAGGTGATAGACCTTCTGCTGAGAGCAAGGGGAAGATGTCATGTATGCTTAAAATATTGCCAGCCTTCCAGAACCAATTAACTATAAACAATGTAGGCATTTTTATTGCATTTTAAGGAATAAAAATACCTGACCTTGAAAAACAATATATAACTTTGTGAGGAAAAAACCAGAATTATACACTGGAAATTATTACAGCTTCAGAAGGGAATTAATGTATGTGCTGCTCCAACAGAATCTTTTCTATAGCTTAGTTAAATATTCTTTACACTTCTGCAAACCTCTCATTCTATTACTATTATTCTATTGTATCCTATACTCACTGCTCTTGTTTAATTCTGTGGATTTGGGTAAAAATCCACCTTGTTTTAAGCAATGCTAGATGGATTTGGTATATTTGTACTTGGGGGTCTTCCTGCTTTAGAACAAACATTGTCTGGAGCTTTGGATAGGCTACATGGTATCTAAAACTCTCCATCATAAGCAGGGAAATGAAGAATTCCCTTCCTTCTTCAGCTGTTTAATTCTTTTAGAAAACTTCTCTTGATCCTGTGTAATGAAAGGGGCCTCAGAACTGAAGAGCTGACTCATTTCCTTAACACAGAGGCACAAATAGCTGGCATTGCAGAAACGGGATACAGTTAGTGGCATTAGTAAGGCTCTGTTACAAGTACATAAAAATACAGCTTTTAAAGTAATTCTGATAATCGTAGAAATGCTTCATAAGTATCTCTGTAAGGCAAGATTCGAACAGTATTATAAGAAAACCAAAGAGCATCAATATCGGTATTTAAAAATGTGGGGCTTAATACAAAAAACTGATTGATTGCCACTGCAGAACATTTTTGTTTCTTCTAACCATAATCCTATCCCCTTGCAATTATGTTTTTGAGTAATTTGGTGCGAGTTGATTCTAATGATATCCTGCTCACAAACAACTGAACTCATTTTGCAGTTTATACTTAAACTGTAGTTTTACAGAGCTATGATAAGTCATGAACAGTGATTTGTGATGTAGCTTTGGTTTTTGTAGCTACTTATTTCAAAGTTTCTCAAAAAAAAGCTTAAGAAAAAAAATTAAGTGAACAGAAAAGTAAGCATCTCTATAAGATTGCAAAGCAGTTACAGCAGATAAACTAGACATTATTTTTCCTCTAACTTCTTAATCACAATCTCCCTAAAATGTGATTTAAAGGCTGAACAGCTAAAATACGTATCTTGCATACAAACAAAATCTGTATCTAAAATATAAATACAAACATGTATGTGTCTACACAGATCCTCTCTTTCTGTTCATGATGGTGGCTTTTTAATCAGGAAGAAATCAGTGTTAGTGTCGATATCTTTGCCTTATCCAACAAAGTCAGCAAGTCACCGTTTGAGGGCTGCTTGTAATGCTGGAAGGCAATCAGTTGCACCATTCGGCTGCAGAAGAAAGTCTTCAGTTCACACATGTTCTTCTTTCCCCCCACCCCCCCTCTTTTTTGAAATGGAACATCTACAACAGTTCAGCGGAGCTCAAAATTACAGCTCAGGAGTGATCGGTTAAATCTCCAAAACTTGCAGGGGGGAAATAGAGTGAGAAATTAGTTTCTTAATATTGACATGATACTGCAAAACCTTCATTATAAATAAGATTATCAGCTGATAGCATTTTAGTTTTACATATGGATTTCTTATGTCTTACAGTGGACCCCAAGAATTTCCTCCACTTTCGTTGAAATCTATTTGAAATTATTTCATATTCATCAAACAGGGGCTCCTCGAAGGAATGCAGATGTTTGCACCTCTGTGACCCATGTTGCCTGAAAGCCCTTCTGCAGGTGACTCTGTTCTTAAGCAGATAAACTGGCTGTGTGCCCTCCATGGGAATTCACCAAAACTTCCAATACTTCCCCAACGATATTCCAATAGCAAATGCTACTTTTGAAGTTGGAATTGTCATTGGCTTTTATAATTTCTCAGGGCTCTGATTCAAATCTCTTAAGCCAGTGGAAAAATGTTGAGGAGTGTTTGACTGCCAACAGAATTATTTTGTATGTATAGATATATATACATGTATAAATTTAAATATGCATAAAATATTATTACAATAATTATTTTTAATACTATTGATTGCTTAAGTGATTTTACAGGGAAGAAATTAGGGCTGAAATTAAACAAAAAATTTGAAAATAAATGTCTGAAAACTGAAGAGCAGCTAGTCCCCTCGTGTTCCAGACTACTATGAGGACAACCCATTCAGCAATATCCCCGGAAGGATAAATATTGTAAAGCTATATCAAATGCCTAAATGGCTAGTAAGTTATCTTCTGCTTTGCCTGTCTTTTCTTCATAACGCAAAAAAATTGTAATATTCTCTTCCTGGGTGAACTAGGAACAGACTGGGAATGATTTTTATTTCTTTTAGTGCATGCAATGGTGCCTGAACAAATTATTGCCTTTCCCCACCTGACACAGGGAAACAAGGAGAGGATATGGAAAGAAGGCAAAGTAATTATTAAGCTTGCCATGAAAATTCTGTGCAGTTCCCAATTGTGTGCTCATGTCAATTCTTTTAAATAGTTATTTCTGATTTAAAGTGATTTGCATTCTAATCAGACAATGTGATTGTAAGAGTTGGTTATGAACTGAGTTTAGACACGAAGACGTGCATTTCCTGCTCCTTGATCCTGGCAAAACAATATTGACCATCCGCTAATTGAGGCTGGGTCAAAGAAAACTCTCTGAATTTTCCTAAAAAAGGTTCAACAAGAACAGATCTTTAAATTGCAGTCTGGCACTTTTCAGTCAAACAAACCTCACGTAAGTCTCAGGTTGGTGCAGGACTACCCTGACTGACCCAGTGTCCTTGCACACATTCACTGGCACAAATGCTGCCTCTGTCTTTTCAGTCGATTTCATTGCCATAATACAACTTTTTTGTGTGTGTAAATTTTCTGTCTGTTGCTTGTGTCTCTTGAACCACCTAAACAATTGAGAATTGCAGAATACCAGAATGGTTGAGACTGAAGGGACATCTCGTCCAGCCTCCTATTCAATGTTTTTGAAATGTTTCTTCACACCGAGTTGGCAACTCTTCTTCTTTTCTGCCCAGCACTCCATCCGGTTTGTCTGTGTCTGTCTGGGCTGTATCAGGTTTGTGCAATATGGTAAATTTGGGCTCGGTGCAAGTTGTCAATGGAAGACATTTAATTAGCTGTGTTGTCCACAGAATGAAGTCTTTATTAATAGGATGTAAAATCACAATAACATTCTTTGCTGTCATATCAATTTACAAGTTTATAACTAATTAGCTGTCAGTTCTCAGCCTTAGGTCCTTTCTTGTTTGCTTCTGGAACATCTTCCTTCTCCCAGAATGCTGTTTCCAGGAGACTTCTTCTCTGATGGTACCATTCCCAATGTGCTGGGGGTTTTATCCCTGATTTGCTTAGTAATTTATTATTTTACCTGTTCAGTTAGGGTTTTTTTTTTCCAATTTTTCTGATATTTCAAGAGATTTGTACCTAAAAGCTAAGGTTCTTCCATGTCTTTTGAGTGATCTAGTCATACCCCTCTGATCTTTTATTTAGAATGGCTGCCACCTAAAAAAACAAAAAAACAAACAAACAAAAAACAACAAAAAAAACCAACAAAAAACCCCAACAACGGTCTCTTTACTCCGGATATTTCCTGACTCCTCTTTGATTTGGGTAGAAGGACATTTCCCTTTGTTAGAATATAAATGAGTGATGTGCAAGCTACCTGGGGGATTTTTTAATTTTTACCTCCTAAAAGCTCATTAGACATGAAATTTTTTCTCAGAGGAGAGGAGGGCCAGATGGGGGGGATTTGTAGAGCTGGAGATGGTTTCATGACTTTACCTTTGGTGACAAAAACAGTGGTTTAAGCAGTAGTTTCTAATTTTTGTTTGATTTTTATATTTTCCTGACTATATAAGGGACTTAGAGATAATACAGATTGCGGTTATTTTGTAACTAAGAGGAATGTATTCCTCTAAACAGTTACATATTTCCCAAGTGTCTTGTCTTTGAATAATGGTTTTTCATCTGTCTGTCATTGGTTGGTGTTTTTTCCCCGAGAAACTTCATATCATTCCTCTATTTTCAAGTTCATAGAACTGTATTAATTTTTTTCTGTTTCATTATTTGCAACTCTTTCCAGTTTATGAATTTCAGTGGTGTGCAGTTTGCAGGCTCTAAGAGTTCCATACTGAAGGCACCAGCTGGTCATATAAAGCTACGTCAGACTTGCTGCTGCCACATTAATGAACTTTATTAACATCCCTGCACACAGAAGGGGGGTTGGAACTTGATGATCCTTAAGGTCCCTTCCAACCCAAACCAGTCTGTGGTCCTATGATTTATTATACTAAAATATGTATTGTAATTTAAAATAGACCTCTAGCAAAAATCAGATACTTTTCCAAGCAAAGTAATAGAGAGGCAAAAATATTACCCCACAAAGAAGTAAAATTCTGAAATTCCCATCCCTTTTTTTTGTTTCAAAGCTCTGCCTGCTGGCAACAAAAGTGCCAGCTTGTTTCAGTGACACTTCACCTCTTAGGAAAAATAATTTCAGCTTTAAATAACCACAAATCTGAAACCCTGAACTTGAACGTTGTGTGGTCCAAGCCACCATTGCCACAGCAGGCATTGCAGCCTATTCATTCCCATTGCTCTTTAGATATGTGTTTTATCCTTAAGAAAATGGTCACAGGAAATATTTCTTTTTATTAAACAACAGAAAAATGGGATAATATTAAAATCAATTTACTGCAGCTGTTTTTTTACTGTATAGTGGAACACTATGGACTGCTGTGGGCGCATCTGAAAAGCCTTTAATAACTAATATTGACTCCAGGCAAAGGTGAAAATGAGCAATAAAGAGCAAGGAAATGATGAGTCTGTTTTGTGAGAGAAGGGGGGAGAAAGGTGATTTTCCTTATTAAGCTTAGGAGAGTAGGGCAGGAAAGGACTGTTTTTCAGAAGCAGTGACTTATTGTCCTGCTTACTGACTTTTACCGGGAGTATCTTCATTTCTTCAGCAGTACAAGTCAATGCCAAAGAATATTTAATCCATCAGAATCATGATCCTGAATGTGTAGTTTCCAGTGGCCTTCTGTGTAACACTGGCTCTGAAATACAGTAAAAGCAAGAGCTTAAAGGCAGCAGGTCAGTCTGGGGCTTACCATCACCCTTGCTCATTTCTTGGTGTATATTAAATATTACTCTGTGGTCAAAACCTCTCAGTTATGAGAATACTCCACCTGAGCCCAGGCAATTGGAGTACTTAACGAGGGCATTCAGACACTTAGGGAGGGAAGGCTCAGGAAACCACCTCTAACAGCCAGTCCTTGAGAATCATCTGTCTCTGAAATGGTGCTTTGCATCTCTAAATGCAGCCAGGACTCTTGCTTTTGTGTCTGATAAACTGTATGATTTATGTGGTGTTGTGGGGTGGAGGGGTTTACTTTTCTTTTTTTTTTTTTTTTTT
>VWZG01000878.1:396033-424599 GCA_013396735.1 Grallaria varia
CATCGGCCTCTTTAGCCATCAGCGCTTGCAGCAAGCATGGGTAGAGCCCTTCCCAAATCTTCATTTGCGAGGCCTAGCCATGATGATGATGATATACAGTACCTATATAGTACCATTTGAGTTACCTCTCTTTCCCTGTATTTGCCTGGTATTCGTGTTGTGTGCATATAGTACTAAGTTCCCTTTTCCTCCTCTGTAAAAAAAAAATAAAAATATATATATATATCTGTTCCCCTCACGGTCTGAAGCTTTTAAGTTTTCTCTCCTTCCCCTTGGCTTTTTTGCCATTTTATTTCCCTTTGGGGGCCGGGGGGGAGCCCTGTGCTGGTGCTGGGAAGCTCTGCACGGTGTTGCTTTGTTTTGGTTTTGCCCAGGGTCAAACTTCCACAGGCACATAGACAGTCTTCTTGTCTGAAAATGCAGACAAACCACCACTGCTCAGTGTTCAGAACCTGAGCCTGAGCTGTACTTGGGTCAATCCCTGTGTAAGGCCAATGTCCTGATAACCAGGACAAAGGAGTCTCCTGTTACGGTGTTTCCTCCTGGTTGCCCTTGGTGTGGTGGTACCCGGGTTCCTGAATAAACCCACGCTGTGTGCCGGCGCAGACACCCTGGCTCTGCACTCCTGCGTGTCCTTCTAAAAAAACCCTTGAAAATCCACTTGAATTCAACATGGGGCAGTTCAGCCGCTTGGAGGCTGAGTGGAATGGTGCAATATACCCACATTATGGAGGTGCCGTTGTGCTGAGCTTGTGGTGGCTGCCCAGAGGGAGAAGGATTGACACCTTTGCTGTGCTTGTTTTTAATCAGAACTGATGGGCTCTCTGGCTACTCCCATCCTTATGGAATTTACAAAATGGTTTTGAAAGAGGAGAGCTGTGCAGGAAGGTGTTTCAACCACGACTGATTCCAGTCAAAGCCTTTACTATATTATTCCATGCTCTATCTGGATGATGGATAAATTCTGTGCATTATTTATAAAAGCACATACTATCAAAGCTACGCAGGCAGTATTTTCAATTAATATTTGCTTTGTTTCATTCTATTATTATTTGCTTCTCACTTTTGTTCTTGTTACTGGGCCAGGTGAATTAATGGCAAGTGCCAGCTTCTTTCTGTCGATGTATCCAGCCAAAGGTTGCTTTCTGTGTTATGGAGGGAAAACTCCATTAGTAAATGTGACCAATTGCTTGTGAACAAACCATAAAACCATCCTTTGCCATATAAAGTGCTCAAAGGGAATTAATTAGATCAGTCTTTTATCTTTATCCAGCTTACAGACACATTCATTTGCTTTAAAGTTTTGGGGTTTTTTTCAATGAGTGAAGTCCTGTGGAGCTGACCTTCCTTCAGGTAACACATTAAAGACATTTAAACCATCAATCAAAAGAAAATGTGCAAATTTACACGTACACATGTGCCCTGGAAAAGGATCATGCAGAATTCCTTCTTGGGTTTTATGGTTTAATTAATACTATTGTGTAGACAAATCAAGGGTGCTGGAGCGAACTGTAAGAATTTCTCATGAGCAGTGAAGAATGAGTTGTCACACACGATGTTTCGTTCCTCAGTAGCTGAAGGTAGTAATGGACAGGCTGCTGGCTCAGACATTAATCTTCTCAGCTATATCCATAAATGAAATGTCATGCCTAACAACTCCTCTTTTATTGGTATTACATCTTGGCTTTCCCTGATTAAAATTAATGTCGGTGCATGTATGTATAAAAATGGGGATTAAAAGATCTACATATTCAGATGGTCAGAGATGAAACATCCGCACACAGAATGCCTGATTTCAAAGAGCAGATAGAAAAAAAACCACCACCAAAAAATTCAGAGCACCTGTTCTTAACAAATGTGACAACCTGCCAAAATTTCATCCTGAGATGTGCTTAAGACTGTGACAGAGATAACCAGAAATTACTGTGCACTGGGATAGCAAATTAAAATCCAGAAGTCAGTGAGGCCACAGGATATTGGATTTAAGACCATGAAGAGGTTGTCAGTGTTTATGACATTTCATTGCTGGAAAAATATCAGTATACTCAGTGTATATATATATATTTGAATGCTAAAGCTGGATGGAAGGCTAAGTCAAATCTGTAGGAAAACTTGTCATCACAAGCAGTTGAGCATCCTCAGTTACGGTCTGGGGGTCCAGAAGTGAGACTGAATGTATATACTATGAGAGAAACATTAGCAACACTATTCCAATGAAACAGAACGGAGATGTTTTACTGAAGGTAAAAACTGACTTTGGGTCTGGCTCAGTATGGCAAGTCTGCTCATGTACTATTCATGGGCAATAAGAGAACAAGAATTCCAGGGCTTGATCTGGTTTGGATCCTGCTGTCGGGTCTCCCACCCCAAGCTGCTTTGTGTTGCCATGTGCAGGGGTGAGTGTTGTCCCAGGATGAGAAAACAAACACAAGTTACATTGTGGAGTTTCCCAAGCGCTGCAGCTTTGTTCCAGGTCTGTTCAGAAGACACACATTGATGGTATTTCTCAGGGTGTGAGTTAAATCCCTAAATTCTCAATTCATCAGTTTTAGCTTGGCAATTAAGCCTGTTGAATTTTACTTCTCCCACCCTACTTCACTAATCAAGCAGAGTGTTTTATATTTTCTTATACTTTGATCAGCTTTGTCTAAATCAGAGGAATTTTACAAAATACAACAATAAGCTGTGACAGAAAGGTAACATTTTAATGATCTTCACATGTACTTTTGAGGGGTGTTTTATGGATAACTGAGGCATGACTGACATGTTTTGTTCTTTGCCTCATTGAACTTATTAATCTTTTGCTTTAAAAAGGGCAATGTTTCTCACAAAACATAATCTCCCATCACTTCTGACCGCAGATCCAACCTATAAAGTTATCTGTCAGTAAATACATAGCCTCATCAAATCACTTATCTTCCCACATTTCAGCAATAATTTTGAGAGAATCTGAATAAATTACCTTGCAAATGGTACAGCTGCTCTCAAACAGCAGAACTAATGAATTGTCATGACAGGGAGAGAGGGAGAGGTGCCTTGCATCCCTAATCTGAGACAGCTGACAGGATGATGTCTGATCAGGTTTAGTCACCATCGCTAATTACAGGCTGAGAAATTATAGCCACTTTTAAGTTAATGACTGGTAAACACCTAGAGATAACTTACACCAAGAAAGGACTTGCCCTGCAGTTAAAAAAGGGGTGGGAAGGACATTTTATGCTGCTGTGCTGACCCTCCATCAGTGACTGTCCAACCCAAGCTTTTAATATCGATGGTGTTCTGGTTCCAAAGGCACTCTAAATACAAAAACTGGGGACATTTCCATGTTATTTTTTTTTAATAGAGATATATTAATGCTTTAAAGGTAAGCATGCTCACTCATAAGGAAAAATTCAGTTATTCTCCTCCTCCATCAATTCTTCTCCTCAGCTAAGTATGTAATGTCGTAATGAAAAATGTCAGTGGTGTGATGGTTATACCAACAATAAAATCATTTGCTCTCTGTTTTTATCTGAAGATACTAAATCTAACATGCCAGTTATATCTCTAGAGTGGATTTGAGTGAGTGGTGAATACCAGCTCAGTCAGCAGAGTTTTAAATCAATCCTACTGTTCTGCAAAAGCAGGAGTACCTTTTCAGCTTAGAAAATGTTAATGGACTAGCTGGAAAGCATGACTTGAATTACAATTTCAAACTTAAATTTCACTATACTCATCATTTTTCCTTTATTTTTTATCTCAACAGCATCTTGCAGAAATTCTCTGGTAAGCCAAGTGTCTCCAGTTGCAGACCTGTGACACATAAACAAAGGTGAAGGTGGTAAGTGAGAAAGGTAAGTAAATGACACTAAAAGTACAGAAAATTCAAGTGGCCTTGAATTCGTGATACTGTACGTGCTTTAGTGCTGCTGAATATTGATCAGCCTGGGGATTTTCCTTCCAGGTCTGTTGCACTATTCATTCTCTGCTATCTAAGAGGGAAGGCAAAATCTGAAATCAATGTGTGTCTTAATACTCTCATACTGAAATGCTCAGTCTGGCTTTGATATCCACATTTTTGTTCTTGGATTTTTTATTTCCAAAAAGATCCACGTGGACATTTTCAAAGCTACTGAAAGTTCTTTCTACCAATAAACCGAAGTCTAGTTGTTTAATTTATCAGGATAACAACTGAGATGGAATTTAATTGATGTTCTGTGAGTGCTTGGTGGCTGCCAAAAAGGAGGGATTGTGAAAGGGCCTCTGATTTTTTCAGGGAAGAGCACAACATGTTCTGATTTATGGACAAATTCTAATGAGACACTAGACTCAAATGTTCAAACTTTCAAAAGTGATTAAGAGGCAAAAGGCAAGTTTAATGCTTCTTTATCTTATCATACCTAACACCTGGCAACTATACTTGAGGATGTTGAAAGTGCAATAGAGGGTTAATGTCTTTATTTGTATTGCACTTTGCTATATTTGACTGGGGATTCCTTACCTTCTAAAAAGTGTAAATAAACACATAAACTCAGGGTGCTGGGCTAAAAGTGTTTTTATTATCTGAAACACATACTAAGCATGGTATGTCAAGTGGAAAATAAAAATCCCAGAAGATATTGCAACTGAATTTCTTGTTTCTTCCTGCTCAGTTGCAATCAGTTCTGGTGCCATTTTAAGTGACAAATAGATATTTGTAATGTGAATGCAAAAGAATCTCAGTTATTAGAGTACCATCTAAAATTCATCACAGATCTCTCAAATGAGGCTTTTGCACAGGCAGTTATTCTGTGCAGAAGTCTTCCCAGGCATACAGACAGTGTTAAAAACTACAAAATATCTTTTTAATCTTCAAAATGAAAAATGCACAGGTAATTCATTCAACCTTCAGAAAGTCATGAATATGCTTACATTTACATATATGTCACTATTTACATACATGGAAACTTTTTGGAGGGAAAACCATATTTATACAGTCTGCCTCGGGGAGAAGTAAATTGCTGATAACTGTTGTTAAAGTTTCGTTAAAAAAAAAAAACCAGCTCTCACAGCAATTTTTTTAATGTTTTATTTAGAAATATTTATTCCTGGTGTTCTGCCAGGCTTTATTTGGATTACCTTACTCCATGTTTCCTTAGCAAAGGAGTAGTTTATGCCTATCAGGAAAACGTGTTTTTAGTTTGATTAAGATTTTATTTAATGAATAATACACAAAAATAATTGGAAAGTTAATACTTGATGATGCTCTAATGGAGTCCTGAAATGACTGTCACTTTTCTGCTTTCCTGAATAGGTATAAAAATCTCCCGCACTTTAAAGAGAATGCAAGTCAAAAGCTGTTACTTGATTTTTTTAATTGTTGTTTTGTTTTTTTTTCTCTAAAGCAGTGTAAAATTTCCAATTAATATAGAAAGCAGTTAAATTGATTCTGAGGGAGAAATCTTGTTTCCTTACTGAAGTCCAGTAAGTTGTTTTGTTTGGAGATTTTTAGATTTTTTGATTCTTCACCTGAATGAACTGGAAACAGTAAAAATATTGCCTGTTTTGCTAATGCTGCACATATTAAGCCATCTTTTTTTTTTTTTTTTTTTTAATGTATGTCCCTTAATTGCTAATGCTGAAAGACTCCACAAAACTGCAGAAGGCCTTTTGTTGCCTATAGTGAAAGCCATGGTGATAGTCATGCTAGGTAAAAAATTAAGTGTCCTGATTTAATGCCTCTGAAAGGAATTACTTCTGGAATTTGAACTAAAGAAATATCAGATGTCAAAAAAAACACAACCTCCTTGCAGTATGGAAAATTAGAAATTCTGATGTTGCCACCTAGCAGTGGTTGTCAAAAAGCAAAATACTTGCTCAGAGCCACAAGTTCTGTTCAGAAATACAAATTGTTTTTCTCGACAGTCTCTTTGGTGGCTTCATGTCACCTTGAAATCAAAGCCCAGCTTTGCTCAATAGCTTGCTTTCATGTTTCCTCGCAACCTGTCTGTGCTGGCTGGATGCAACGTAGTCCAAAGTGCATGATAAAACCGAGGTCTTTATCAAAGAGCCTCAGATCTGGGGCTGCTAAATCAAATAAAAACACCTTGATGGGTACAAACCCCTTAATAGTTGCCCATTAAAAGGGGTGATGCTGTACGGCTACGATTGACGGGGACATAAAAGCAGAGCAAAGAACACTTGCTGGTGTTAAATGCCCATCGTGGCAATACGGCTCTAAAATTAGCGCAGAAAATTGTCCTGCCTCGAGAGCTGCTTGCAGAGTATCACAGCTCTGGCTCTGACACTGGCACTGCTCCTTTTCGCTGAGGAATTTACTGTGACATAGAAATGATGTCCTGAAACGGGAATTGAGTCTGGATCCTCCCTCGGTTTTGTTTTCTCTAAGGGCACGCTGTAACCTGGCAGGTGAGACCAGCGTTGTTTGTCACCAGCATGGTTTGTAACAGCACAGCGCAGAACTCGGCACAGTCCAATTTATCGAGCTTCTTTATGCTGCTGTAACTTTTTATCTGATTTAATTTATGTGTTAATTACCTTGCAGATTAGATGCTGAAGACCTTTAAAAGAGGGAAGTCATCCAGTTGGTGAACTGAAGTGGCAGAGCATCATCTCCAGGAGAAGCTCTTGGCACCGTCTGGGACCGTAAGTGTGGCCTGTCACCTTGTTAGTCTGGTAAGTGGTGAAATGCTGCATTCACCTTTTGAAAAACTGGCAGGATATTCCCCTTCGCAAAGGAGAAAAAAAGAGACCACTTGAGGGAATTACAAATCGGGCAAATGCTTTCAGAGTAGATCTCCTTGGATCCTGTATATTATGTCCCAATGCCCAAACTTTGCTAAGTACTTTTCTTTTTTTGTTTGTTTGTTTTTAATTTAAAAATTTAAATTTTTGTCTGAAGTGATTTTCTTGTACCTGATCTAATTTTATTCTACCCATAATTTTATAGAGAAAATAAAGATAACTGTTTTTATGCTCAGCAGTTTTAGCTGGAAGAGGCCATTCACACAATGACCCAAAAATGTGAAGTGGCAGCCTCTAGGACAAAAGGGAGCTCATGGCAATGATCCTCGAGGAAGGCACATCTGTAATTAGTTCCAAGAGCAAGAAAATGGCATAGGGGTACCTAGTCACAAGGACAGTTTTGTTTTTTCTAGGCATCCTGTGTTTTAGTCAGGATCCTGGCATGGGATCAGGGTATCCTGCCTTCTCAGTGACAGGTTCCACTGGATTCATGGGCCACAACACGGGCTGCAGAGGAATTTGGTATAAAGAATTGCAATTTTTGTAACAAAGCTCTGGTTGTCTGGTGTAGGGTGAGTGCATGAAAAGCAAACAAAAGCATTCTACTGCAATTTTATAAAAACCCTGAGAAATAACTCAGGGACCTGTTGCGTGTGTTCAGATAACAATAATGATTAAAAAATAAAAAAAGATTGGATGAAACAATCCTGTAGCACTGCCTGTAAAATCCCTTGGCACTGCTGGCTTTTGAAGTGTTTCACTTTAGTTTGCACTTATGCTAATGAAATTTGAATATGTATGGAGTTTTGTTTATTTATTTCAGTCTGGCCCACTAGTATGCTCTGGGATAAAATGACGTTCTTTGTCTGCCCTTGGAGCACGTTTCCCATTCCTCACTTTAAAGTGTCACTGGGACTGAGCCTGCTTGTGGCGTGGTGCTTTTTTTCCCCCCCAGATGATGGGCTGCAGTTGTTCCAGACATCTCTCGAATGTTCAGTGGGACGGTGAGACAAACACCTGTTTGTTTGCACAATCTATATCATCTGTGCTGTTTTTGCAGGTGGTGCCCTGCACAGCTCTTTGAGGTAAGTGGTAAATAGCCAGGAATGACTTGGAAGCAATGCTGGGGAAAAAAAAAAAAAAAAAAAGATGTTAAAACTTTCATTGTGCCTCCATCAGATTTTTAAACCTGGTTGGGCATGGGAGAGCACAGAAAGGGGAGGATTTCAAGGTTACAAATGTTCTTGGGGCTTTGCATGCACATGCCATTTTTTCAGCTGTGAAAGGAGCCTTCTGTAATACAGAAATGAAGAGGTTTATCCAGCAGAAAATAAGTGTTGCCACTTTATTGTTTTGGGGAGGAGGTGGTGGTTCATCATTTGGACACATCAGGTACTTTCTTTGTGACTATTGTATAATTTAAAATGACAATGTTTCAAATGGTGACAAAATGACAAAGCACTGATCTGTGGTGGGAATCCAGCATGATGAAAGAGATTCAGCCAGGCAAAATTGTCATGAAAGGGAATTGGGAGAGCACTGTGCTTTCAGTTTACTTGCTTACCATGCTTTACTTTTGCTGATTCACTAAAAGGGAAGCAGGAGCTGTGAATACTCTCTTGAAATATCTCCAATTTGTGGGGTGTTGTGTTCATGGCACCCTCCCATCTAACATCTTGGGGACTTGTTTATACAACATTTTTCATCACTTTGAAAATAGAGCTGAAATCAAACCTAGAGCAGTTGCTTTGGCTGGAATACTTATGTCCGTCCACATAGTAAGCTAAAAAACCCACAGTTAAAACTCACTTGACTGGTTTAAATTGTCGCAGTTACTCTTGTGATTCTTAAGTAGAAAATATAGCTCGCATTTTGGAGATACATGCTCTGCTGGACTGTCCCAACCTGAGAAATTCCTGACGGGGCACAGTAGTTGCCTTGTGACAGAAACACAGCACAGGCTGGTCAGCAATGACAGCTGATGGTGGGAAACAGCTCAATATGCTGTGATGGCAACCAGGGTGAACTCTGTAATCCTGTACAAATTTTCCCCTGAGAGACTGAGTGGGACTTCGAGGCTGGCAATGAAGACAGATTGTATGGTCACAAAAAAAAGGATTTATTTTCTGCCTAAAAGTAGTGTGTTTTTTAAACACAGTGATTAAATAAAGTCTAGCTAAAATGCGAGGACTGAAGTTAAATGAGATTTTTGAAGTGTACAAACACATACCAGATAAGTGCTAGTGAATGATATTACTTGCTATCTCAGAAGCTGGAGCTATTTCTAAATGTAACACAACTGTTTAAACTGGAATTAATAGACAGGCACCATGTGACACTTTATTGTTTCTGCAGTCATTTTCACTGCTGTTCCCTTGAGAGGCTGTGAAAGTGGAATTGATTTACAGTGAGAATGATGCCTGCAATTATCCTGTACCCCATCTTGCAAAGTGTTTCCTGCCCTCCTTTCCCTCCTGGTGTCCCTGGGTGCACATGTTGTGTGCAAGTGGGGTGCAAGTGGTGGGGAGCTGGAGGAAGGTGTTCAAACAACCCCCTGACTTTAGCTCAGCCACAGGAATTTTGTACGTGTCACCCATGTTAGTCAGTATTGAAATCACTACTACTCAGGTCTAGGAGGATGTCACTATCTCTAGTCATTTATGAAATACAAATTCTCTGCCTGACTGGATGGTCTATACCTTTGCCTTATAGGTTTGTGCTATTCCGTGGCCATAACCAATGCAAGATGCCCTGAATGGGACAATATCTTGAATGGAGCTGCACAGTGTCCTTCAGATTAACAGCTGGCACTGTAAGTATGACTGTCTTGGTGGCAATTTCAGAAAGCAGTGCTGTGGATGGTGCGTTCCTTGGTGAGCAAATTACATGGTGTTAAGATAAAAGTTTCTCTGCAGTTCTAAAGTTGTTCTATGGCTGTATTCTGTCTGAACTTCTGCTGCTCTTTTTGTGATTTACTGATATTTCTAAACACACATAAACTGTCAGTCACCACAAATCTACAGCTCATACATGCCACTTTGAAACAAAGCAGTAAGCCCCCAAACCATCTGTGCTGTGGGAGACTCTGATTTTCCAAGTACTCAAAGGCTGTTTCAGAAGTCAGGCTGGTGTGACTGGTTAACGATGCAGTCTGCAGATTTAAAGTCTGATTTTTTTGATTCTACCTTCCAGCCTATGGTTTTAATCTTCTGTGGAGATGTGCTGAACAGAGCAGCTGGCCTATAATTGGGGGAGATTGCTGCAGACACTTATCTCTGTGGGTGTTCCTCACTCCTGTTCCTGGTGTTATTGCAGTTTAAATGGTTATCATTTTCATCTATAGTGTCTTTCTAAGACAAAAATAAGCATGTGCCACTTACCTTTTCAGTGTCATTGAATTGTTTCAGTCTTGACTGATTTAATTTTTTTCTTCTTTTTTTTCCTGATCCTTGTAGCACAGCAGAAATTCTACACTGTTATCACTCACATGCTATTTAGCAGAAGCGAGCAGGATCTAAATGAGTTTAAAGAGTTCTCTTCTGGTTACCATAGTTGGAGTGACAAAACCCTTTATCCTAAAAATAATAATAATTTAAACCAAATCCAAGTAATTTTATAACTGTGCTCCCAAATTCTACATCTTACTCAGATTTGTTGCACTGGCTGCTTTTCATGCCAAACATTACTGTTTTCTTGGAACTCTGAATGCCCCTGGGCAGGTCCCCTTGTTGTTGAGACAGTCATTTCCTGCCTCATACAAATTGGGAGACCAGACTGGGGTGATCAGAATTTGGGTGAGTGCTGGAAGAGGGCTTGTACTAAGTAACTGATTGGAACCTGAGAAGTCTGATTTCAGGTATTATCCTTAGCAAATATTTCTAGTGTGACCTTACTCAATTCATTAATCACTCTGGGCGTGATCGGTATCCTGCCAAGGTTAACAAAGGTGTTTCTTTTTACTTTGGTGAACTTTAGCATCCTCATCCACTGAGCGTGGCCCTGGCTTTCTTGTTTCTCCTCTTTCTAAAATAGGCAATGCCTAATGTGCATTTAGGCATCCAGGAAAAATAAAACGCATGGCTCTGGCAGCACCCAAGTAATGCTGCTAATGATGGAAGAGAACAACCTTTTGAAGGTCAAGTTACCACTGGTCTGAACTCCGGAAAGCATTTGTCATGCCCTGGGAATTGATCTGAAATCTGATCCATCTTGGAGAAAAAATCACTGCAGAAAGCACACATTAGAATATCTCTTACTGAAATTCCCTGTGGAACTGATT
The DNA here is from genome assembly GCA_013396735.1 of Grallaria varia. Taxonomy (NCBI): domain Eukaryota; kingdom Metazoa; phylum Chordata; class Aves; order Passeriformes; family Formicariidae; genus Grallaria; species Grallaria varia. Next base: position 407,036 of record VWZG01000878.1, read on the forward strand.
TCCTGGAAGCAGACTTAGGTATAATATTGGTAATGGGACTAGCAGGCTGGGAGGAGGCTTGTGTCTGAAAAACAGCAGGGACACAGAAAGACCAATAGAAACATCAGTGCTTACAGAGGTGGGCACCAAAGCTCCTTCTTTCAGCCCAATGGAAAGCTGGATTTCTTTTTCAGGTAAGTGATTATAAATGGTAAGCACATGGACCTCAGTTTGAAAGTTTTAATGCTAGTACTTGACATTGGATAACTTGTAACAAACAAAGATATCAGCTCCATGAAGACTGTAAAATAGGAAGAAAGAGGATGAGTAAATCCTGAGGGCTTTTCCCATCTTAAAGCCATGTAAGTAAAAAAATAAGTGTTTGTCTGTTTCACAAAGCCAAGCATATTTGACAGTGCTGTATCATAAACCCCTTGTCTTTTGGGAAGCTGTGTGTAGTAGTTGTAAAAGTATTAGATTTATTCTAGGAATTCTCTGGGTCGTAATTTTTAATTGCTTTTATTACTTGTAGCTCCAGGCAAAGGTGCAAAGAAGCAATCAGTAGTTTGTCCTCTAGCCCCATGATGTCATGCAATCAAGCCAATGTCCTACGTAAACTGAAAGAAAGCAAAACCCAGTGATGAAAGCTCTACCTGGGATTAACTGGTGAAAACAAAAAAGGTACTAACAAAAAATAGTTGAGGACTTGCATGGGTATTCTGCCCTGAACAGAGTCTAAAGACAAAATCTTAATCCCTGGTGGGTCTGCTCTGTTCCTATTCAACCATTTTTTGTTTTCATGGTGTGTGCTAACATGGGCTGGAGCGACTGTAATGGATGTAGGGGGCAGGAAAAAACCTCCTGCTATAATGTTCAGTTTTGAATTCTTTTCAGGTGAAAGAAGGCTGAATGTAGTGCACAATACACATCCAGCTATGGCAGGGAGCAGGCTTGGAAGAGAAGGGGGCTGAGACTGAATGCAACACACCACAGGAGAAATGTGAAGTGCTGTTTTATAAACTGAGTGTTTCTCCTGCTCCCTCGGTTTATCTGTTTGTCTTTAAAGTAAATAAATACGTAGTCTGGATTTTTTTTTTCCATTTTCTTTTTGAAATTTGTATACTTTATTATATTTCTTTTCAATAGCTTTTTGTCTTTCATTCCATGGCAATAAAGAGCCAACACTCCCTTGCAAAAGGAATAAAGTCCTTCTCCCAACATACTCTCCATGCCAAGGTAGGTACAAGTCCACAGCAGTTGTTAGGAGTGGGTGCTCACTCTTTGACCAGTCACTGGGATGATGTGACAGTTCCTAGCAATGCTTTATTAAGATGACAGTGCTGCCCATGGCAAGTGGCGATCCCTGAGTTTTGTTACACCAAGGCAACCTGAAAATCTTCACATCATATTCAGCTTTATCGCACTTTCTCTCTTTTTCAATAACTGTTATGGCTGAGCCATTCTTCTTTTTCTTCCTCTTGCCTTCTCAGATGGCCAAAGATCTTTGTTGCCTCCATTTGCTTGCGCTGTAACCGGATCAAACAGGGCTTTGAAACAGGAGGAGCACTGAAAGGAGAAGATTATGGTCAGATAGAACAGAGACACATTTGTCTGCTTGCTGACTGGTCTGGTTTTGTGGTTGACATTTGTGAGCATAAAAGCATTAGGGAGAAGGAGCAATGGCATTTTTAGGACTGTGCTGGAAAACTGGGCAACTGGAATCCTTCCTGTTTGCATTATGACTATGCTGTATTCCTTTCAACCCCTCACTGTGCTTCCCCTCTGCCATCTTCTCAGTTACAGCCTCTGTCATCACTGCAGCACTCGCTTGGGCAGCAGGAAGGTCAGCTATTGCTTTAGTACTGTTGGCGTACATAATGTTGGAGTTCATTGGGATTTTTATGTCCTTTTTTTTCTTATTTATTTTGGCTTTTCTTAGAGGAGGGAACTTGGCCTTTATGTACTGTATCTTAATCTGCCAAATTCCTATACAACAGTAAGAAAAATGCCAACTTAACTCAGACTTGGGACACTTTCATCCCATGTAGAAATCAATTACATGTTTGGTAAGATTGGTTAGCTTACCATGACACACCAATGTATCACAAACAAAAGTGATACTCCTAAACCATAACATACATGCACACTCGCATGTGTAAATGAAATTGTAAAGTCTCTGAGCATTTCTGCTGAGATAGTAGCGGAAAAGTGTTATTTTTGTACTAAATACTATTATAAGATTATGTCCTGCAGTGAATTTCTAGCTATATTGAGGTGATAATCAGTGCTGAGTAGGTTTTTTTGCCATGAAAGGATCCAGTCTAAGGAGACTCTTGAGTGGCAGCCTAGATATGAGAAATGTTATTTGAATTACACAGTTTATATTTCTGTCCATTTTTATGGTATTTTCCAGAGGCTCTTCTTCAGTTTGGGGCCTTCTCTATCAAAGAACATGCAATAAAATGTTACTGCTGCCAGCTTGTATGCCTGAAAGGTCAACTTTTTTTGTTCTAACTTTATCAGTTTCTTTAATAAAAGATATTAACTCTCTTCACAGACTTGTCTCACAGAGAGAAGAAAAATATCCCCTGCTCCAAAGAAAATATCACTTCTATTTAATGATTAAAACAAATCAGTGTGAGAGAAGACATAAGGCAACTACAAGAAAATTCTGGTGAGTAGTAAGCTGTAAAAGCTTCAGTTTGTAGCCATTCTGAAAATGGTTTTCATAGTAGAATGGAGTAAAATGGAGCAAAACAGTTCATGGTTTAAAAATTGCCAGGGTAAGGCAACTTTCCAGTATGTCAAGAGAAGGTGGATCAGTAGGAGATGCTGGCAGAGGTAGTGTACTGGGGCCTTCTTTTCTTTCCCTTTCTTTTGTTTTCATCTTTCTCTCATTCTCTTTTTTCCCCCCTCTCCCCTCTCTCCTTTTCCTCACTCTAACACTGAAATCACAGACATCTCTCCCCCCTACATTTATTCTCCATGCTGAACTAGTTACTTACATTGCTGTTTCTGGACCACGGACTATCTTGGACTACACTTTACATATAATTTGTACTTGCATTCTATACTTTAATCATTGCTTAGACCAAATGGGAGGTGGGTGACAAGCATGGAGAAAATTGATTTTGGCTCACTGTAAGGAACTGCTGTAATCTGGAGTGTATCTAAAGACCAACATATCTATCAGTATGAACTTCTAAAGTCCAGAAGGTGCTACAGCAACTCTGTAGGAGTTCCATTTCAACTTGACTTGTGAAACAATCCCATCTGTAGTAGGAGAGCAACACAGAATTCGTAGCTATAACTTCTGAAAGGGACAAGTTACTTTATTACCATTTGATATTCCAGAGAAAATGGCTATGAGGGCACTTCCTATTTGAGGCCTTATGAACACATGCAAAAATGCTAGGAAAAGGTAAAGATAATACTATCATTCATAATTATAATAATAATATAAAAATAATTAGTTCTATTATAATAATAAAGTAATTGTAGTATAATGATAATAATTATTTTATTAATATAAATATTATCATCAGTGTTGTAATAAGATAATAATAAGATGGTAGTTTACTGCCAGTAGCCAGACCCGTGGTTTTTATAAGAATTAGAATACAAATCCCAGTTACTATTTTTCACCATGTGCTTTTTTTTTCCTCCAGGTTCAGCATTTAAATTACACCCAGCTCTCTGTATGAATAATGACTGTGGAACGAAAAAGAACCAAGACTGTGCAGAGTTCAGAGTTCATTGTCACACTGTGCTCTGCATAGTCACTGACTGATTATTCAAAGGTGTTTGTGGAAAATAAGATTAAAGTTCAGCTTTGGTGGGTGATCAGTCTCTGCACTGTTTAAGCACAAAATTTCATTTCTAAATGGTACTGATTACAACAATTCATGGGCAACCACAGTCATCTTCTGAATGGAAGGGCAAGGGAAATGGGGCTCTGTCATAAAACAAAGCACATGCCCCAGCGAGCGGCGCTAACGCGGCTTAAAGGCTCAGGTGGGTGGGGCCTATTTAATGTGGGATTAAATGCATCTCATTGGTATAACGTCTTCAAATTTTAAAAGCTTAGTTTTTAAATCACTAGATAATTGTATAATTTCTATTCCCCGTGCTGAACCAGACTCTCATGTCTAAAGGTTCTGTGAATAAAATTGCCTGAAAGCGTCCACAGCTCTGTGATGTCTCTGCGGGGCTCAGAGCCGGGCCCTGGAGCAGGTCAATGGTGTTTGACTTGGCGGTTCACTGACAAATGGAATTACGCATGCTATGGCCAGTTCACTTTTCATTCCAACAAGTGCATTACTCATGAGATCCCCAAGGTGTTTGCACAGGCCAGTCAGATGCTTCTGATTTCTCCTTGTACCAAGCCCCTTTGAAGGTTGTTTTGCCTGGCCAGCTGTGCTGGTGCTGTCAAAGGGAGGTAAATCTGTGGTGGGCAGGCTGGCTGGACTCTCCTGGAAAAAATATACCCAAAGCATTTTGAATAAACAGATGAGTCTCAGTGTCTTCCCATTTTACTAAACACAGGCCACCTGGTAAACACTTGTAATTACAGACAGATTGGTATAAATGCCTCTCAAAGATAGGGACAACACCGAAGATGCTAAGGGAAAGACCTCGAGATGCTACCAATTAGATGACACCAAAGATGCTAAAGGAAAAGACCTCTAGATGCTACCAATTCGATACATCAGGATATTTGGGAGAAGCAGCTGGATTTGTACGAATGGGCTTCTGGTGCATGGCATGGTACAGGATCTCCTGTAGATGAATAAAACACAAGTAATTACAGGTAATCTTTAATTATTTTCATTTCTCCTGAATGGAACTTGGCACACAGCTTTCCCATGCAACGAAACTCTACGAAATGGCTTCTCCTTGGGCTGTTAGCTCTGCTGAAGGCAAAGGGGGTGAGGGAAATGAGCATTCAGGCCAGCAGAAATATTGGTCATGTTGCCTGTGCCTGTTCCACCTCAGCCCACTGCCTGGGAAGAGTTACATGCCACAGGCACAGGTACAGGTTGTGCTTCATGCCCAAAGATGCTGCAAAGCAACACACAGAGTACTCACAACAACAAGTGGTGTTCCAAGGATCTGTGGGAAAATGCTCCCCTCTCCAAAGCACCATCTAGGCGAGGCAGGTGATGCACCAGCAAAGCGCTGTGAATGAAATCACAGCACACCACAGAAAGCCCATGCAGTTCACAGCTAAAGCCATCAACTGTGATGTCGGTGTAGGACTTCTGACTATTCTTTTTTTGTTACTTTTTTTTTTTTTTTAAAGACATTTTTCTCTTTGGGCAGTGTGAAAGTTTTTACCAATACCAAGTTTAAATTTTATCATGACCGTGTATTTCTGTACCAGTATTTTAAACCAAATACTTATTGCCTTGTCTTGGTATTTCCTCCACTGATGTAATCAAAAGATAGTGTTGCTGCTCCCTGACTTTAATTTTGTTAGCTTAAACAAGCCCAGAAAAGGCATTTGAAGATGTCCTTACTGTAATCAGACTAGCAGTTCTTTTGTTTATCCAGTCCAATAAAGTGAGATTATATATATATTAAGGTGACTGTTTACAGTGCTCTAAATGAAAACATATCAAGTGCTTTTACAGGATTTCTTTGATTATTCCAGAAATGCCTAGGACATGATGATTGCCGTGGTGGCAGCAGCACATATGTGGGTCACAGCCACAGTAAACTAAAAATACACCCAAGGTTTTTTTGGTTCTTGGTTTTATTTTTTTTCCTGTAACTTCCAAGTGATGAACTGCAGAAGTTCTTTTCCCCCAGGACATGAATTTATGCGGTACATCTTGCGATATTAAGATCCAAAGCACATTTCCTTGCATAATTAAGTTAATCTTATTTTTGTTGTACCAATTGAAAGGCACTTAGTTCCCTGTTTATACAGACACAGCCCTGACTTCTGTTTTATAGCATCAGTTGGAAATTTCAAACACACAGAGGATTTAGCCCAAACACTAATGAATATTTTAATCTGTATTAAATATATCTCCTTTTAATATGCCCTACCCCTGCTTTACTTCTGCTTTTGAGTGCTATAAAAAACTTGTGAGTGGACAAAGTCAGTGTTGAGAGACTTCAAACATACATTACAGAGACTTACCTGGAGAAGAAAGCACTTTGATTTCAGTAATACAGGCATTGAGGAGGGCTATGAAAACGCATCGTTCTGTGAGCTACTGCATCACCTTCATATCAGGCTGTGTTTATAGAACAGCCCACGTACTCCATTTCGGCTTGGGGGTTTAAGCTGTGAGCTCTCTGGGCTGTGGGTTATTCTTTTCCTTCATGTTTTTGCAGTTTTTAGCCCCAAGAACACAATGACCTTGGCTGGATACAAAAGCCCCACTTAATACAAATTACCCATTAAGTGTTTTGAGTCTTTCTTTGGCATCACACAAACTCATCCCTCCACACTGAATAATGATGATAACTCTGGGGCAAAGTGTCTAAACTTCTTGCCAAATGCTTCACCTCACTTCTTTAAGCTTCTTACGCAATACGTATCTACTACACCTTCACGAGTGATGTTTCTTATAACTTTTAAGGACAAATCAGTAATTTCAAAAGAATGCTGTCCTGAGACATGTCCTGACAGGGCGTAGACTGCAAGACAAAGACTCTAAAAAATTTGGTGACTTTATGTGCCTACCTTTCTGTGTGATGTTAGACACTACCACCCAAAGGTTTCACTGAGCTGGACACAGACTGGTGGACGAAGGAGAGCACTCTCTAAGAGCTAAAGAAATAGAATGATCCTGGCTGGCTGCCTCTGTATTTTTAAAGTTTTTATGAACTGAAACATAGTTTCTAAGATTTAAGTACCAACTTGAGCTGTCAATAATGACGACAGATGTAGGTAAAACTACTTTTCATGTAACAGCATCCAATTCCTGCTTCTCTCTGGGTTTTGCACACAAAACAGTGACAGAGCTCACACTGCAGTTATATGAAAGAAGTCACCTCCAAAAGTGCAGATAATTCAAATGTTTTTCTACCACAGTTTTGGTAACATAAGACTTGAAAAGCTTACAGTTATGAAAACATAACACATTATATGAGAAAAACAATGGTTTGAGATTATTTCTTTTGCCAAGTTTAAAATATGTGTCATGTGAAAGCATTACAGATACTGCAGTATTTCACAGAGTCAGAAAAAGCTACAGTGAAACACTTGCAATTTAATGTCATTTATAGAGGCACTCCAAAAATATTGCCATCATCACTGAGACAATAAAACCCATCCCAAAACTTTACCTTAAAATAAGTAAGAATTTTTAATTGAAACAAACTGAATACATATGGAAGTCCTGTGCACTGTTCATATTTAAATAAAAAAATACACATTCTCAAAATTAAGAAAGAAAAAATCTTTGAATACTCCCGCTATGTATGACACTGCAATTAATAACCTGATTTTGCTTTTAAGAAAGTGGCTTATTTTGGTTTTGAGTAAAATGTGGGGGGGAAAAACTATCACACGCTTTAACTCTGCTTGTTTGGGCTCTTCACTGTACTCCTGGAAATTATTACCATGCAAAGAAAAATGGACAGGCTTAGATGCTGCCATCACTTTTATTTCTCATGGTATGTTTTGGTGAGAACTTCCAACTACACTCAAAATATTTACATGATGCTGAGTGTAAAATACTTTTAATTATTTTTTCCATGTTATGGATGGCATAACATGTTAGAAGGTTCTCTTGTAGATTCTCTGTTAAAGTCCACAAGCCAAAAGCCTTCAATCACATGGGTTTTCCATTGTGACATTGTTGATACTGTCATAACACTTACTGTCATTTCACCTTACATCCCACAAGAGCTAATTACTCCATTGTCTAAGTATAGCAACCATTCTAGGTACGGCACAGAAGGACTGCAAGGAAAGATCTCTAGATTTCCAGAACTTAGATAATGTCAGAATATATCCAGAATATAAAAAACATTCTAAAAATATCACTGTTCAAAGAAATAAAAAGAGGGAAAGAGACAAAGCAGGTTTTGAGCTTAACTCTTGCATACTTTTGAAAGTCAAGGACAAATAAGGTAAATGTCTGCAAGTACAATGCAGATGGCATAACATACTTGGGACTTTTATATCATATTAGACATTTTAATTTTGTGTTAGAAATTGTCACATTACAAGGCACTCAACATTACCTCAGTAGTTTCCTATAATTTCATTTATTTCTTTATTCAGACTGCATAAAGCTTCCACAATGGAAAAGTACAGAAAATTGGAGGGAAAAAAAATGCCCCACTCACTGAAGGAAACAGAAGATGTAGAACAGCAGGGGTTTCTTTTCTTGATAATTATGTTTCTGACAGACCTTGAACGTGATTTCTTGCATCAAGAGAAACCACTAACACGAGAAAGTATTTCCAAGGTTTATTTTGCAGTTTTCATTGCTAGAGTCCATTAACAGTTCTGTTCAGGTCCGCTAAAGGGACAGAAAATACAGGGGGTGTGGAGGAAAACTGCCTTAACTTCAGGTTGTTGGCATCCCATCTGGTACCTGGTGTTTGCAGATATGATCACACAGCATTTTCCAAGGGGGAATGAGTTTGGTCAAATTTCTGTTAGGAAGGGTTCAGAATGTAATTAAGATTAGTCTAGAATAGCTCAGTGTAACCCTTAGTCTTATAGAGGACTGTATCTTGCAGATCCAGGTTCCTCTTATCCCTGCATCCATCAAGCTACTGAGAATTTTGAATTAATGTCAAAATCGAATTGCTGTGGGGTTTTTTGCCTTCCTAAATATTTTACCCCTTATCCCATCCATCATCAACACGTACAACAAAGAGATGAGAACTACTCCTGGTCCTGTAAGGAACTTTCAGAGTAAGACAATAGTGACATGTATTTCACACTCAGTTATTGATGCACTTGAAAATGAAAAAAAAAAAAATATTAAAGACAGAAGGCACTGATAAGGAGACTATTTATCTGAAAAGAGTATGCAATCTGACTGGAAAAACTTTCTGAGTGCTAAGTGTCTTTGGAATTAAAGGAAGTTATCTGACCTCAGCGCTTACAGTTTTCTTACGATTACTGTCAGCAGCAACAAAAAGCTGAAATACAGAAATTACCCAAAGACCAGAAGATTAACACAGCATTTGCTAAGGCAGTAACAATACCAGCCTAGTGATGCCTGTTCACTCTCAATGCCCCAAACCCACCTGACACTCAGCATCGCTGCTTCCAGCCATTTCTACATCTGGTCTCCACTGTGCTTTTTTTAATCATCTTGCAATTCCACATGCAATTACAGGTGAAGTCAGACAAGAGAATAGAAAAATCCAACACCTTTCTAGCAACAACCAGAAATTTTTTCAAAACTAGAAATTAGGGCAGGACCCATTCCAATAAAACTGGCGATGGAGTGCAGCAGAGATTCCCTCACTTTTCCCATCACATGCCCCAGTAAGAGCGCAGACCAGTCTGCCCTTTAGCCACAACAGGCCACCACCCTTTGTGCTTCCCTGTGTTCCCAGCACAAACGGCTGGGAACCAGCGGATCAGGCACTGGTGCTGTTCCCTGCCCCTGCAGCCTTTATGGAGTGGAGGCAGAAGCTGCAAGACAAGATCTTCTCATCCCTTGGGAGCAGCTAAAACTCTCCTCGGCTGCACAGAGGCATCTTGTGGCAGTTATAATTTTATTTGAAGTTATCTCCTCATCTGTCTTATCTGCCTCCTTGTTACAGGAGAATTGAGCTGCGTGGGGCCAAACTCACAGCAACAAACATCAAGGTCTCTTTGGGACAGGGCATGTCATTTCAGAGCCCAGTGTGTAAAAGGAACCAAGCAATTGCTCTGGCTGCTTCTGCACTGCAGGGCACCCACTGGCTCTCTGCAGATTTTACCTGATGGGTAAAAGGATTTCCAGTCTGTCCCCACGTTGTTAAATATACGCAGGCAGCCATTCCAAATATTATGAATTTAAACAACCTCTTCTATTCTGAATAATAAAGCCAAGTTGCCACAATTGTGTCTCTTAACGCCACATGCACTGAAGATGAAAAATTGGAGCAAGCTGTAGATTTTTCTTGGGTTCTGTCAGCAGCACATGTCTGACTGCAACAAAGAATACCTATATAGATGCTTTCTGTCAACCTGTGAGACAAATGCAACGCAGTCTTTGAGCTTCCAGCAAACCGAGGGAGTAAATGATATATAAAGCTCCTCTTTGTTCCAATTCATGGATAGAAGGCATCACACAGACAAAGACAAATGTAATGGCTGCATACTGACTGGGGATCCAGAACCACTGCAGCTGTGAGTTGACTTAGAAAAATACTGCTTTGTTTTATGTTTATGGATCTGAACCCAAGCTAAACATATTTGTAACCGACTGGGGCCGGCTGTGACTTGGCCCCATCCGCTCACACAAGCCATAGGAGCTCTGGCTCTGGGCACGCCATGCTGTCAGTTCTCCATCCTCACGCTAGAGTTGAATCAGCCACTGAAGGGGAAGGAAAACATCCCGAGTGTTTCCTGACACAAGCCAGCAGCAAACCGCACATTCCCAGAGCAGCTGGCTGAACCTGAGAGGAGGCTGACCCTGGGAGACTGCTCGTTCTTTGTAATGATCTGCCAGTGGGTTAGGACTTCACTATCACTCTGTCTAGAAAACAAAATTTGTCTTCTATGTGACAATAGCAAAAACCTCTAGGACTGTCATTTTAGCAAGGCTCACCTTCCTAAATTGCAATGAAGGAAAACGAAAGGTCACGCCAAGGTAAAGTCTCCCTTGTGCTCCTTCTTACTTGTTCTAATCCCATTTACTTCTTACACTCTAGCAGATAAAAATTTTCAGGCTTTTATAGAAGCACATGGTGATCTTAGAAAAACATTTTATATGAATAAACATATCAGAGGAAATTAATATCATTAGGCTCATCCCCAGATGAAAGGTAGAATTTACATCCCTTGAGTCCCCTAGTTAATGAGGGAAAGGTACACAGCTCCTAAAGGAAAGATGTGTAGATGTCTTGTAGACATATCTCACCGCAGTGTCCAGAAAATGCTGCTGTTGATACCTGATGTATTTGGTTCATCTGAGAATCTGGGTGACTAAGTTAGGTCAGAGGTTTCATCTTATCCTTCTCAGATGACGAAAGAGTTACAAAAACCCAACAAAATGTTAAGCTTTTAAACTCATACATCATGTTCATCACTGAGCCACTGTTTGATTGTGATGACTTTAGGTAATATAGAAACATGCAATTTCAGAAATAAAATATCTCAACTCTCAGGCAACTGTGGCAGCAATGATCATTCTACAATAACACCACTGAAATGGGAGGTGTTATTGGCTGTTATTACAGGGCCTGTTTCCATAAAGCTCCCATAAAATCCATATGCACGGTAACTATTTGCAAGTGAAAGCAGTGGCTGATGTGTGCAATTGTTTATTCTGAATACAGAACAGACATCTGCATGAGCAAATGGATGTGCATGCAAATCTCTTCCCAAACTTACAGAGACAGTTTTGATCCAAAGCCAGAAAGGCTACTTGGAATAAGCCTGTTGATTTCAGGGATTTTGCCCGCAGATGTTATTTCCCTGCCATTGACATCACTCCACTGCTCCTAAATATTAAGAACCACCTGAACTTTTCCTAAATTTACAGCACAGTTAAACTGATATTGAGTCAGATCAAGCCCAAATATACTAAAAAGAGAAAATCTCAAGAAGTAAGCTTGACAGTCGCTACATAATTAAGCATGATGTGTATCTTCTCCTGCAGTGGATATTTGCAAGCAAAAACCAGGGATTTCTTCTCTTTATTTACTTACGTATTTTCCCCTCCAGGAAATCTGTTTAATAAGAAAAACCCTCCAAGATTTTAAAATCCATGTGTATATGTTAAAGCTTTCTACTGAAGAAAACTCTTCATAAAGCTCAAACACCTCTCACAGTTACATTTTGCTGTTGCTGCTAAAGGATCAAAATAACAAAGAGTAAAAATAAAATATTCTGAAAAGCTTTTGAGTACTGTAATTGCGTTCATGTTGCAATGGGTTTTGTTTCATTTAAATCTAAAGGCTCGCAGTCTTTGGAAAGCTTCTGGGTCCCTCTCGGGCAGAAAAGTACCATCAACTCTCTAATGTCATTCAGAGAACCAAAGGGCAATTGGTGCATCTCTGGACTGTACGTTTGCTGCTTACTGCACAGGGTCTGGGTTCATCCACTGTTCGGGGGGCACAGGGGCATCTTCCACTTAAAGTGCTCCCAGTCACCTCCAGGCAGCCTCATCTGTGTGAAGCAGGGCCAGATTACTGGTCCAGCCTCCAACAGAAATGAGAAGTGACCAAGCAAGCAGCAATGACCTCCAGCACTTCACCAAGGGGCTGATCAGTGCAGGAACAGGCACTTGTTTTACTCTGCCAAATTCTCTCAGGATTCCTCATGAAAAACTAAAGTTTCTATTCCTTTGGCATAAGCCACTGCACTTTGATAAACTGAGTTATTCTTGGTTTGTTGATTGATTAGGTTTCATCCATGTTTACTTTGCATTTAGTTATGTGTAAGCTGGCAGGGGGCTAGAATGAGTAATTTATAAATTAGATGAATTTGTATAGATTAGCCAAGTGCCTAGTGAAGGATAATATAGCCATCTCTAAATATTTAGAAGAATTAAATGACAAGGGAAGATAAATATTTTTGAACACGTTTAGTAGGCCACTGAAGTATAACTAGAAATAAATAAAAACAAAAAAAGAAAAAGGCTAAGATCGCAGAGAAAGGCTTAGCAGTATAATGAGACAAACAAAAAGTGTGAATGTCTTTATTTATACCTATCTCATCACCAAGTCCAAGTTTATAACCTAAAAAATATGCATTAAATATAAGACACTGGTTAGGTGAATGACCTTAGCGGGTCTATGTTTCTATTTTCAAGTGAGCAGTGTAGGACACACATGGTGTCTGTTACCCATGTTACACTAAAAATGTACTAATTTCTCTTTCTTCATAATGTTTAATATATTCATGTGTTTCCTTTGGGTTAACATGTAGCTTAATATGATGTATTGAATTTAGACCAGTATCTACAAATATCTGTTTTTCCTACAAGTTAAGAGAGTTGTACCCAGTCAAAGTAACACATCAACTTGTCTCTTATTGAAACTGGTGTACTTCAAAAATCCTTTTTAATTGATAGATGCTGAAGGTATCAATGCATCTGTTTCCTGGCTCATGTTCCTATCATTCCCTGTAGAAAAATCTACAACACATATATATATATATGTATGCAGAGGAAAGGATTGTGTGGTGTAGGCACCACTTGGAAGAGAAAATTTTGGCACAGATTCCAGTCTGCCTCCCAGTTCTAGCAATTTAAGAGGGGACAAATGGATTGCTCTCATACTGAGTAAACCATCATCATAAAAACCAGTTAGGCACATAGTATATCTGTAGTATCTAAATACTTCACCCAGTACTACTTTCAGACTTTTCTAAATAAAAAGATAAATCTAATTACTTCTTAATTTTCCACGTCTGGATGAAAGTAAGTTTGAAACAATAAGAAAGGGCTAAAACCCCAAAAGAAATATTAAGCTCAAGTGAACAATACCTATTTCTCCACTAATCATCTCATGGGATTTCTAGAGAGGGAAGGTGAAATTATACTCGGAGCGAGAAGCATCTCCTCAGTCTTTTGGAACATCAGTATTTTACTGACATGAGTTCTTGTCTCTGTTAATGATGGGGGTCTGGGCAAGGTGATTAAATTATGTGGAAAAAACAGGGATTGGGTTGTTATTTTAATTACTTGAGTAATGCATACTTTGTATAGTTTACCTTTTAAAATATAAAGTCTAAAATCTTTAGAGTACAGTCTAATAGCTCTGAATAATAGTAGAGAGAGCTTGACTTCATATTAATTGATCTGCTAAATCACAAAGTGGTTATTGCACGTATATATTTAAAAATAGATAATAGGACCTTAATCACTACTTTTAATCTTGAAGCTCTTTCTTTAGGTAATAAAGACTGCAATCCTATATGGTTTTTGCCTTATCTCTTTACCTCTGAAAGTTATTAGTTATTTTCCTCTCAGAAAAACCTGGGTATTTTTCTTGGGTTTTTTTGGTGTAAGTACACTGAAAAACATACTAGAGTATCAAAGAGAATTTGCAGTTTTGTGTAACATCTTTGGAAAACTTATGACTATTTAAAATAATCTCACTGTTCTCAGAAAATAGTAATAATTTCTGTTTTATTTCCTTATTGCATGGAACATGTCAACTCTACTTAATAAAATGTGAATGGAAACAAACCAAAATTCTAGCCCAAGGAGCTGACTAAACTGGAAAACATTTCAAGTAAAATGGTTCTCTCTCTGTCCAGGACACAGCCCGAAAAAAAAAAAAAAATCTGTATTTATTCCTGTTGCTGTTATTTCTTTGTAATAAATTCGTGAAGATACCACAGAAGTATCCCTGGGCCAAAATGAGTTCTGGAACACCTCATTTTATCCTGCATATTGGCTCATAGTGTCCAAATCCTGTCTTTGGATCATCTGCTATTTTGACCTTACCCAATTAATTTCCCGAGTTAGGATTTTCTAAGTAATTTACTGACAGAAGAAGTTTCAAAAACAGTTATTTGACCTTTCTGGATTAAGTGAATCTAAATTCAAGTATGAACAATTAACACAGCACTGATAGTTTCTGCCTTCCCTCACTGATTTCTCGCCTCCCCTTCAGTATGTTTATTAGTACCAGTTAATTTTAGCTTGTTCCAGAAACTAATTTCGGAATTTCAAAAATTCACATGGAAGATTTTTCGAGCTGCTGCGGCGAGGTGAATTTTACAACCAAGCATTGTTATGATTTCAATCTCGTTTCGGGGGAAGGCAGTTCCACAGAGCACAAGGAAGAAGGGGTTATTCCATAGGTTAAAGACAAAGGCCAGAAGTATACGTGATGACGGCTGCAAGAAAGCTGATATATTTTCAGTCTCTGCAAAACATTGGGTTTTCTCAGCTGAGTAATGGAGTAAGAAGTTATGGGGTTTATATCAGGTGCGTGTGTTTTTAAAGCCGTAAAGGAAACAGCCCCGTCTCATATCGCTGATGCCATCCCTCGCACCAGAATACTCCCTGTTTGGTACGGAGTCCAGGCAATTAAAAAGGTAACTGCTTATTGCACTGAAACTAATCTGCAGAATTTCAGCCATAGATGAATCTCCAAACCCATATTTTTAAGCGTTTCACAGAAGTGGTTTATTTCCCACTTCTTTCCCAGCCTTTAATGAGCAAGACGACACGTTACACACTCAGAACAGAAAAATCCCAGCTCTACTGCAGGCGATGAAAATCCTACCGAGCAAAGACGTTCAAAGGAAGTTGATTATTATTGACCCAAAGAGACACAGAGACAGACAAGGAAATCACATTCTTCAATTCCTAGTGTCATCTAAAAGCACTACAGTGCGAACAACTTACTGGCTGTTTCATCTGTGTGTCATCAGCCAAACCAACAACAATCCATTCAAAGTTTCACTGACACCTACAGTGCTGATAAACCTCCATCTCCCATCATCTCCTTATGAAAGGGATCGGACTAATCAGACTGGAAACCTTTAAAGACATTATGTGAAAATCAAAATGGAAGGGAATTTTTTCCTGACATGTTTACTCTCACTCTTTGACACTTTTATGTTAATAATAAATTGCATTGTTCTTCTCTTACACAGTACCTGGAGGATTAACTCTTGGAAAATTGCATGTAGTCACAAAATTCACACCTAGTGCTTCTTTGAACCAGTGAGTTCATCTGATTCTTTATGAGCAATCAACAGTTCCTGTCTTCCTGGAACTACATCCTTCTAAACACTGCTAAGAAAATGATAAATATTACTTTCATCATGCTTTTCAAGCACACTTTATGGCTCATTAAGGTATGTATTTTTTCTTTATAAAGGGTTACAAACTCATTCTGTAAAATCCGTCATCTCAGAGCAGTGTTACAATATACCAAATCTCCATTGTCCTGAAAATAAGAATCCAAATCTCCTTGGCATTATGCAGTACAGGAAGCCAGTACCATTTCTAAGAAATCAGAGGAGTAGCAGAATAAAATCTTTCCCAGCTTCCATTGACTGGATAAGAATTATGAACCTGAAGTGTGGCCCTGCTGGCATCTTCCATACCACGGAGCAAATCACTGCTGCTCTGAACATGAGACATCTGCCCACTGTCTGCAAATTCACTCCCCATTCTACCTGCAGTAACACACCAAACACAAACCTCTCATTAAAATGCTGTATGTAGGAATTTCTTGTAGGATAAGGAGAACAATTCTCCTTTGCACTTTCTAAAACCAGAACGGTACATTGTGTAAAACTGCTCTCAGAATTGTCGGCCTTCACCTCTGGAAAAAGTTATTTTTTTTTTTTTTCATTGAGTTATACTACTTGTGTCAAGAAACACAAAGACACAGGATCCAGACCATTCCTTAATTAGAAAATTACTCAAACTTCTGAAACCCAGAAAGCAGCAGTGAGGCCACTAAATCTGCCCAGGCCTCTCTGTGACAGTTTGTTTGAAAATTTAGATTCCAATGATTTTTTTTTACAATGACATTTTTTTAGGTCATTTGGAAGGTGGAGCTCCCATATCCATGGAAGGAATTTCTGAAGCATCATTCATATTGCTACCATGGGTTTGCTCTGGTGACATCTTTGGCAAAGAAACAGATCTTTAAAAAAGAACTTAGAGACAAAACAAAATATCACTGTCTGGAGCTGCATTCAAAGGGAAGTGCTAACTTATCTCAGTTGATTGTGTCATTTATTCTGCTTTCCAATTCCTATTTCCATATATTAAAGGGAAACGGATTCTTCTGTTTAGAAACTTCCTTCTCCTAGAAATTAATTTCATCTAATTGTTGATGTTTATCAACAAACTCTTAATAGAATCAGCTGCTTTTTAAGTTACTGTTGCAACTAATAGGAAACTGTTGGGAAGCCAAGGAGGTGTAATGGAAGCCACACATTCTGTGTGATGATAAAAGCCTACTCATTTATTCAGAAGCACTGGAGAGGAAATAAAGTGGGATACTGCAACGTATCAGGTGTCATCACCATTAAGTTACCATTACACACACTCTGTGATGCTGAAATGCCTGAGCGGGGAGAGCGATTTTCTCCTAAGTATTTAGAAGTGTTTTCTGTCCACTCATGTACAAAATTCTACTTCAAGTGAAGCTCTTTACATAGCATGCAAGATAAAATTTCCCCTAGACAATATATGCTACTCTGCTTTGAATTACTGTAATTTTTTCATGTAATTTGCTTGTTTTCCAGATCTGGCAATGTACAGATATCCACATTTCTGATTCACATCAAGCTGTAGAAAAGTTACTGGGGTAATTTCCTTCCTCAGTTCACATGGTTTCAGCCAAAAAAACCCATCACTTGCTATATTTAAGTAGTATCATTTGCTATCTTTATGTCATTTTAACTCCTAGGAAGCTCCTAAGAAAATTCCTGTTTTTTTGGGGGGCGTACCTCCATGTGTCACAAAAAA
>VWZG01000878.1:425371-441930 GCA_013396735.1 Grallaria varia
AGAGGAAGAGGAAGAGGAAGAGGAAGAGGAAGAGGAAGAGGAAGAGGAAGAGGAAGAGGAAGAGGAAGAGGAAGAGGAAGAGGAAGGAGAATTTTTTTCTCTAAACAAATACTTTAGAGTAATAACAAAAAAAGTGGGAATGGGTCTGAGTTACCAAACTTTAGGTGCTCTACTGTGTTTAGTAACACAGTCAAACTCCTTGGAACTTGACTTCAAAATGCAGATTTGTAGATCTGCATACTGAGTGCAAAAAGGGGTAACATGGGAGTCTATTTACTTGTTTTCTGCTTGCTAGTTTTGGGTACTAACAGAGCTTACATCTACCTAAACGAGCAGACAGTAATTCATGTGCTCTCTAATGCATTGTGAAAGTTCAGAGAAATATTTTGCTGTAACCTTCTGCTTTCCAGTTTTCCATATCTATAAAGCATGGAATGAAACTTCTGTGTGAGAATGTCATGAGAGCAGCTGTACATACAGTGCGTTAGTGGAGTGTTTGCTTTCCAAGAAGGGAAGGTATGAACTTAAAATAAGGACAAGAAATCAAATTTGGTCCAGAACTTCAGCTATTAATAGCTGCAAATATTGTGGTACCCTTCAGCTGCTCTTGCCTGAGGGCCTCCCAGTGACCTACCTGAAAGGCTGGGCCACTTACTATCAGGATGACTTTGCACACTGTGCACATCCCACAGGAGCTCTGCTCTGGAAATAGCATTCTTGCTTTTCCTTCCAGTGCAGCTTTCACTACATAATTACTCATATTCCAAGAATCATGAATACACGACCAACAAAATAGGACTTGTCCAGCACGCAGAACAGGCTCTAAAGAGCTTAAGAATTATGAATGTCATGCAGAAAGTCACTTTTCAAAGTTAGTCTCACACTGGCTGTGTGAGGTTGATGAGGGTGGGCTCTGTGGCCAGGTCAGAAGACACTGACAGCCAGCAATGAGTTGTATCATCAAGAAAACGAGCGCCACAACTGCTAATACAAAGTTATTTCTGTTCTGCAACTAAGCACTTTCAGGGACAAACCCTGTAAAAGTTAACAGATCACACAACTTTCTAAGAGAATTGTCAAAGAACATTCAAAAAAATCTGCTGGTTAAATGCAGATTAGTTATAGATAAGTGTGTATATTATACACACAGAGCACTATATTTATATTGTATTTCATATGTACTTATTTATAAAGCAAACTAATTGCAGGAGCATAAATTATCAAAGCCGTCATTTTACAGTCTGCATAATCTTACAACAATTTCCCACTTCAGACCTGGTTTTGAAAGGCAAAACAAGAGGATGGCAAATCTTTTTGCGCACTAATCTCTCCTTGGAAGATAAACCACCAAGCATTACTTTTAACAGCCTGTTCTGTTATTTCACACAGTCACTGCTCTAATTGTGGGCAGGAATAAAGCACTGAGCTGTCGAGCTTAAACCTACTCAGGAATCCTATTTTTAAAAAGTGATACAGAAAAATATAATCTGTCCTTTGTCTCCTGGTTTTGTAAAATCACTGTCATAACACTGAATAACGGAATTAAGTACTCCCCCTAAGAACATAGAACAATGATCTTAGGAAATTTGAATATTATAGTTACATTTGACTTTCACAACCATTCTGCCAGACTTTTACAAGCAGGAACGTGGCCATGAATTTGCACGAAATCCAGAGCAGTTGTCACCCCTGGAGTCCTTTTTCATGGCGTGTGCAATTTGTAGCTCAGAGTCTCTCCAGCTTCTCAGTGTCTCGACCAGGACGGCGCAGCAGAGAGTGTGACTGTGGCGCTCACCGCTGTGGGCACGCCTGCAGTATCACAGTGCATCACAATTAAACAGCAGCAAGAGCAAAGGTGTTTTGCCTCAAGTAAAGGGGAAAAGCAATTCCCAAGTTCCTCTTGAAGCGTGTGCTTCCGCCTGTATTCAGTGCTTGTCAGAACAGAGTAGTGCTGTGTGTGCAGGGTGTGCCTGCCTTGGGGAAATCCAAAAGCACATCTGGCCACCTGCACTTGTTGGTCAGGAGGAATTTCAGTACTGCCCTACCTCGGTTTCACCACTTGGCAGCTCACAACAGGTGAACATCGTCTTCCAGAGCAATCACCCTGGAACAGCTCAGATTTGCTGCAAGCCCAAGGACTTTTCCAAATTCCTTCCTGTCTCGGAGACAAGTGCTGGATGTCTGAAGAGGCAAGCAAGCCATGGAGCACACAGTCATTATGCAGCTGACAGTAACAGAAAAAATACACAAACCAAAATTATTTAGCAAGTGGAAAAGATATTCTGTCCCAAATTTCTGATGCTCCCTGTTACTATGCTGCATACCAATGTCTACCAGAGGATGCAAGAGAAGTCATGCTTTATTTTTCCCAAACTGAGGCTAATTATTTTTTTAAAGACTGACCAATCTCTCTCATTCATGTTGTGCTGTGACTAAGTGTTTTATAAAAGGTTCTAGAAATCCTGCAAGAATTGCATTTTATTTTCCAATGCCACTTGGATTTATCAAGGAAACAAACTGAAGGTGCTTATAGAATAGCCAGAAGTACCACCCAAGGCATCACTATTGTTTCCCCATGTCTGTTTTGCAGACAGACTTGGAGAGGTCAGTTTCTGATAAAACCATAGAAGACAGGAGAGTTAATGACTCACATCTGCGATTTTAAATTATTCAGTTACCACTTGAGTACCAACCACAGGCGCAATAAACAGCAGCTAATACAAGTCATGCATGTTTCATAAAGGGAAACTGTACACTCTGGAGTATATTACATCCAGCCCTGAAAAGGCCAACAGTGTTTTCAACATCATTTAAGACCAGTTTTCCCTGCTATTATTTTAACTTTCTGTAGTGATAACTCCCATTGATTTGAATCACAGTTTTATTCATCTACAGGAGATGGACTTCAAAGCATTAAAAAAATATTTTCTTTAAAATCATATATAGAGGGGGAAGCTATTTGTGAATGGGTTGGCTCAGTTTCCCTGTGCCTTCTGCAAGTGTCCTTTGCAAGGCCTGCAGAGAACAGCTGTAGCCTCATCCATGTTCTGCTGAGACATCCAAGAGACTGAGTCCTGTCCAAAAGCCAGACACACTCATGAGGAACAGAGTAGTGGTCACCACTACTGCAGTGACTGCCCATTGCAATGAAGTCTTCCCTTGCTGGATGTCTGGGGACACCAAAGTTTGCACCCTTCAGCAGGGAGCCTCTTGTGTCGTCTGCAGAGATTCCACAATACCAAAGTACATTTTTATGGTGTTTGGAAAGGAGTCTAGCATAGAAATGCTGAACAGAAACCCAGAAAAGGGAAGAAAATATGAAGTACTCGAAGGAGCATTACAAACACAGTTTTAGGCAACTTGCTGGCAATCTCAAGATATACCATGGTGAGGCATTACCTTCTTCAATTCACTTATGACTGAGAAAACCTGAACTAACCTCATGCTAATTGTTACTCAGACACCCAGGAGAACTTTCTGGTGAGTGTACCTGCAGTGAGTTCTCTGCTGTTACTGTTCACAGTGTTATTAATAGTAAAGGTTCTGAGATAGAGAACAGCAAAGCAAAAAAAAGTAGGATTAAAAGATATGGCTCAAACATCCACAGAAGCACTCTGCATGATGTAACTCTGTTAAAACATGACTGAAGAAAATTTCCCTTTGAATAAATGCATCATGAACGCCTCTCATAGATGGAGAGAGGCTCCCTGGCTGTTCTTCTCTGGACCTGGCAAAGTCAGTATTTCCAGAACTCTGTTACACCGAGACTGCAGCTCGCTGACCTGTTGGCCACCTCCTTACACTTCTCATCTTTTTCCTCCATAATTGGTTCCCTATCCTCGACTTGGGAAGAAGGTACCGTGTAACAACATTCTGCCAACAGGGTATTTGTTCCTCTAAGGAATCAATGACGCTACAGTCTATAAAGATGTCTCTATTGAACCAACACAGCTGCCCTTTTAGCTCAATTACAGCACAATCATCCAGGAATAGGGGATGACTTCTGAGGCAGGAGAACTCATGTCCCTCCAGAAATGCTACCTTTTCTCCAGCTGTGGAGCCGTGACCTCCCAGGATCCAAGTCATTAAAAAGTGCCTCTCAGAGGATCTGCCATCCGATTACTGCACTCAGTCATCAAAAGAGCTCTTTCATTCACAAAGATATTAGCGGGGAGTTAAAGTGCCATCAATTTCTCTCTGCTATCTCGTGGATAGTTTTCTCTCTTTCCAGCTAATAAAGTTAAAGAAGGAGAGATTGTCAGTGAAGCCACAGTAAATTAAAAGTTAAACTTCTCAGTCATTGTTATTCCACAGTTTCTGACAAATTCATCATCTTCACCTTGAGGTTTCACTTGAAATAAATGACACCAAACTTTTAGAGCAATAGCTGTATTTCATGAACTTAAACCCTTCCCCCAACCTTTTCCTCAAATGTGTACAAATACATGTGAAAGAGCTCACAATAATTTTGATAAAAAATGTCCTGCTTTTATAGTGAGATCTCCAAAGACCCCATCAGATGACATGATTATGGAAGCCCCTATAGTTTGCCTACGTGTTACTTCCTTATAGAAGGAATTCAGGTCAACTTTTATCATATCTGTGTCTAACTTTGACAGGTTATCAGAGAAACACCAAAAAAATCCTTATTTTTAGCCTATTTCCATGATGATCCATGTGTTTGTTCAGGACTAAGGTAGCACAGGGACTGGGAGGTGTAGAACACTCATTTAATTTCTTCACTTCCCCAACTCCCCTCACCTGGGTCTCAAGTAAACTGAGAGGTTCACAGGGACAAGGTAACAGAATGGAAGCAAATTGACTTTTCCCTTACTCCAACCATATAGAGAGAGGGATCTACATGGAAATCAACATGTAGATTTAGCGTTTATAATTAAATTCACAGTTGACTGTCTCTCCTCAAAAGGTATGTATCTCTCTTCAAAGTTTCATGAAAATCGAGCTGGTTTTAAATTTTTTATGTGTACATAAAATACACCCTTGTTCCACGTGTTTCAGTTGGAAGTGGTGAGTTGACACACTGAAACAATGACTGAAAGATTTTTAGTCACACGTGGCTTGTTTTTCTGTTACTCTGAAAAGCTGGAAAACCTGTTTACTAGTTATGAACTTTGGAATGCTGATGGCTCCTTTCCAAATATGTAGAACAGAATTTTCTGCAAGATTTCTTTGCTGAGCTTAGATCTCAGCAAACTAGTCCTTGCTACATCTAAAGAGGTTAAACAAACAAACAAAGAAATCAAACAACAAAAGAATCACCAAAACAACAATACCCCGAACCACTGAGACACTACACATTACTTTACTCCATTAAGCAACCATAGGAACTCTGGCAAGGAGAAATGTCCTTTAGTGCTGGAAATTTTGCATATGTAAATAACAACAGATTTGGAAGGCAAGAACATTCCTGGATCTAACGCTGTTCATTCCTTCACAACATCTATTTGGGTGAACAATTATTTAGTACAGTGATCAGGAAATCTAGGTTATTGCCTAAAGAGGTGAAATAATACTGTTGTTACCCTGGCTACAAAAAATCTGAAATGGTTTCTGACATAGTCTGACAACTTGGCATGTTTGTTAAAAGGTAGAGACAACTATCCATTCTGCATTGAAATTAATTTTTATGATCATGATGTTATCACAGGATTGTAAAAAATTAAAGTGACCTAAACAGAGATGTGATTAATCTTCTTATTAGCAGGACGGGTCTGACACACTACTACTGCCATAATAACGAAAAGAGAAATCAAAATTGCAATAGGTTATTGTGTGAATGAAATTCAAGAAAGTAGCAAGATGCTTGAGTGCTATAAGCAGTAAGAGAAGAAAAAGTACACAGCTAGAAATTTAAACAGACTTCAAACTAAATAAAAATATTATCTTTCAAAAATAACAATAAAATGGAAAACAAGTGCAATAGTAGACAGGAATGGGACAGAAGGAAGCTCTGCAAAAAGGCAGTATGTAGCTCTACAGGGTAAAATAACCTGAGTCAATGAACCTGGAAGAACTGATACACCCTTTTCTTATCCAGTAATAAGTACTGTCATAAATCTTTTTTAAAAGATTATTTTAAATTTTTTTTTTAAACAAAGTACTGATTTAAAAAGACCTGGACAAGATTTGGCTAATTATCTTTAGCTCAGATGTATGGAAATGGGAACTTTTGATTACAAAATAATTAAAGATACAGATATGAAAGACACTTTTTATAAAATATACATCAGTTTGAACTAACTTAGCAACAGAAACATTTCCCCAATTAAAGACTGGGAGGCAGATACTACCTGTGTGTTGATATGACTGCTCTTTGTCTTTTTGACAGTCACCTGGATGCCCTTGAAAAGAACAAGATCTCAGCTACACAGATTAATCAGCGACAAACCATGACCCAGAGGTGTTATTTATAATAGTTACAGATGCTGCCCCAAGATCCCACAATTAATGCAACCCCAATAAACACTGGGAAGCAGCAAATATTTTCATTTATTTTAATATTTTCATTTATTGTTGAAACCTTACCCAGAATTCTTTATGCAATTCTTGACATTTATCCACAAGAAAAAAAAAAAGAATTTGAATTAACATTTGCCCCAAGAAGATTCACTACAATAATAAAGAATTGGATTGTAGATAAAGCAAATAATTTCTGATCAAAGTAATCCACAATTTGCCCAATCTGAAAAATATTTTAATGGACATAAAATTAAATTAGATACTAAACAAAAAGAGCAGCATCTTATTTTTGTTGTTAAGTACAAAAT
Organism: Grallaria varia; assembly: GCA_013396735.1. Lineage (NCBI taxonomy): Eukaryota > Metazoa > Chordata > Aves > Passeriformes > Formicariidae > Grallaria > Grallaria varia. The sequence goes on from VWZG01000878.1 coordinate 432,160, forward strand.
TCTCATCGCAACCTTCACTCCTTCCAAGTAGGCACCACACATCACCAACTCACACTGCTCACTGTAAAAAATCTGCTCCAACTATTTTCCTCATTCCAAAGTCAGACCTTCTCATAAAAAGTGTAAACAAACCCCTGTCCTTTATTGTCCAAGGGGAAAACTCTCCAAAACTCTCTTTTATTCAACCCTACATCAAAAGCATGTACTCTGCTAAGCCTCCAATTAAACTCCGAGAATTCCTACCAGTTATTTTACAATTCACATACCTTAAAGAAAAGAATATCCTGTATCAAGTCTGCTGCCAATTATGACCTATAGCATAACTTTTTTCCCTTGTGTCCAAGATAAGCTTTGCAATATCCATTATCATTGTAAATTATTTACTGCCTATGGCTGCTGAATGCAAAAACTAGACTTATTGGAAATTCTGTTGGTACACAAAATAATTTACAATACATTACACCTTCCTACTTCTATTACACTTATTACTTCATATTTCAAGCAGAAGTAAATATTCCCCTTGTGGGAAAATACTGTCTATTTGTGTAAGACTTAATGACATAATGTAAATTGTGCTGTTGGTTTGAGTTAGACATGCAATACACTTCAATAATATGCTATTTCCCTTTGTATATGATGCAATCCTAAAGAAAACATGATTAGAAAACCCATTTGTGCTGGAAATTTCCTTTGATTGTTTTAAAGGCTATTACACACATCAGCACTGCACTATTCATCCCTCATCAATTTCCATTATCAGTTTGATTCAGAGTAATGCTGTCCCAGGAGGTTTTCCAAAGAGATTTTAGGTGAATATAGTGCTCTGATTACAAAAGCAAAGCAACCAAAAGCCTACCGAGTCAATACATTCTGAAGGACAGGTAACATGAGTAATAAATAGTAAGTCTGAACTCAAAGATCCTTGTTTCACCTTTTTATTAAAATATATATTCTTTCCTCAAAAACCCCAGGAAAATTTACTGTAAGTGAAGATTTCTCAAATTTTACAGTAAATTAAGTTATCTCAAGAATTTTCCTTTTTATTAGAAAATCTAAGGACAGGAAGATGTATCCAATCTCATCCAGTCTTTCCTTTCCACTGCTCATTTACCAACATCAATAGCAAAGAATGTTTGCTTGGAATTCATGTATATTCAATGTCCCGTAGTTCTGAAAAGCAAGTGCAGTACTGGGCAAACACACAAATAAGAACCTTTGCTAATTCATGTACAAGTCATTTTTTCCAAGAAACCAGTGGAAGAACCACAAAGTGCCTATCCCTGTATGTGTCAGTTTGTTCCCCTAAAAGCTGCGGGAATGAGGCAGCAGAAGGGCCCCGATTCAAACAGTGGCAGTGAGTCCTCAGAGCAGGCCCTGCTCCAAGTGCAGTCAATAAGCTGCATGAACTGAGGGCTCTCTGTGAGCAATTCCTTTCCTGCCACCACCTCCAGCAGCTATTTAACCCACAAAGGTTAACACACGACATGCTGCTTTAAAAGAGTCTGTTCAGAAACTGATTTTCATTTTTTTCTTTTGATTTTTTCCCCCATAAGTACTAATTACTATTCAAGACAAGATTTCATGTTCATATGTTAAAAAGAGATGCTTATTCTTTTTCATAGTGTCTTACACTAGTGCTGGATTTCACCTAGTAGATTTTTCTTGAAGTTTATTCTGTCCAGAATTAATTGATTTCACTGGTTATTCATGCATTTTTCACTTCAGGTCGCAAAGCAGAGGGGAAGAAAGAATTTAAACATTTCAGAATGCGTTAATGCCTAGACAAGCAAAACACATATTGTTGGCGTATCATTTTCTTTGATTCACTACTTGAAGAACTAACAATGTAAAGCCAAGAACATAACACAGATGCTCTTCCCTAAGCATATCCAGGCAAAGTTCATCAGCAAAATCATAAAAAAAGATACCAGCCCTGTCAGTTGTCAGAAATGCTATAAATGGGATTAATCTGCCTCTTGGCAAGGTTTTTGGTCTCATCAGAAAAAACTACCTGTCCTGGACCAGAACGAGGGACTTGTGCCCTCTTCCTGTTGTTAGTCAGAGGATGATGCCTAATAAAGTTATAAATGTATGACAAGTTCTTATGATACTTCTCCAAATCCAATGCCAAATACCAGCTATTTTCAGCTAAGAAACTGTATAAACCTATCATTCATTTATCCACTAGAGGAACAAAAAAAAACACCCACCCAAAAAAAGGGGGGAAAAAAAGTCATTACCACTGAAAGTGCATGATATGCATATGTGTGGAATTAGAATAAATTCTTAGAGCCTCCCAGAAAATTACTTTACAGCCCTAAACACCAACTTTGCCACTTTGGGGCACAGGGAGACCAGTTTGAACTTCCCAGGACCTGTAGTTCTCCAGGAGCCAACTGTTCTCAGATTTCCACAGCAAAACCTATTGGAATCAACAGTACCCACTTTTGATGTATGTCAGAATAGAGTCTTAGGCAGAGTCTCCCACTGCCTGTCCAGGGCTGCTTTCTCTCTCTTTGAGATTAGGAGAGAATCCATCCAAGTTTGACCTTGAAAAATTACCATTTGTACTTGGTGTTAAGGTCAATCATGGCGAGGCTTCGTGAACGAAGATTTGGGCAGGGCTCTCCCCATGCTTGCTGCAAGCGCTGATGGCTAAAGAGGCCGATGCGAGCCGGGCAAGTCCAGTTGCAAAAGGCACAGCCGAAAGTCTCCATGGGCGGTGTTGGCGAGGCACGGTTCTGTCTGCGTTGTCTTTTCTCCTCCAGACTGATTCTGTGTGTGTTCTCAAAGGAACCAACAGCGTTATGGGTGGTGTGTCTCCACGCCTCCCGATTGGAGGCCAGAGTGGACCATTGATGGTAGTCAATATGGCCCAGGCTGAGGTGTTGCTTCAGGGAGTCCTTGTATCTCCTCAAGAGAAAAATAATAATTCACACTGAAACTACTTCCCACGCTGCTCTGTTGGGATGTGTAGCTCCCTTCTGCAGCATCAAAAGACTTTGGCAGTTTGATTTCACATTTGGTTGCTAAAGTGACAAGATTGCTCTGGTCTGCTGGGGGAGCCTTGGCCATATTAAAGGAATATTAGCACAACTTAGCATAAGTAAGGAGGCATTTGTAACCTTGATAGGCCTCAGTTGAAGGCCAGTCGTGGATAAACCGTTGCTTAAGCAAGCAGAAAAACAGGATGCGCAAGCAAGATAACGGGAAACCATACGCAAATATTGTGATATAACCAGCCAGTTAGAAGCAGTTTTAGAGCACGTGGACAGTATCTGGTAGCCAATTGCTTTGCATATAGGAGCGCGTGAACGCGTGTACGGTAGTAAAATAAGTATATATATCAGTAGAAACTTAGAATAAATTTGGACTTGAATATGCATCATATTGGTGTGTCGTTCATTTCCCGCTCGTGATATTAATCCCCGGCAGACTGCTCCACGTGTCCCTGCTTCTTGTGTGAGTCCTCTGGATGTGGCTGCCACGGGGCAGGTTCCCCCCCAGCACTGCACAGTCCGTGAACTCACATACACCACTGGAGAACTGCTGCTTCTGCCTGTGGGAGGGGAAAACCAAACTGCTGTGCAAGTAGCAGATCCCTAATTCTATCTTCAAGAAGAATTTAGTCACTGACATGACTGGAAGCCAAAGCGAGCAGTCCTTTATCACACCCAGATGTGCTTCTGAGTTTCAGCAGAACAGTTTCCTATTAGAAGTCAATTTAACCTAAATTCCTTTTTTTTTTCCCCAACTTTATCCTTTGCTAACTGGAAACACATGAGAGTAAATACAGCCTCCAAGCCTAATGCAATATTCTGAAAGGATTAAATAAAATCTATCTGAGCAAACATAATATCGTTATACGTTTCTCGAGAAGGCTGAAGGATTATTAAGTGCTCTATGATTTCCTGACTAGAGAACCAAGCTACTTTGGGACATGTCTCAGCCTACATTAGTGGGATTTTTATACATTTGCCTCATCAACAGGATTATCAGAAAGAGTAAAGTCATTTAGACAGACAGCTTTATTTTTTTAAGGTACTGCAACAGCAAAGCCAACAAATTCCAAAAAAAAATTTAACTTGAATAAGCTGAAAGGATTTTATACATATGAAAATTGGCAATATGTAGTAATCTGTAATTATTCTAGCTTATAGACACAGCTGATTTTTTTTTTCAAAAATTCAGTGAAAAATACAAAAATTTACTTACTTTGATTTGTTGTTTTAAATGGAAGCCAACATTCATGCCTTAGAAAAAATGACCCTGATATACGCTGCTGAAAGTAGCACTTACTCATTTGTAAGATACTAATCGTAAAGAATAAAGATGGTTAAAATTGCCTATTCTTGAACTCTTTTTCATATTCAGATACTTCTTATGCTGAATGAAATTTGAGGTATAACCCAAAATGTCAGCTTTGGGAACCAACAAGTAAACAATTTCATGAGATGAGGGAAGTCTTTAAGGAATACTAAGCAGATACTGGAGAAAAGTGTGCCACTTTTCAAAAGGGCACCTCCACTCTAGGTATCACATATAAATATGAACTGCTAAATGTTCACCAATTCATTTCTAAGATCCTCTTATTACCTTATCTATTTTTATTTTCTTGTGTCTTTATAGTTAAAAGGGGTTGAGGGGCAATGCAGGCAGGAACCTAAACCACGCTCTAAATGGTCAGTGCAGCAGTAAAAGCAAACCCGTGCCCTTATGGAACATGAGAACAGCATATTCTGCTGCTGTATTTTAAAGGGAAGGGCACAATCCCAAACCACCTATAACGGTTTCATAACCTGATTGTTCATTTCACAGGAAATAGTACTACTGAACTGTCGAAGAGAACAGTATAGCTTACTCACAGAAATAAAGGGTTCAGAAATTAGATTCCATTTTCACAATATTTTTAAAGGTAAGATGCATTTTTGCTTCATACATCATTTCAGTTAAGTTTTAATTGAAATCAAGTCAAAAAAATCATACTATATTGGTGAAACAAATATTGACAAATATTGCACCAGAATGATTCGTGGTAAAGATTATTTCGAGGCTTGTATGAACACTTCAGATTGCATGTGTGAAAAGGCAGATATTATATTCCACAATAACGATAACCAGAATTTTTAAAAGTACTGGCACATGACCAAGTCAGTATGGTCTGCTCACTAATAATTAAGTTTCTAGTCATATGAGACGTGAATTTCTGAAGCAGCTTTTCAAGCTAAAACTAGAATTACAGAAGCGACTTTGTGTGTACGAATACCTACAAAGGAAAATTAAGTGTGCAATCATCAATTTATCAGCGATCTGTGCTCCTCCAAAGTCTTTTGGGAAGAAAGTAATTTGCTTTATCTTTGCACCATGTGCATATTACTTAAATTCAAATCGCCAAGGGCTTCCACTGGATGGGTGCAGGATCCAGGCAGGATGAGCCCTCTTCTACCCAGAGCCACTAAGATCTGTGCTAATTGTTCATCCTTCACAAAAACCTGTTCTGACCACTGACTTTCCACCAGGAATTTAAGTTTTTTTAGGAGTCTGGAATGTAATCAGGTAGAGGCAGGCACAGCTCAGACCAGTGGATACTTCTGGCCACCCTTCACTGCCACAGTTTTACAAGACCCAGAACTGATTGCTCCGACCTAGAATTTAATGTTTTATGGCCTTTTTTTTACATTTTGCTTATAAAGAAATTTTTCAGCATTGTTTTTAATGAAATCCTTTTAGGATTTTGTTCTTTCCCCTTTAATAGCAGGTGCCAGAAAAGGAAAGCAACTGCTCTTTTTATATGTATGCGTTTTGTTCCGTGCTTATTCTCACCCCTTTTCAATATGTCTAAACTTTATGACTGCTAGGTAACTTTGCCCTGATAGGAAGAAAATTTTAGTGACCCATAAAATTTGGAGTTTAAATTCATTTATTTTTGTTACCATTAATTCCTAGTGTGACCATCACTGCTCAGCAATTTAACACACACTGCACACTTTAATACAGCTGAAGCAACGGGCTCTAGGATCCCTCTGAACAAATGACCATATTGAATGGTCTGTTCAAGTGACTGACTTTTCCTATTTTTCATTAGTCACACAGGGTACCACATGTGAAAAGCCTGGCTGAAGACTGTCCTTGGACTCCTGAAGATTACAGGATGCAGCATTAAAGTCTATGATGCTTAGAACTTGTTGGTATTTTTCAAACCAATTTGCAAGCTATAAAAGCTAAAGAATAAACATTTGTTAGTAGTTTTTCACCTTTCTAAAACCAGAAACATTACTATGCTCACATTAACTAAACTTAATGAAAGACTCCTTGGTGCCATAGGGGAAAACTGCTCAGTTCTCAGGGTTTAAAGGCCAGTCAGGATTGGAGCAGTCTATCGATTCATTAATGACCTAATTAAGTGGAATTGGTGAACTATACCATCAGGATCAGTATCTCCACTAAAGCTGCTAAACCAGAATATTCAACATTTACAAAATGTTAAAGCCATTAATTTTCTCAGTGCTCACCTGTATCTTGTCCCAAGGAGTACTGACCATACACACAGAGCTCCCATGAACCCCCAACATGAAGCGTGGGCTACAAACTCACAGCAGCCCCTCTTCTGGGAGTTCTACAGCCACCTCTCCAGCATGTGGGGACAGTCCATCCACATGGACTGTTTACACCCACACTCAGCAGAGATCTACAGCTGACCACTGCACTTTGCCAAGGCTGGGGAGGCGTGGGAGAGGTGCCCAACTGGCGCCCTTACCCCTTGGTTCAAGGGATTCTCTCTGAAGACTGTAATGAAAACAAAACTCCTGTTGATTTCAGGTGGAGAGTATTTTATCCCTCATGCCCTCCTATTTTTCAACGCTGTATGAAATTAGAACATTAAATAAGAACGAAATTGTTTTAACCCTTACTATCCGTTTATTTCATTTGGAATTGCTGTATGTAGTTGTTATCTTTACAGGTTAGAATTTTTACCAAGACTTGAAGATCTGAGTCTCAACAGAAACTTCATCAATATTTAATAGTCAAATAAGTGCTGGTTATATTTCCAAAACTAATTAAGGTAAATTAATCCTCCAAATAAATGTAACGCTTTTAAAGGGAAAAAAAATATCAGCAAACCAAATCACAACAAAAATGCCTGTACTAACAAAGTTTCAGTCAGCCTCAGTCAACTTTCTCTCCTTTTAAACTTTTTCAGACAGTCTACCTTAAAAAGGACTGCAATTTAAATTGTTTGCCACAAATATGACCAACATTTCATATAAAAATAGATCCCTGCAGGGAAAACATGTGCCATCTACCTATGAAGATCCAGCACAGCCGGGACTGAGTGCTAATACAGTACTTGCCTCACTTCTCATGCTGGACTGCTTTTGCTGGCAGCATCCTTGAGAACAAGAACTGCACTGCTTGCTTTGCTGCAAACAATTTCTCAAGTCTTAGGAAACCTGCACATTACTTTCTATCACCTTGAAAAACCTCAGTAGTGTATTTCCAAACTTTTGACCTCCAGCTAAAATAGAACCAAACACCAGAGCATTTGCCCGTGCCATATCACGTCAGGGTCCAAAACACATGTATTCTTTCATTTCTGCTAAAAAATAAATCATTCTGTAAAGCATCAACAGGATGTTATTAAAGAACTGGCACAGCTTTATTGATCTTCTCTCTCGGAAATCAATTGTCCTCACGAGGGTCCTGTTTAAGCCTGTGTAGATAATAAGATCTTAAATGTCCACTGACAGAGGTCCCAGAGCCACCTCTGTGCACAGGCACATACACATTCAGGGTGGACTACACATTGTATGACGCCATATCTATGATTCTCAGAGTGGCAGGTGACGTAGAAAGTTCATCTCTGAATTCTGACAACTGAACTACACCTTGACCCGATCCATTTCTTAGACTGGATCTTTGATGTTGCTGGGGCACAGAAGACTCCAATAATCAAGTACCCACAGCAAGAGATTTCACCAATGACCAAAGTGCCTCCTGTGTGTTCAGCTGCTTCAGAAGTTATCAGAATTATTAGCTATTTGGTAAACTACAAGTATTTATTTCATAATCTCAGAAAAGTTCACATCACAGAGATAATTCCACCAGTGGAATTCTATGCCTGGCTCAACAGTTGCTATGCATTCTGCTGTCCAGATGCCTACAAACATGACCTTCCTTCCATTTTATTAAAACAGACTTTTAAAAGGCTTTAATTAGAATATTTGCAGCTCATGTACCAATTCTGCTTTTGAAAGTCAGTTTTTTTATGGATTTGGATTGATGGTGTTTCTTTGGAAAGTTACAGAATGTGCTTCTTCAGTGGGGTTGGAAGAAGGCTCTTGGGTTGAACCAGGTAAGCCACTCAAAGTCTTAAACAGTCTGGAAATAACATAAAAAAAGTACTTCTTGACAGTGTCCTGCCATTCATTCATACATACTTCTTTTTCAAAAAGCAAGCTGAAAAGTATCCAGAAGTACCTCTGCGGACCTGAATATACAGAATTCTCTGAATTATTATCGGTACCTTAACTACATATATAAATAAAACCACAGCCACATGAAAAGTGACTACAATGAAAAGAAGAATTCTTTTTGTGTGTGTGACTTTTAAAAGAAAATATAACAGAAGATTATCTTATATTGATGTACATTAAAAATAGTAGCTACATCAAAGCACAAATACTGTTTGAGAGAATCAGTTAAAGTACAGTTTTTACTGAGAGATTTTCAAAAACCCAAAGCTACAGTGTAATTTACATAAAGGAGGACCTCAAGACTGTTCTGCCATACTGTACTCAATTAAAACATCTGTGGCCATGAGCCTGGAATTTCATACACTGGGACAGATTACTGTACTTATGTGAAATGCAATCAACTTACTTTTAAAGACTTCACAGTAGTTCACAGATGCAAAAGCAATCATAATTAACATCTGAGTTATCATGCCTTACACACCAAGTCTGTATCAGAATCAGTGATTTTAAGAATTCAAGGTCAGGCCATTAAACATTGAAATCTCATCACTGAATCTCTAGCAATGATTAAACCAAAATGATTAAACAGCTGGTTAAACTAAAACACTGTTGTTCAAGGAGTTTAAGAAAAAGCTGCCACTAAACTGGTGGAAAATACCCAGAACTGATTGCAGGTTTGTTAACCTGAGGCAGTAATTTGACTGCTTATCACTGTTTCATCAGCACATCTTTATATGTTGAATAAAGCAGTCACCAGATTACTGCTCTAATCAGCATCATAAAACATCGTGTTTCTCTCTGCTTCCTAACAGCTGGTTTAAGAGGAATAAAAAGTTTATTTGATGGGTATGTTGGAAGATCTCCAAGGGCCCTCTAAGCTGATACATTTCTGTAGTTGGACTTTCAAAGCAAGCTGAGTTGGCACAAACATTGTCCGCCCAAGTTTTTAGAGCATGAAGGCTCCTGCAGAAAAAAATCAGCAAAATTTGATGCCACCAGCAGAAGAATCTACTCACTCATCCTTTACCATAATGTCAATTATATCTTACTATGCCAGTAATAAGAAAAAAAAAATATTTCCTTTAGCTAGATCAACTTAAAATCTAATCCCATAAAACTGAAATTATATTTCACTATCTAAAGATGTGGGGCACCTATAAAAATTCCAATGTACACACCACCACCCACTCACCCCTCAACAAACAGGAGGGAAGGAAAAGGAAGGAAAGAAGGGAAGGAAAAGGAAGGAAAGAAGGGAGGGAGGGAAGGGGGGAAGGGAAGGGAAGGAGGGAGGGAG